>CM074752.1:9288052-9750748 GCA_037367245.1 Phrynocephalus guinanensis
AAGAGAAGGAGACGCGGGCTAGGGTGGATACCCCTCCAAGACCAGGTGGGAGGAGACATGGAAAGAAGGAGTAGAAGGCTGGTCCGAACACCCAGAATATTCGGTGTCTCAGGCGGTGGTATTTTCCCGTTTCAGAACTCACAAAGGCTGGTCAAGTAAGAATCGCCAGGCTTCCTTGGCACCTGTCTCACTGGATTCGTCTATTTGTATCGGGAACATGCTCGAAGAGGATCCTGCGACAATTGACCCCTGACAGTCCATTCCTCAGCTGCCTAGATACCCTAAACACATCGGATCTCACCTGATTTCAGAAGCAAAGCAGGGTCGGCCCTGGCTAGTACAGTGGTACCTTGTATAAAGGAATTAATTCGTTCCAAATGAAATTATGTTAAGCAAATTTTCCTGTATACAAATTCCCACAGGAATGCATTGAAAATGGAGTAATCCCATTTTTATGTTGTACGGATTTTCTCCATAGAGGATTCTGTTAAGCAAATTTCCCCTATCTCCGGAATTTTTTATGTTGTACATATTTTATGTTATACAAACTGTTTGTTATACGAGGGTCCACTGTACTTGGATGGGAGACCACCAGGGAATTCCAGGTGCGGTAGGCGCCTGGAGTAGGAACTGGCAAACCACTCCAGTCTTCCTGCCAAGAAAACTCCATGGGCATGGGGTCACGAAGAGTGGGTCACGACTGTAACAACACAACACACACACACAGTCCATTCCTCGGTTCCCGTGCCGCCTACGGGTCGCAAGGCACCTCCTCCTGAAACCTTGCGAGAGCGTCCCCAGCCCTTGAAGAGCTCCGAGAAAAGACTCTCAGAGCCAAGAAGCTGGCAAGACTCTCCGGTCAGCCTACGGAGGTCCTTGAAAGCCCCGGGAGGTCCACCAGATCGTCCCCTATGGCCTGCCAAAAAGGGAAAAGAAAGGCACCAGAAGTGGCTGGAAGTCCTTTTCTGCTTTGGGAAAGTAAATAATTAGGATAAAAAAACAAAACACTAAAAACTTTTGGAGAGCAAGAACGCGAGAGGGGTTCGATCTCATTACAGGAAGAATCTTAGGTGCCGGAATCTTCCTTGTTGAGCAATGCACGACTCCATGATGGAGAAGGATTTTTTTGGGGGGAGGGGGGGAGGCAGAGGGGTGTTGAGCCCCAAAGGAACCTTTAGAGCCCGCCTGGAGTGGAAAGGACTCCTTTTATCCCCTTCCTCGTTCTGAGCCCAGTATGATCTTCACTGCTGGGGGCGGGGGGGGGCATCTGTGTGGCCGTCTAAATATCCTTGCACTGCCGCTCTCATCAGACTTACCCCTCGGGCAAAAAACAAGAATGATGGGAGCGGTAGTTCGACAGATTTGTGGATAGTCCACTCCTGCGCAAACTGTCGGACTGAACCTCTGGCAGATATGGAGTTCCCACCATCCCCTCCCCCCCCCCAAGCAAGTGTCGGGGAATAATGCTAATGAGAACAGCAAAAGGAGGTCGTCATCTCTGCCTTCCTTTAGGATCCGACGTGACCAAGGGAACGTAACATCCCCCCCCCAAACCTACTGAAAAGGAAAGCTGGCTAGTTCCAGTCTCACTTCCAAGAGCTGGGAGACTCAGGTCTCCAAGCCACTAAGTACTCCTCCACGGGCACTGACCAGGAAAGAGAGCCCCCACATCCACCCACCCCCAGCCCGGATTTCAATTCTGTGGCTTTACCCCTGCTTTCTTATTTGGTCAGATAAACCCAGAGGGGCGGAACAGGGTCAGTCTCTCCGGGTTTTAGGGCTGCAGCTTTTGTCTCTTCTCATCATTAGCCCTGTTAGCTTGGGATTGTGTGTGGGGAGGGGGTGGTGCGGGAATTTAATTACCCCTGAAACCCCACATGTCTGCCCCCTTGGGTCACAGTGCATCGCTTGGGAGATGGACTTTTCTTCTTTTTCTTCAGTACCCTGAGGTTTACTGCTGGAACCTCTTGTGAAAGAGGGAAGAATTAAAGACTTTAGCGCTCAAGGATTTATTATTCATAATTGTTATTACAAGCACATGGATTAAAAAGCTAGAAATCCTCAACGCCATAAAAGAGAAGATGATTGCAATATTTCGGACACATCATGCGCAGTGAGAAAGACCATCTGCTGCAGGCGATCCTTCAAAGAAAAATAGGCAGAAAGTGTAGCCTGGGGTGTAGAAGAACTTTAAGAACTTAAGCCAATGGTCCACAGTGAGCACAGCCTTAGCCTTAGAAACCAGTTCAGGCTATTGATCGCCAACGTCCTAGGAGGACATGGCTCTTGAAGTAGATAATTGTTATGTCTGTGTTGCTATTCTGTATCAGTTGCTTACTTTTTGATCTTGTGGTTCTTTCTTCTAGTTTGTGTATTTTTTATCGTTGTTGTTTGTGTTTTGCATTATTGTCATCGTTTGCTACCCAGCAAAGGCTTCTGTTGCTAAATCTGGTCAGCAAAACGCTGGGTGGAATCAACGAATACAGAATTGTTTGGGGCTGCCAGAAACTGCAGCCCTTTGACCTTAGTCCAACACGTCCATGTGCCCCACTGTTAGCAGTATATGTTAGGGTCCATGGAAGACTTTTGAGGAGGTGTGATTGAGAGGCCAAAGTCCTTTCTAAAGGATTAAAAGTGGTTTGGGATCCACAAATATAGTAAAATAAATCACCCAGATGATCCCTGAGTGAAGGGGTTCGACCAGGAAGGAGAGAAACCCGGGTTCAAATTCTTACTGGGTCACAGAGTTCATCCGGTGATCTTGGACTCAATTGGTCACGACCCCTAACTCACCTTGAGCTCCTGGGAAGAAAGGTTGAATGGAGGGGTGCCCCAAGCAAATAAAAGGAAACTCAGAGATCTACCAACCGATTAAAGTGGACCACCCCGATTGTTATACTCTGCACAACCCTGCCCCTCCTTTTGCGGAAAAGACCTGGGGTGGTGTGGGGGGAAAACCCTGCAGAATAGGTTTTATATGCATCCATAAGAAGGCCCAAAGAGCTAGAATGACACTTATTTGCTTTGCCTTAACTATCAGCTGACAGGGGTTTGACTTTAAGGTACGCCATAAAAACCCATCCGCGGGGTAGTTTCTTTAAAGAGAGAGAGAGAGAGACGAAAGATAAAGAGCCTGCTGGGTTTATTTGCTCTGTAATAAATGAGTGCCTTTCAGGTGAGGAGGTGCTGGGAGCGTAGACATGTCAAGAGAGATTTACACCTGTCCCTTACAGCTGAAATTGACAAACCCCTATAGCCTACAGAAATGACCACTGGAGACAGCCAGTCTAGGCCAACAGGGCAGGTTCTCTTGAAGAAGGAGGAGGGGAGATCTTTCTGACTGATACCCACCATCATCTCCCCCATCCTAAGTGACCCTGCAGGACGGAGCCTTCTTTGAACCCCTGTCAGAGTCAGATGCAACTGATGGACCGTCACCAACCAGGTTCTTACACCTTTAGGCAGGGAGACTCACACCTGAAAAATATGTATGACTTTACAGCTTCTTCTCAACTATATCTCCCTGTCCCCTTCTCTCCCAGCCCCCCCCCCAACAACAAGTTGTGGCACTCATACATCTTTTCTTTCTTCCCCATTCCACCTTTGCTGACAGATGTTATCCAGATGCCCCAGGAATCCAGCCCAGCCAAGTTGCTTTCCTCTTGGTGATGGTGATAGGGCAGTGGGGTGGAGTGGAAGAAAACCATTCCTCATGCCCTAAGGGCCGGTTGCCACCTCTCCAGGACAGCCTGCTGAAACAGTCCTATCTTGCCACTCAGTAGTCTGGATGCCCTTTGGAGCCATCAGCCACTCCGCTCCAAGGCAGAAAAACTCACATGACACTGTCTCTGGGCTCTGAGAACCAAGAGAGGAGCGACAGATCAGCAGATGCCATGCAGCTGATGAGAGGCTTTCAGACATGTTGGCCTGCTGCATAACTGGAATAGACCTGTAGACAATTTGTCGGGCCAATCATCATGGCCCTCATTTCAGAACCGCAGAGTTGGAAGGGACCCAGATGGCAAGGGTCGTCGTGCAAAGCAAATAAGAAGCAAAGGTCTACCCAGTAAAAAAACAAGATGCTGAGCTAATAAAGTGTTCTGCTTATATACCGCCCCATACCACTTCAAGTAGTCTCTGGGCGGTTTAAAGTTTTCTAATTACAGTAATGCAGGCTACACATTGCCCCCCCCCTCCACAGCAAGCTGGGTACTCATTTTACTGACCTCGGAAGGATGGAAGGCGGAGTCAACCACGAGCCTGCTACCTGGGATTGAACCCCAGGTGGTGAGCACAGTTTTACCTGCAGTACAGGCGCACGAGGCTTCATTTAGTGCAACCACTAAGTGTTACAAAAGTAGCAGAGAGGCAAGATGGTACAAAAATTGGGGATTCAAAGGCCAAAATCCTGTTGGGGTTTATGTGAGGTTTGCACAATTTGCTAGTTGTATCTAATGGGTGAGTTTTGGGGTGGGACATCTTGGCTGAGCTGTCAGATAACTTGGACTGTGAACAGAACCAAGACCCCCCCCTCCAGCACCTCATTAATTTTAATGTAAGCTTTTGTGGACACGCCCGCTTCTTCAGACATCTGAAGAAGGGGACGTGTCCCTGCAAGGGGGTCATAATCCAGGGACGTTTATTCCATGAATATAATGGACATCTGAAGAAATGGACGTGTAACGGACATCTGAAGAAGTGGGCGTGCCCGTGAAAGGTCACATTAAAATATAATAGTTGGTCTTTAAGGTGCCACATGTTTTTTTTTGTCTTTTGTTTTGTTCTGTTTTGATTTTTGCCTGGAATGCTTGCACAGACCAACATGGCTGCCTCTCACAAATCTCAGTTAAAGAATATTGGAGATAGACTGAGAGAGAGAGAGAGAGAGAGAGAGAGAGAGAGAGAGAGATGTTTTTTCTGAGTGATTGTGTTGTCTTGGAGCGAGTTATAATCTTGCAAATCCAAAGCTCAAAGAGACCCTGTGGAGCACTGAGTCCAGTCCCTGTCATGGAAGCACATCAGGGAGTTTAATTCTTAACCAGATACCTAACCCATTGAGCTATCCGGAGTTCTATAAATTAAGCCTACGGTACTCCCCTAGCAGTGTCAGTAAAACCCAATTTCCCCCTGACCGTGAGTAAATGCTGATGTTGATTTCTAAGGCGAAGGGCATTCGCTCCTTAATAAGCCACACACTTTTAATGTAGATATAGTTCCCTTGTTTGAGTCACTTTGACCGTCATTCTAAAGAAGCGGCTTTTGTAAACTGGTCTACTGCCCTCGAGGATCAATGGAAGGCATCATTTCATAGCTACAGTGGAAATAAGATTCAACAGCTTGTCCAATTTGTGTGTGCCCCCAGGGAGTAGTGTGCGATCTTGTCCCTTTCCCTCATGCCGCAAGCATTAATGGCCTAGTCTTACTGGGGCTGCATATGTGACACTGAGGATATAGCAAAGGCATTTCATGAATCATAATTTTAGGGACTCCTATGAGACACAGGAGAGCTGCCTAGATGCCCTAAGCACACCCGATCTCACCTGATTTCAGAAGCTAAGAAGGGTCGGCCCTGGTTAGTACTTGGATGGGAGACCACCAGGGAATACCAGGTGCTGTAGGCACCTGGAGTAGGAACTGGCAAACCACTCCAGTATTCCTGCCAAGAAAACTCCATGGACATGTGGTCACGAAGAGTTGGTCACGACTGTAATGACACAACACAACATATGAGACACAGGGGTACGTGGCTGATTTTATATCTCTGTGCAGCCCATCCTTGGTACTTTAGAGCCCAGTTACCGTGGTGTAAAGCTGTGAAAATAGTTTCAGTCTCTTTGTTAGATTAGTTAGAAAAATGAACCCCATGATTGGAGTTGACTGCCATTGACCTACATGCCAATATCAATCCAATGCATTACATGACATAATTGCATATTCAGATATAAACGTGTGCTAGGATAACAAATGGTTGGAGCTGGAAACTCATGAATGATAATACTGCATAGAAGGAATAAATTACACTTTACCCGACAGTAAATATTTTGACTGGGTTCACATAAAAAGGCATGTGCCGCATTATAGAATTGATGGAATGCCTCCAGCACTGCAGCTGACATAGTCTATGTTTTGAGACCCACCTTTTGTGTTTAGTCCCATAATCAAAGTAACCTTCATACTTTGGATCCTGAATTACTAGACGAAACAATAGTTTTTAACATGGACTATCTAGGACCATATTATACCCATCTGTTGATGTTCAAGAACGAGGACTTCTCAGAAAATGAAGTGGCTGGGAATCCAGTTCAGCACAACCACGGTTGCTGTTCTTGGAGCAACTCCTTTGCAGTTCTAAAATGGAGCCCACTCCCCACCTCTGAAACCACTGTAGGACCTCTGTTGAGCAATGTTGTAGGAAGGCCAGGGGCTAGCTAATTGGTGCCTTTTTTCCCTGTCTCAATTGCTACCACACTCCCCGGAGCAGCCGCTTTTTATTTTGCATCGCCTTATCTCCTCCCGCAGTCACGTGGTCGCTACAGCGGTTCGGCAGTCCACACTTCAGCGGTTGCTTAGCAATCGGCTTCCCCATTTGCACTTGGCTGAACCACTTTAAGCTATGACAGGGAAACGGCAGAAACAGGGGGTAAACTGAAAAAAGGTGGAGTAGTACAGTGGTACCCCGGCTTAAGAGCAGCTCAACTTAAGAGCGGAAAACTGTTGGCATTTTATCTGCCGCCTTACAAATTTTAGATATGGTCTGCTCGACTTACAAATATTTTTTTATTTAACTTTTTTTTTAAATTTTAGATAGGTACTCCGACTTATGAGTAGTTTGACTTAAGAGCATGCATTTGGAACTGATTAAATTCGTAAGTCGAGGTACCACTGTATGTCCACAAATACAACCAAACTGCTTTAAAAGGGGGTGCAGGAACCGATCTAAAAAATAAGCCACCCCCAGTGGTTGTTGCAAGAAAAACTGACACAGTAGTCAAAAATGGGCGTGGCCAAGGGGGCTCTTCAGAAAAAGCAATTAGAAAAGCGACAGTGATTTTTAAGGTGATTTGTCTTTAAGGCTGAAATACTTCTGATGTAACAGATGGGAGTCATGGTTTGCTCCACGCACAGTTCCATGTACAGTCCCGTCCCCTGTTCATGAAGAACAGGGTGAGATGGGTCAAAGCTAAAAGAGCACAGGCAGCGAGGTATGCATCATGTCTACTGCTGGAATCTGAGGAAAAGCAGCCTCTGGGACGATACCGAACCTGCTGGGATGCCACTCCATCAATTGCTTGGGTTTGAGTGCCTGATATACCAACCAACCCCAGAGGGAGTGATCCATGTCCTGTACTTTGGGTGATGTCCAGAGGCCGGGTGGCATAAACAAATACAAATAGCCAGCTCCAACTTTTAATAATAACCAGACAGCACACCTGAAGGAGACAGTGAAAGATGGGCTTGTTGGAATGGAATGGAAATGAAACGGAATGGAATTTATTGTCATTGTAGAAATACAACGAGATTAAAAGTGCCATCCAGTCAGCTCATTCACACACCCCAGTATAAAAATCCAAGACATAAAATCTACCATTTAAGAACAAAACATCCATACACATACTCCTACATTCACACGCAGAACATCACTTATACTCATTTAAAACTGACATAAAAACCAAACATACACACACAGCCGTACACTCTTTCACCTGACAGCATTCATACCCAATACATAAAAACTACGATTTAAAAAACAACAGCCATACACAATCCCCCATGCAATATATATGTTACACATTCAACACTGATATTACCCGTCAACTTAATTTTTAACAGAATTTAGCATGGATACTGCTATTGGGTAAAAACTATTTCCGAATATTTCTGTCCTTGTTCTAATAGATCTATACCTTCTGCCTGATGGTAACGGTACAAACAGAGAGTGTCCAGGATGAGAGATATCTCCTACAATATTCTGTGCTTTCTTAAGACAGTGGGAGCTGTGTAATTCCTCCAATGTGAGGAGGGGGCATCCAATGATCCTCTGTGCCATATTGATAACCCTCTGGAGGGATTTCCTCTGAGCCACTGTGCAACTGGTGTACCACACACATATGCAGTACGTCAGTACACTTTCTACTAAACAACGATAAAAAGACACCAATAGTCTCTGAGTGATGTTATTCTTTCTGAGCAATCTCAGAAAGTACAGTCTCTGTTGGGCCTTTTTCAGCAGCTCGGAGGTGTTTACGCTCCAGGTTAAATTCTCCTCAATATGGACTCCCAACAAACCGAAGTCTGTCACCCTTTCTACACTGTCCCCACTGAAGAATAGTGGTTGAAGACCTGTTTTCTTCTTCCTGTAATCTATGGCAGTCACATAAAGCTCAGCTGCGACTTCTGAAGCTATGCATGACCGAAGTTCATTGGGCAAAGCCATAAGTTCATCTTTCAGAAGTGAAAAGGGGGGAAAATAAGGAAAGGAACTGGAAGAAATTGCTCATTTTTCTTACCTTTCCCTGCAAAAATGTGTTAGTTTTCCTACAGGCATGGGTGGATGTGAGATAAATACACGTGCCATTTATCCTCCCCCCCTCCCCTTTCCTGCCAATCATAGTCCAAAGGCAGCAGAGAGCATGAGTGACAGCCAAATTGGCTTGCCGGCCCCATTTCCCCTCTGCCGCCTATTCTTTCATTGCCAGTTTTGTTCCATGAACAGGTGGCTTTCACACCTAGCAAATATTTCCCTTCCTGGAGTGCTAACAGGGGGGAAATCAAACCTTTTCTCTTTGAGCCAGGAATTTTGATGATGGCGGCAGCAGGGGTGGGTGGGAGGGTGTCGGAGCGCCTTGCTCGGGAGGAGTGGGTGTGTGTGACATCTTTCAACACACGCATCCATCATTTCTTAGGCGAGAGGGCGGCCCATAAAACAAGCCGTGGTGCCTGTTATTATTCAGTCAATTCAAAGGTGTCTCGTTATTTTTTTAAGCTCCTTAACAATCAAGGATGTGCCGCCACATCCATCATCTTGCCAAGCTATCTGCCTTGGTGTGAAGAGGGTGTCCTAAGTGATGCCGCAGAACAAGGGCTGACAAAGAGAAGCCAGACTTTAAAAAAAGAAGAAGTCAGCGATAAAGATGCCCCACATAGGCCTGATTCACACACATTTCAAATAAGGAGATAGTGATGTACAGTTGAATTTTAAAGTTAAAAGTAGTTTTAAAGCTATGTCAAACCCCCAGAATTCAGAAAGCTATGTTAATCAACAAACCAGTTGTGACTGTTTCCCACTTCCAGTATGGACAGGTCTTTTGTAAAGCTAATGGATCTTAAGTGCCCTCTCAAGTGCAAAATGTTTTTGTTTGTTTAAACTAGAGGTAGCTTGCAAGACTAATTTTATACTCAGAAAATATTTTTTCAGTCCTGCTGGCATGACATTGTTGTGTTATTTAATCAGGAACAGTGGGTCCTGAGATGCAGGCCAAAGAAACCATGGGCCTTTTTACATGACCCCTAAGATCCGCTGGCCACTTAAATTCGGACCAGAGATCTTAGGGGTTCATCGCTCTTCGGGCGTTCCCACCTCCTCCGCACTTCCTGGTTGCTGGCTGCGTGAGGGGAGGGAGAAAAAGGGAAAGAAAAGCATGCCGCTCACGCTCACCTCGATCTGCCTCTCGTCTCTGTAAAAGTAGCTCTTAAAGGGGCGGGAGCAAAAAACAACAAACAGAAGCAAGGAGAGCCCCGCACTCACTATCGTTACACCGGATCAAATAATTTTCACCTCCAAAGAGCAGTACCTGAAAGCTGTGCTGGGACGCGCTAAAGTGGGCGGGGTCACACTTAATTTCCTGTTAACTCCAGAGCTGGTGGGTAAACATTTTTAAGCTCCGGAGCTGGGAGCCATTTGCCCCGGAGTTTAGGGGTCGTGTATAAACGCCCCATGATTCCACTTAAAGGACAAAGTCCCAGTGCCACAACCTAACAACTTCAGGCATGACCAGAAAGCTAAAAATATTTATGAAAATAAATCACATAACAGAACAGTAATTGTTTAGGATGTTACAAAGAGAAAGAAGCAAATAAAAAGTCTCTGTGATCATCTATCTATCTATCTATCTATCTATCTATCTATCTATCTATCTATCTATCTATCTATCTATCTATCTATCTATCTATCTATCTATCCATCCATCCCTCCATCCCTCCATCCTGTTCTGTTAAGTTAGAACTTATAGTGGCCTTAACAGGGCTTCAAGATAACTGAGATAGCTAAGGGCTACTTTCATTTATCCATTGAGTTTCTGTGGCCATATGGGGATTTGAACTGTATTCCACAGTGTCCTAGTCCATCATTCTATCCACTGCACTAACCTGCCCTATATGTACACATCTCATGCTGTGCTAAAATCTATACCCTAACCCCGAACCAGTATTAAATAAGCCAAGCACTTTAAAACCTTGTAAAACTATAGTATTTAATAAACCAAACTAAACAAAACCAGAAAAGTAACATATTGGAAATCCAAGGTCTCACTAATCCCTGAGTTCAAAGGGAGCATGTGTATTTTTTTAAAATATCAGACCGTATTCAATAAGTATGCACACACACACACACACACACACACACACACACACACACACACACACACACACACACACACACACACACACACACACACACACACACACACACACAAGACTTCCCAATTCGTTGGTGTCACTTCAGAGATAGTCCTGTTCTGTGTCTCCAAGTAATGTGTTCCTGTAATTGATGGGATGTGGAGGAGGGCTGATCTTGGTGTCTAGAGAGATATACATTGGCTATTCAGGGACAAAGTGGACCCTTGCAGATGCATTATGGAGGAAGTTGGAAGCATCTGAAATGTAGACATACAGACAAATTCTGAAGATACCTTGGACAGCCAGAGTCACTAATCTGGCTGTATTACACCGTATGAATAAAAACCTAGAAATTCTCAATATCATAAAGAGAAGAAAATTGCAATATTCCAATCACATGATGCATAATAACAAATATCATCTGCTGTAGGCAAAAAAAATAAAAAACAAAAACAAAAGACACAAAACATGTGGCACCTTAAAGACAAACATTCATATTTTAATATAACGTTTCGTGAACATGTGCACTTCTTCAGACGCCTGAAATTCTTGAAAAGAGTAGCACGGCTACCCTCTCTGAAACATCTGCTGTAAGTTATCTTTCAAGGCAAAATTTATGGGAAGCGTGCCCCGGGGCATAGAACAACATTCTGGCTTAAGAATTTAAGCCAATGGTTTGCAGTGGGTACAGCTTCTCTATTTAGAATAGCTTTAGATGAAAAACAGATCGTGCTGCTGATCACCAACAATCTACTATGAGGACAAGGCACCTGAAGAAGAAAATTCAGAGCTTTAAACATGATCAACAGAATCTTGAAGTTGAGCAGAAGTATATTAGCAGCTAGTGCAATTCCCTCAGAATCAATGTCACATCTAGCGATGGGTACGAATTTTAAAAAATATTGCAAAATCCATTCAAAATTTGCTAATTTGTATTCATACCAATCAATACTGAGGGGATTCCTCAATTTGATAAATTTTTAGCAATTTTTGATTCGTTGATGCATTGAGTTATAAAATAGGCACCAAGAAACTCCAAGATCGCAAAGCAGCTTCTCCAGATGATGTTCAATAGTCCCTCCATGTTTGGCAAAGAATGGATTTCTGATCTCTGAATTATACACCCAAAAACCGTCCCCACCCGAGCCCCAGGAAAGTTCCCTCCAGACACTTAGAGACACCGAAATCACAGCGAAGTTTCCTCTGACTCCCCTCTACAACCGCTCCAAGTTTGATGAAGCCTTTTTCCTAGGGGACCCAATTTGTGAGCGTATAATTCAGATGCCTGAAACATCTGGATCAATAAATTCAGGAGCCATGTAGCCATCACAAAAAACAAATGCTGTACAATACTAGACCAGGTGATCCCTTTAGGGGATCCCTGTAGGGGATAATAAGGTGAAAACAGTTTATGTTTTACAGAATCACATAACTGAAGAAAGAAAAAGGCTGAAACAATGAAAAGGATGGAAGATCAAAATGAGAATGAGAAACTAAATACGATAAGAAAATAGATATAAGAATTCTTTTAGAAATAAGCTCCATTAGAAAAGATTTGAAAAAATATGGATTTAGAAAGAATCCAAAGAAAGACAATATACAGTGGTACCCTGGCTTAAGAGCAGATCGATTTAAGAGCAATTTGACTGAAGAGCAGAAAACTGTTGACATTTTAACTGCCGTCTTACAAATTTTAGATATGGTCAGCTCGACATACATTATTTTTCATTTTTTTTTTTTTTTATTTTTTAGATAGGTATCTTCACTTAAGAGTAGTTCAATTTAAGAGCATACATTCAGAGCATTCAGAACAGATTAAATTCGGAAATTGAGGTACCACTGTATTTGCAAAGGGAACCTATTGAACCCAGCAATAAAAATTCAAAAAATCCAAAATATAATAGGAGTGATGAAAATGGGATGAGATGTCATTTAATGAAGAAAGCAGTGCATTTCAAAGCAGTGTGGAGAGAAGGTATAATCTAATCCTTAGTTAGGAAGCAAGCTTTTATCACCTCCAGAGATGGACCTGTCTCTGTAGCACATTTAGGCTCCAAACACCTCCCTAAAGAAAAAGGATATTTAACTGGCAGCAAGAGAGAAAGGAGGGGTCCAGTTTAGCTTTCCCTCAATAGGTAATCGCTTTGGGGTAGTCACCTAAATGAGACTCTCTAGTGACCTTACGGAGTGAAGGTGCTGGCTCAAGAGACAGATCTTCCTTGATGTTGTGAAAAGCTGGGGAGGATCAGTGGGTATAGTTCTCCAGGTGGCATGGGTCCAGAATGGACCAAATATAATAATATTGTAGAAGACTATTTCATAGACTCCTGGAATGATTGAGTTGGAAGGGGCCTATAAGGCCATCAAATGTATCCTTATCCTTATCCTTATCTTATCCTTATCCTCATCCTCATCCTTATCCTTATCCTTATCCTTATCCTTATCCATCTCTCCCTCTCACAAAATACCAGAACTAGGGGACGTCCACTCAAATTGAGGGTTGGGAGAGTGAGAACAGACAAAAGAACATACTTCTTTACCCAGCGTGTTGTTAGTCTGTGGAACTCCCTGACACGGGATGTGATTATGGCATCTGGCCTGGATGCCTTCAGAAGAGGATTGGACAAATTCCTGGAAGAAAACAACCAGTCTCTTTAATGGAAGAAAAATCCATCACAGGTCCCTGGAAGAAAAGTCCATCACAGGTTACAAGCCATGATGGGGATGGGGAATCTCCAGGCTTAAAACCAACACAAACCAGCAGCACATCAAACACGGGGAGACATACTGCCAATGCGAGCAGCAGTGCTTTTTTTTTTAAACTATTCTCAGGTAGTTCCCAGTTGTTCTCTTATCTAGAGAAACAACACAATACTTTGCTTCTTTAAGACAAGCTGTGGTTGCTTCCAGGCTGGGCCCCATTAACATGTTTCTTGTAGCATTGCCTTTAAGGATGGGCAAGAAAACCCTCAATTCATTATGAAATAGCTCTTTAGAACTAACAGCTAAAAATAACTAGCTACTTGCTCTTTCTTTCTTTCTTTCTTTCTTTCTTTCTTTCTTTCTTTCTTTCTTTCTTTCTTTCTTTCTTTCTTTCTTTCTTTCTTTCTTTCTTTCTTTCTTTCTTTCTTTCTTTCTTTCTTTCTGATACTACAGTTCCCAGAACCTCTCATGGCATCATTGCTGGACATTCTGGTAAGGGGTGGGGTGGGGTCCTGCCTCCCCCTCCCACACACATAAGGGTCTCATTAAGATCAGTGCTTAATGGAAAACTTAAAGGAGTACAAACAGCCCATTTGGAACTGCCTCAGAGCCACGTTGGTGTATTTTAGTTGTTAGAAAAACAAACCAGTGGCCAGCATAGCTTTATAAAAGTACAAGGTTTTCACAATATAAATACCATCTTGTGAAATTACGGAGTGTTTTGCTTTTGCTTTAAACATCACCAAGGTCTGCGTAGGATGGAGCAGCGCTGGGGTGTGAGGCTTGGAAGCTACTGAGTTCCCACTTCTGGGAACATGAGAACTTAAGAACATAAGAAGACCCATGCTGGATCAGGCCAAAGGCCCATCGAGTCGAGCTTCCTGTATCTCACAGTGGCCCCACCAGATGAGTCTGAGAGTGCACAAGACTAGATATCTGCCTCCTGATACCACTCCCCTGCATCTGCCCCTTGAAGTACCCCGGTTTTAAGCCTGGAGGTGAGAAATCTCCATCATGGGTTGTAACCTGTGATGGACTTTTCCTCCAGGAATCTGTCCAATCCCCTTTTGAAGGCATCCAGGCCAGATGCCACCACCATATCCTGTGGCAGGGAGTTCCACAGACTAACAATGCGCTGGGTGAAAAAAAATATTTTCTTTTGACTGTTCTTTACTCTCCCAGCACTCAATTTGAGTGTATGTCCCCTAGTTCTGATATTTTGTGAGAGGGAGAAGATGGATAAGTATTAAGGATAAGGATAAGGATAAGGATAAGGATACATTTGATGGCCTTATAGGCCCCTTCAAACTCAATAATTCCAGGAGTCTATGAAATAGTCTTCTACAATATTATGATATTTGGTCCATTCTGGACCCAAGCCACCTGACTCATGCCCTGCATGATATTGTACTCCTCAGGCACCTTTTTTCCAGACTAAAGTGCCCCAAATGCTGTAGCCTTTCCTCATAAGGGAGGTGCCCCCCCCCAGTAATCTTAATCATAACTTTCTCAATAAAGTTGCTACATGCATTGTATTCAATGTTGAGCTGACTCTGCCCAGCTAAACACAAACATTTATTTTATTTTATTCTCTTCAAGGGATTTATAACCCGCCCTATATAAAAAAGGAAAACTATATATAAAAGGGCTTAAGGGCAGGTTCCAAAGCCATGTAAAATGGTTTTAAACCTAGTTGTTTCCATCAAATAATTTAAACTCACACCGTTGAAAGGGGGAACTCCAACCACTAAAAGCTCTGAAAACCCTTTGCAGGTCGCTAGCCGCAAAGCTCTCCCCACCCGGACCTCCCTACCTCCAATTCACAACAGTGCCAGCCTGCAAAAAAGCAGATCCTTCTCTCAAGCCCGCTTGCAGGCAGGAACAGCAAACAGCTTCTAAAATCCCCACCCCCGGCCCCCTTCTCCCTCCCCTCCTCTCCCCAAGCCGGAAAGAGGGTATTTTGTCCACATTATGTGTTGGAAAGGCAAAGCCAGGAGGATGCATAGCTTGGAAATTGCAAGAGGAAGTAAATCTATCAAAGCAAATCCTGTAGGGAATACAATTAGGCGCGGGGACGGCGGGAGAGAGGCCGGGCGGGGAGGCGGCGGCGGCCGCGGTTGAACAGGACCGGCGCCGGGGCTCTGGAAAACCAGCACCGCCGCTGAGTGACGATGCGCAGGCGAGTCCCCCGCGGCCACGGGCGCAGGGAGGGACATCCTATACGCGTCTTCCGAAACCAGCACAAAGGGCTCGAGCCAGGAAGGCAACGTGTGTGTGTGTGTGTGTGTGTGTGTGTGTGTGTGTGTGTGTGTGTGTGTGTGTGTGTGTGTGTGTGTGTGTGTGTGTGTGTGTGTGTGTGCGCGCGCGCGCGCGCGCGCAAATGGGATCTGGAGGAGACTGGAAAGGCAGCCGAATCGATACAAATTCGCTTGGGTCCGCGTCGGCTTGGCCGGGGCTTGAGCCTCTCTCCCGGCGCTCCTCAGCCTCTTTTTGTTTTGTTTTTTTCCTCTTTAACCTTCTCTTTCTTGCTTTTTTCGTTTTCTTTCCTTCTTTTTCTCTAGCTTGTTCTCTCTTTCAAGTCATCCCTCGTTCTTCTTCCTCGTTCTTCTTCCTTTCCTCCTTCCCCCCTTCTTTCTCCCTTCTCTCCGCTTTTCTCTGCACTGTTTCTAGACAACCTCCCCCCCCCCCCCGCTTGCTTTCCTGTCCGGACCGCCTCACTTTCGGTTCCCCACCGCGTAGTGATGTCCCTTTGACTGGCACCGGTAATATCCGAATACGGGCACCACCCAGGCACAACTCGGTGGAAGAAGGGCGAAAAGGAATGGAATCAGCCCTTAAACGATGGCTGGACGGTGTCCCCTAATTCGCCGGTGTACCCGGAACCCCATGGAGTGAAGTTTTGTGAGAGGTAGCCGGGTTAGTCTGTGCAAGAATGCCAGGACAAAAATCCAAACAAAACAAAATAAAAGACAAAAACATGCGCCCCCTTAAAGACTTAAGTTAGTCTTTAAGGTGCCACATGCTTTCGTCTTCCATTGAGTGAAGATAACCCTCACGGCGATGTAAAGGGGCTGGACCGTGGCGATCCAGGTCATTTTAGCCTTGGGATCGAAACGTGCTGCTTATACATTACCCTAGAGAAACTGGGGTGTCGTGTCGTGTAGTGGGTAGAGTGAAGGACCTGGACACAGACGAACGGGGCCTCGAATCCTTGCTCAGCCTAGCAAACTGTTAACAGTACATCATTCCTGAGATTGCTCATCTACCTTGAAAACCCTACTAGGGTCGCTAAAGGTCTGTTCAGAATGGACACCTTAACACACACACACACACACACACACACACACACAGAGAGAGAGAGAGAGAGAGAGAGAGAGAGAGAGAGAGAGAGAGAGAGACTGCTTAAAGCACTCTCTGAGCCGTTTAAGTGCTTTGCTGTTTGCTATCAATACCTGTTGTTGCAAACCGCCCAGCGTGGCGTTGCTACCGGTTTCTTTTTGGGGGGGCGCGGATAAGTCCAATATATAAATAAATAAATTAATTAACAACTTAATCATGCAGGTTACAAGTTGCTCCCTCCGTGAACTGGGTGTTGATCCCGGGACCTTCCCATCTTCTGGATGCCATTGTATATTACTCGCCGTTACTTCAAGATAGGATCCAGCCAGTCCTGATGTCGATGCGTGGTGTCTGGCCCTCCAGGGCACCCGGGCAAAACCTTGGGATGCAAGCAAACGGTATAAATCAGCCAGGAACGCCTGCCTTTCTCACGTTGGTTTTGGACAGAGCTCTACCGGGGCTAAACCACAAAAGGCTAAACGGACCAAGGAGGCTTCTGTAGGTTTCCATAGCTCTCTGCTGTGCAGTCGCGCTAGATCTTTCCTAGAAGTTTAGGAGGATCAAGGCAGGTCCTCTTCCATCAGCTGTTTTGTACTTGTATATCTGTACTTGTCAGTGTAGAACTGAAGTGCAAGACAAAGCTAAGGTTAGTCCCAGCTAAGGCAGACCTAGATGCCCTAATCACATCCCAACTGGCCTGATTTCAGAAGCTAAGTAGGGTTCGCCCTGGTTAGTACTTGGATGGGCCACCACCAGGGAATAACAGCTGTAGGTGCCTGGAGGAGGAATTTGCAAACCACTCCAGTATCCCTGCCAAGAAAACCCCATGGACATGGAGTCAGGAAGAGTCTATAACAGTGTTAGCGAACCTATGGCACAGTTGCCAAAGGTGGCACTTCTGTGGGCACCTATATCACCCTTCACAGCCACCTGTATTCAGGTTAAATTGCTGTTTTGGCACTTCCTTAAAAAATAGTGGGTTTTGAATTGCAATTTGGGCACTTGGTCTCTGCATGGTTCGCCACCACTGGTCTATAACAACACCACACACACACACACACACACACACACACACACACACACACACACACACACACACACACACACACACACACACACACACAAGGCAGACCTACTGAATGACCGGGATTTACACATGTGTTGCCTAAATAAACCTCCGCCATTAAGTGGGTCTATTATCCTCTTTGAGGTTAGCCAGGAGATTTAGCTGTTTGTATCACCAAATGATCCAAAATACTGCATACCTGGGATTAAATTCTGTTTAACCCTCCAGCTTTGTCTTCGAAAGGGACCCGTATTCAAATTATTATTGTGGCTGGAAAGGAAGAGTATGTGGCAATAGATTATATGACTACTTGCCGGTTGTGTTATCCTCCCGGAGGCTTCCGTCGACATTCAGTAATATTTAGGTTGCAGTCCTAAACCCACTGATCACAGAGTAATGTCCGATTGAACTCGCTGGGCTTCCAGGCATTGGATGCTCCCACAAAGCCCGTTCTTGCAACGGGATAGATTTAACTGTGGAAGGTAATAGTGAGGCCTTTAATATAATTTGTCTAGCGTCGAAGCAAATCCAGTGGGGAGATGATACTGTACTGGTGGAACCAGCGAAAGTTATAGGGGCTGGCATGTGGGTTGTATAGCATTTAGCAATCTCCAGGTCCCAGTAGCCCCTAAATTTTCCTAAATGCACACATAAGGGCGCTCATCGTTGTTGGTTTTTTTTAAAAAATGTGTGGGAGACACTCACCTAATCCAGCAGTATTAGGGGCTGGATTTGATCCAGAATTGGAACAGGACGGGTAGGTTTCTTTAAGGATTATTTCCACAGTCTGTATTTTAACGTAAGTTTGTATCGAGTGTTCGGACCGGTCAATCAGTAATGGGACGTAACAATCTTGGGCAGGGCTAGGGGCGCGTTGCCCTTCACTTGCCTAGCGCGGCCAGTGGTGAGGGCAGTGACCATCGGGGTCCAACACTGATGCCGAACTTTCTGCAGGGGCAGGATTAGTTGTTCCTGACTCTAACTCCTTCCTGGGCTGGGGAGCCAAGCCGGTGGTCTCTCTATCAATCCGTCGAAGTAAGAAACGTTGAGCCGTGTGATCGCCCCCCACCACCAAAAAAAGAAAAAAGAAAAAAAAAAAACAAGGCTAGGATTGGGCATACCTTTATAGGTCACACTAATAAAATAAAATAAAATAATGCAAGCCGAGGTTTTAGCAGGCGAGGCTCTCTTTATCAAAGCATTGTCTCGCCTAGCCTCTCTTATCAAGTCCGTTCCAGCGGACGCGCCGCCAGTGTGGGGGCGGATTTACTGGCGACTGGGAGCAGGGCTTGGAGTTGGTGCGAAGCCATCTCTGAAGCTTAGAACTGGAAGAGGAGGACAGCGGCCGCTAAAATCAGAGGAGGAGCGCGCGGCGGAGGGGTGCGTGTGCATTCTTAGGCGGTGCTGAGTCCGAGTTTACGGAGTGTAGTGAGAACAGATTCTTGCGTTTACTCGGAAGGGAGGGAGCCCTCTCTGCGCCCTCCAGATGCTTCACAATTGCTGTGTCCAACATCATTTACTGTTGCTGGCATCTAGAGGGCCAAAGGATTTCCCGCCTTTGCGGGAAAGAGCAGGGAAGGCGGTAATACACACACACACACACACACACACACACACACAGAGAGAGAGAGAGAGAGAGAGAGAGAGAGAGAGAGAGAGAGAGAGAGAGAGAGAGAGAGAGAGAGAGAGAGAGAGAGAGAGAAAGCCAGCGCAGGAACATGGGAGGTAGCGGAAATCTCGCTTTGTTTGACCTACTCTACATCCGATCTTGATTTCTGAAGTTAAGCAGGGTCGGCCCTGGTTAGTACTTGGATGGGAGACCACCAGGGAATACCAGGTGCTGTAGGCGCCTGGAGTAGGAACTGGCAAGCCACTCCAGTACTCCTGCCAAGAAAACTCCATGGACATGGAGTCACCAAGAGTCGGTGACGACTGTAACGACTCACACACACACACACTGGCTACAGTAATGAGTTCTTGTCTACCTTATTAAGCAACTAACTTAACCAATATCTTGTACCTTGCCATGATCATGAATTCCGCTGGATCACTGAGTTAATAATGTGAGTACTGTACTCCTCCCACCCTCACCCATCCTACCTGAAAGTCCATACTTGGAAACTGAGCAGCTGACTACTAGTCGTCGAAATAACTGCTTGTACAAATACTACTTTGCAGGGGTGGGGAGTTGAGGAGAATATCCAGCCCAAATCAACATCTAAACATGCAACCCGAAACTTGTTTATGGTACCCAGAGGGGAGAAGAAGCCACCAGCCACCCTGGTTTGGGGAGTTAAGTTCCCTCTGGGTTTTTACTTAGCAGTGCTTGACCTAATGTGAGAGTTCCCTGCTTCTCCCCACCCCCCAAGTCATCAACAAGAGGAATTAAGTGACTAAATAAATCCCAGTGGATTCCCAGTGTGGTGAAGTGGATAGAGTAGGATTCCAGAGAACAGGGTTCATATCTATTCTCAAAGGCTTTCATGGCCAGGATATGACAGTTGTGAGTTTTCCGGGCTGGCCGTGTTCTGGAAGTTTTTCTTCCTGACGTTTTGCCAGACTCTGTGGCCAGCATCTTCAGAGGGCAAGGAGCTCAGGGAAATGTGAGTTCTCTCTGTACTCTGGGTTATAGTTCCCTGAGCTCCTTGCCCTCTGAAAATGCCCGCCACAGAGTCTGGCGGAATGTCAGAAAGAAAAACTTCCAGAACACAGCCAGACAGCCTGAAAAACTCACAACTATTAGGGTTCAAATCCTTGCTGGGCTATGGTAACTCACTGAGGGAGTTGAACTGATAAAGGTAAAGGTTTTCTGCCCCATATGCATGCTACTTGTGTTGGACTCTAGGGGCGGTGCTCATCTCCATTTCTAGGCCAAAGAGCCAGTGTTGTACAAGTCCGTAGCCATGTGGCTGGCATGGCTAAACACACACAGAACACTGTTTCACCTTCCTGCTTTTTATGTTGGTACCTATTTCTCTACTTGCATTTACAAGCTTTTGAACTGCAAAGTTGACAGGAGCCAGGGTTAACAGTGGGAACTCGCTCTGCTGAGAGGCACCCAGGATTCAAACCGCTGAGCTGCTGACTTTGCAGCCGACACTTTCAGGGCTGTAGCCCCCTGAGCCACCACAACCCCCTGATAAAGCCCCCTGAACTGACACAGCCAGTCCTTAAATATTTCACTTATCTTGAAAGCCTTTTTAGGGTCACTAACACATTGGCTCTGACTGGACAGCACAGAACACACACAAATAAATAAAACCACTTGATTGGATTTAGAACTCCCCTATCCCATTTTTCCTTTGGCAATTTCCTTCCTTCTTTTCTTTTTTTTCTGTAAGTGGAATTCACTGTCCTTCCTTCCCTGTCTTTCATTCTTCATTTCTTCCAGTTCATTTCCATGCTTCCTAATCATTTTTAATAACTCTCAAAGAGCCTGCAGGAAAAATCCCGAAGGAATCCAATTTCTGTCAAGGTTGCTATGCTCCCATTAGTGTATCTGGACAGTTAAAGAAAGGACTGTATTTATTTGTTTTAATCTGGTTTATAGAAAGGGATAATTTCTCTCCTGCCTGGAAGCCAATACACTTAAATCTTGCCTTGTGTAATAGCCAAAGACCTCTTCTGACTGAAGGGAGTTCTTTGCTGGCTACAGTTCAAAGGAAGAATTGATGCCAGGGAATGCCAAAAGCTGGTTCCGGGCCGTCAATACTTACTCTAGCCAGTTCCGCCACAGCAGAAACACCTAGTGTTAATTTTAACAGTGTGTGCATGGGCTGTGGAGAAAAACACTGAATTATTTTCAGTTCAGTCAGACTCTATTTCATATTAGCCACCCCGGCCAAGGGTTAGGCATGAAATACAAGATCTAGAATACTATTGTACATTATCCTGAATCCATTGGCACAGATTCCCAAGGTTATTTCTGTCTCACAGAGTCTTATGGGTGAGGGAGAGGGGTGGTGTATGACCCATGTTCCTTTGTTTGAAGAACGGGGTGTGAAACTAAACGCTTAAGAAGCTTTTACAACTGCCCTCCAACTCCCTGCCTCTAATAAGACTCCTGCCCTGGCTGCAACATCATCTAGCCATGGACTTTAAGAACATCACCTAATCAAGGACTTTAAAAGTGACCTCCTGGTAAAGCACATCTTTTACCATGTCTGAACTTCTGGAACCTGCTTTGAAGAAGTGATTTACACTCAAAAGCTTGCAATGTTCTCTGTTATTATTATTATTATTATTAATGGCCTATAAAGGTATCGCCTGTAACCTATTTTTGCAGTTGTGTTTTGTGATGGCCACACGGCTCAAACCCTTTTTTGCTTCTTCACCTAGGAAAATTATCTTCTTTTTCTTTCTCTCATTTTCTTTTTGTAGTGGAGATTCTATAGATTTCTTAATTGCAGTAATTTGCAAAGTACTGTGCAATATTCTCAGCACAAATTCAGAATTAGGTATTCACTGTGATCTGCCTAGACGCCCTAAGCACATCCGATCTCGCCTGATTTTGGAAGCTAAGCAGGGTCGGCCCTGGTTAGTACTTGGATGGGAGACCACCAGGGAATACCAGGTGCTGTAGGCACCTGGAGTAGGAACTGGCAAGGCACTCCAGTATTCCTGCCAAGAAAACTCCAAGGACATGGGGTCACAAAGAGTTGGTCATGACTGTAATGACAAACACACGCACATGATCTGGTATATCTAACTCACCAGGAAATGAAACTAAGCAGTCCAGGTAAATGCCACACTGGGACCCATCCGGGTATCTCTCATGCTCTATAACAGGGGTGTCCAAACTTTTTGTAAGGAATCATAGAATCATAGAATCATAGAGTTGGAAGAGATCTCAAGGGCCATCTAGTCCAACCCCCTGCCATGCAGGAACCCCCAACACAATATTTCCGACAGATGGCAATCCAGCCTCTGCTTAAAAACCTCCAAAGAAGGAGACTCAACCACCCTCCGCAGCAGCATATTCCACTGCCGAACAGCTCTAACTGTCATGAAGTTCTTCCTAATGTTCAAATGGAATCTCTTTTCCTATAGTTTGAAACCATTGCCCCGAGTCCTAGTCTCTGAAGCCATGGAAAACAAACCTGTTCCCTCTTCAATATGACATCCTTTCAAATATTTAAACATAGCTGTCATATTCCCACTCAGCCTTCTTTTTGAAAGGCTAAACATTCCCAGTTCCCTAAGCCGTTCGTCATAAGACATTTCTTCCAGACCTTCAACCATCCTGGTCGCCCTTCTCTGTACCTGTTTGAGGTTGTCAACATCCTTTTTAAATTGAGGCACACAGAACTGGACACAGTACTCCAGGTGGGGTCTGACCAGAACAGAATAGAGTGGCACTATCACTTCCCTTGATGTAGACACTATGGTTCTGTTGATACAACCAAGAATCGAATTGGCTTTCCTGGCCGCCGCATCACACTGCTGACTCATGTTCAATTTGTGGTCCACCAAGACTCCCAGATCAGGGCCAGATTTGTTGGCTGAGAATGCTTGGGAGGCTGGCTGCTCCCTGACCCTGACCCCAACTGCAAGCCCCACCCACTAACCCCTTGCAAGCCGCACCCCTTGACCCCTAAACCCCCATCCACTGACTCCTTGCAAGCTGTCACCTGCATCTTCTGCTTCATCCCGTGGGTGCTGCAGTGGGCATTGGCAAGGACGGAGATGGCCTCAGTGGCAGCCCTGTCACCCCCTCACCCTTGCCAAGGGCACAGGAACCAATGCATCCCTCTGCCGCTGCCGCTGCGGACAGCCCCGTCCGCACCTCCACTAGCACCAGCAACCTCCCCCTTTTCTGCCCAAATGTGGAAAAATGAAAATATACCTAAGTAGGAAATAATCATACATGACATCTTAGACTGTGCTGAGATGGACAGAATGACATTGAGAATCAAAGAAAAAGAGGACTCTGTGTATTACTCAACCTGGAATAGATTTTATGATTGGTTGGAGAGAGAAAAAGCAATGCATTAGGTGGTACTAAGATGTGATGTAATTAATAGAAAGTGCAACCAGACCAGCTGATGAATGGCAACTGGAACTGTTTGTAGAAAATGTGAAATGTGAAATGTTAAGATGATGGAATATTAATAAACGTATTACTAAAAAAACACTTATTTCCTGTCTGTTTTGTGACTGAGTAGGCTTTCATGAAAAGCTTTGAGGGAGTATGAGGTCCTAAAAATGTAATAAGAATAAAGGTGGTGGTGATAATGATGACAACTGTGGCAATGATGACCACCACTATCACTCTTCTTTCAGTGGAGATAAAAACAAAACAAAAGGGTTTGAAAAAAAAACTTCTTAACCGTTAGAACAGTGTGCCGATGGAACCAATTAGCTTGGGAGGTGGTGGGTGATCCAAGCTAGAGGCATTCAAAAGAAAAATTGGACCAACAACACCTATCAGATCTTCTTTGACTTGGATGCCTGTATTGAGCAGAGGGCTGGGCTGTTATTCTAGGAGTCTATGAATGCTTTCGTAGTTACACCAAATATAGAAAAAAACCAGAAAAAACAGATTTTGAAAGACAAAAAGAGAAAATACATACGAGATAATCAATGGCAAATAAATACCTTTCTTCTGATCAGTTGCATAACCTGCTACACATTTCACCTTTACCATTTTCACATATGGTGCAAAGTTTGACTGTTTTAATATACCATGCTCCTGATTTACAGACCCAAAGAGAATGAAAACAGACACTCTACCGCCTTGTTCAGAGCACTCAGAAGTATCCTAAAAATCTTGCAGAGACCTTTTTTTTTTGTTCAGGGGGTCTTCTGTGAAAATGATCTCTCTTCTACCGAAATCCCACTTTTGATCTAATTTGTTGCCCCATCCAACTGACTTGAAAAGCAAAACAGGGCTCTCAGTTGATATCAATCAAAGTTCAGTCTGGGGAGGCACAGGGATAGAATATCAGAGAGGTGACCAAGCATGCCACATGATTCAAATCAACACAGCATTGATTAATTGGGTTCAGTCAGAGTTTCTGGATCATAACAACTGTTGTTCTCCTTCATGTAACATCAACAGGCCCTTGAAAAGGAGCGGTATCCATTTTCCTTCTTCCCCGTCTTGGCCAGCAGTTGCATCAAGACAATCATTTTGTATTAAACCTTAAAAGGTTGGGTGAATTTTAGACAAACTCAATTTGCTCAAGATGCCCTGAAGGGTGATTAGACAACGTTGGCTCCTTCCATTCATCAAGGATTCTTCACATAATCAAAGCAATAGTTTCACATATGGAAAAGATGGATGTGTTTTGAGTTGTGGGTGGTGGCGGTGCATGGAAGTAAATGAAGATTTTTCTTCTTCTTAAAGTAACAGAGAAAATAAGTTTTTAAAAAAAAACTATGCATGAAACAACATTGCAATGCCAGATTTCGGTATATCTGTCATCATTGGAGGAAGGAATGACTGTTTGCCAGTGGAAAATATAGAGGAGCAAGCAAACATTTCATGTATATATCATGTATATACATCGATGTATGTATATATGTAGCAATGACTGACAAGGTTGGTTATGATATTGGGAGATACTCGATTTCCACTGAGTTCTCTATGACAGAACCATCCTTGTCAGCTGTAGATACTATATAGCAGTGGTGGCGAACCTTCGGCACTCCAGATGTTTTGGACCACAACTCCCACAGTCCTTTGTCACTGGCAATACAGGCTTGGAATTCTGGGAATTGTAGTCCAAAACTTATGGAGTGCCGAAGGTTTGCCACCACTGCTATATAGTGTTTGGGGAATGAGTAGCAATTTGCTGATCTCTGGACTAGTACAAGATATTTTGCTGTCTAAAGCAAAGAGAAAAATTGCTTTTTTGGCCCGGGAATGGGTGGGGGAGAGTTTAAAAGTTTTTTCCTGTGCCGTCCGTGCCGCTTGCTTGCGCTTTAATTGAGGCGGCCGGCGGCCGGCGAGACTGGGCTTTTTGCTGGCTGCGAGCCTGCGGCGAGTCCCACAGAGCAGCCCACTAGGACGGGGGATGGGGGGAGGCCGGGGACCTCCAGAAACAACCCCTCTGGTAGGTGCCCTGAGGCACGGCAGGCATTTTTCCGCAGGAACCGGGTTTTTTTAACTTTTTAAAAACTTTTTTTTTGTGCCGCGTGGCATCGCGCGATGCAAGGAACGAGCACGACAAATCAGACCAAAATTGTTCGTTCGGCGGTTCGAGCTCGAAGTCTGGGGGAGTAATTCCCGTTACCGTTTCCGTAGAGTAACGGAACCGAGTAACGGAAACGGAAACGGGAATACCGCTAAGTCGTGCCCATCTCTAGTCTTGAATGTTTTATCAGCAGAGGACTCTGTGTTTCTTTCTCTAGTACTGTCAACTAAGCAACGCCTCCAAATGTGGAACTAGTGCAAGAAATGTAATTAGCATGTGGAATTCAGGTGGGGATAAGACTTGGCATTTCACATGCTGATTTTAGGAATTACATGTTTATAACTTTGAAAGCCTACTTTTCCTGCAGGTATAAGCACACACCCTTTTCATTTCAACCTTACAACCAGAAATAGCAAGCATTACTTGTTTTGACAAGGTAACATGGCCACTGTATCTCTTCTTTCTCACATGAAACGGAACACAGAATAGAACAACAGCTGGGCCTCTTCACTCTTGAATGACATTGTCTGAGAGGTGACCTGATTGAAGTTTATAATATACACAGTGTGGACAAAGTAGATAAGGAAAAACCTTTTTTCCCTACCACACAACACTAGAACCAGGGGGCACTCCATGAAAATTTTGAGTGCTAAATCTCAAACAAAATTAAGAGAAAGCACTTTTTCACCCAGAGGATCATTGGTCTATGGAACTCCCTGCCAGAAGAAGTGGTGACAGCTGTCTGCCATGACAGCTTTAAGAAAGGATTAGACAAGTTCATGGAGAACAGGGATATCAATGGCTATCATTATGGATGCCTAAGGACAACCTCCAGGTTGGAGAGTGGTAGGATATCTCTCAATGCCATTTGCAGGGAATCATAAGCAGGTGAAGACATCTGCTTGGGAATACCCTGAAGCAAATGGTGAGCCCCTGTGTGAGACAGAATACTGGACTGGATGGGCTGTGGCCTGTTCCAGCAAGGCTGTTCTTAGGTAACAAAATCACAGAACCATGACATTGGAAGTGGTTTACAAGGTAATCAAGCCCAAACCCCAAGACTGGAGGATTGCACATGGGTAATAATAGTTTTGAGCTGATTTGTAGTGTTTTTACTTTATTTGTAGTCGTTCTGTCACTATTAAAATAGTTTTTAAAAAGAATGAGAGAATTAGAATAGGCAGCCAATTATTCACATAATAATAATAATGATTTTCCTCATATACATATAAAGATAATTCCCAGATATGCTCAAGGTGATAATGTTGATGCCTTTCTCCCATGCTTTCAAAGAAGCATAGAATCGTGAAGTTGGAAGAGGCACACAGGGACATTAAGTCTAACATTTTGCTCAAGGCAGGAACGCATATCAAAGGATACCTGCCAGCTGGTTGTATATATTTCTTTTGAAAGCCTCCAGTGTTGGAGAACTCACCACCTCTCAACGTTAATTGGTTCCACTGCTGTGCTGCTTCAGCAGTTAGGAAGCTTTTCCTGACATCTGGCTTCCTCTAAATTGTCCCCATTTTTTGTGTGTGTCATGCACTCTGAGTTGATTGAGGACGGATCCTGCCCCCTCTCTGTATGACAGCCTTTCAAGTTGGTTTTTTTAAAAGTGCTATCATATCTCCTCTCAGTCTTCTTTTCTCCAGGCTGCATACATCCATTTCTTTCAGTCTTTCCTCGTAGGGCTTGGTTTTTAAACCCCTGATTATCCTTGTCACCCTCCCTTTAACTTGTTCCACTTTGTCAGCCTTCTTCTTGATGTGAAGCATGAGGATCTGGGCATAGTGCTCAAGATGAGGCTTAACCAGTGTTAAATAGAGGGGAATTAGTGCCTTGTGGGATTTGGAAATTATACCTCAATTAACGCCCCCTAAAATAGCACTTGCTTTTTTTTGTAGCCTCATCACACTGATGGCTCATATTCAACTTGTGATCTATGATGATTCCAAGATCCTTCTTGCTCCTGGTACTGCTGAACCACAAATGCCTTTTTCTAGCTGTTTGTTGGTTTCCTTTCCCTAGTACATTACTTTTCATTTCTCTCTGTTGACTTTCATCCTGTTAGCTTCAGCCCAGTGCTCAAATATATCTAGATCAGTGGTTCTCAACCTGTGGGTCCCCAGATGTTCCTGGACTGCAACTCCCAGAAGCCTCCACCACTTGCTGTGCTGGAAGAGATTTGCAGTCCAGGAACATCTGGGGACCCACCGGTTGAGAACCACTGATCTAGATCATTTTGAATTTTGTTTCTCTCTTCCAAGCCATTAGCTATTTCACTCAATTTTGTATCAACAACAAATAGGATTAGCATTTCCTGCACCCCTGATACAGCTTTTTAAATGCAAATATTGAAGAAGACTTGGCCCAGAAATGAGTCCTGGTTGGTTGGTTGGTTGGTTTTAGAGTATTTTTACCCCACCCTTCTCCTTGGAAAAAGACCCAAGGCATCTGACAGTAATGAGGGACAATATACAGCCCAGTACAATTAATACATGTTCAAGTATTGAGATCAGGGAATTGAGAGACATCTTACAGCATTAAAAGATGACATTACAGTTAAAGCTACAAGAGAATGTGAAAAGTTAAAAAGAGATTAAAATTCCATGTTAAAATTATGAGTGATGGAAACTAACATTGAAACCATATGTTTCCTCCTCCCAGTTTGAGAAGGAGCCATTAATCGTCAGCCTCTGGGTACAATTCTGTGGCCAGCTGTGTATGCCCTTGAGAGTTCTTCTATCCATCCCACATTTAGTTAGCTTGTGAATTAAAATATCATGTGACACTTTGTCTAAAGCATTGATGAAGTTAAGGTACACTATGTCTACAGCCTTCCCTCTGTCTACCATGGAAGTTACCTGATTTTTTTTTAAAAAAAAGAGATCAGATTATATCTTGTAAAGATGCAAGCTGCTTCATTATTTAAATAATTCATTATTTAAATACTCCATCTCTCTTCAGGGGATGAGAACAAACCAATATTTTAGTCATGGTGAAATAAACTAAGGGAATGATTCGATTATGATATTGATGTCATCAACACTCAAGCTGCTATGGAAAATGTGACATCTTTTTTCCTGTTTGTAATGCAGGCATGATAGTATAGGCTATAGCATTTTTGTGATAGCCATGACCTTAGCAAAATAAATATAAAATGTATAAAGATGTGAAACAACACATTGAAATCAAGATAACAATGGCATATCATCAGATACATATGGTATACCAGTGCCAAAATTAGAGAAGTAGATCTATACAAAGTTACTATTTTAAAATCATGTTTGGCCTAATTTTAATGGCTGCTGCTAAAAATTGAGCTGACTGTCCGTATCAGTCTGTAAGGGGGAAAGATATCTGTATATACTCGAGCATAAGTCAACCCGAGTATAAGTCGGGGCCCCTAATTTAAACCCAAAAAACTGGGAAAATTTATTGACTCAAGTATAAGCCTAGGGTGGGAAATGCAGCAGGGCCTGGCAACTCCTCCTTTGTGAGCTGGGTGTGTGTGTGATGTTTAAAATAACTTTTAGCCACCGAGGCAAGTGCTTGAGTTGTTGGCTAAAAGGCATTTTAAACATTGTTTTAAAATGACTTTTAAAAAAGTAATTTTAAACATGGGGGGGTGTCAGGAGAAGTGGCGCACAATGTTTAAAGTGACTTTTAGCCACTGACCCAAACTTGCCTCAGTGGCTAAAAGTACTGACCCGAATATAAGCCAAGGACCCATTTTTTCAGCCCCAAAATAGGGCTGAAAAACTAGGCTTCTATTAGAGTATATACAGTACATAGAAATCAGGCCCCAAACCTGGCTTCTTAATTAACAAGAAAAAAATAGCTCTTTGCATGCTTCTCTACAGGAGCGAAACAATATCACCTTCATTGCATGGGCCTGTGTGATTTTGTAAATGGATTTGTTTTAAACTTCTCCCGAGGAGTTCCGAAGCCAAGACATTACATCATGCCTATGAAAGGGCCCTTCTGTCTTTTGGAGCTGTTCGCATTTTCAGATATTGTGTCATGGGTTTTGGACGACTTATCATGGAGCAGTCATATTGAGGGTATGATTTATTTTTGGGAGACAAATTATTTTGATGTTCAATATTATATAGGCAGGCACTGCTCTAATAAAATTCTCACCCAGCTATACCCTGGGTTCAATAAGAGATCAGGTGATAGTTCAAAAGTATGTGCTTGGGACTTGATATCTTTCATCCATTTACTCTCATGAGAGTCCTCTATAACAAGGGAGAGTAGACAGGAGGGATCTAGATACAGCCTTAACCAAAACTTAAATGTCTTAAGCCAGGCCTAAATGTGCACTGAGGGGATGCTCCTTTCTAACCTTAGGGAGGCATTTGCAACCAGCCAGGTATGACGGATATTTGCCTGAGAAATTTAGATTGCACAATTTCTAATCATTTTACATTTGTATTAACCCAGATTGGAATCCAACATAGCATATTAAACTAGCAGCTTGGCTCTGTAAAATCTCAGAAATGCTGGTATGAAATTGTGACCTTTGGTGTAGAAAAGTTTCTCAAAAATTTTATCATTTGCAAAGCTCCTTTATCCACAACATATTCGTGTTGAGCTGTCCATGTTCCTCATGTCTGAAACATCCTGTGTAGATATTTGAAGATTCTAACCTGCTTGGTGGGACACCCATCTGAGGACCATTTACAGGGCCTGAAATGTTTTGAAAAGCCATAATTTTGGTATTTCTGTAATTCACCGCTAAGTGTTTCTTCTAGTGGTTGTTGGAAAATGCAGTTAATTGTCTTCACAGAACCACTTTAGTTTGAGATGTCAGTACTGTACATAGTAGGACTGAAATGATTTAGTTGCCAGTGTAGGCGCATGAAATACTGGAGATCACAAATGTTCAACAATATCATTCAAATCTTAACTGAGCAGATATACACAACCTTACTTAGCTTCCTTTATGGATAACATAGGGTCTGTTAGACGCCCTTTCATGGTACTGAGTACTCTCAACTAGGTATTACTATAAAGATGTTTAATTTTAAAAATAAGCCCTTTATCTATAGTTCTGGAGGCTCTTTTCCCCCATAATTGTACATGAGGTATGGAATTGAATGCTGCGTTAAGATCAATACATGCTGCATACAACACACCTCTTTTCTTTTTTAAATATAATTATCAATAACATTGGCTAATACAATGCAGTGATCTAAAGTGGATTGCCCCTGCCTGAATCCTGCCTGCTTTATTGCTAAATTTATCCTGGATCCAACTGATTACCAAGTTACAGAGGTATGCAGGACACAGCTTACTTACTATACACAATAAGCTGATTGGCCAATAATTGGCAGAGGCAGCTGTATCTCCTTCTAATACAGATGTATCCCAACATTCCGGTACTAATAGATAGCAATCCTGTTTGATCAATGAATAAGAATAAAGCTGCCAGCAAGGAGGAGCACAAGTAATAATGAATTCTATAAGTTCTAGGTGGGGAAATCCATTCACGGTGCTTTGTTGCTTTTCAGTTGGGAGATAAGTCTTTCATCCTTGTTTACTGAAACTGGTGGCCAATTAGAGAGATTTTTCATTGCTATCATTGCTTAGTTATCCTGAGGAATAAATAGAATAAAAGAATAATGCCTTATAGTGCTGCACCCAATCATTATTACTTATAATACACTTTGAGACAGAGCAGTCATTATTAATTAAAGCAGTTGTTGTGCAGGAAAAAAAAAGACCAGTATCAATATCACTGGAGGTTTTTATTCAAATTTGCAATGCCTTAAAGTTGCTAGTTGTTACTTCTCCTTAGTCAATACTTTATATGCTTGTCTACTTGCAATATAATCATTTACCAAAGATTATAAATGAGTTTTCCTATATTCATAATATATTTTCTTCATTTGGCTCCTGGCCTGCTTACATTCACTATCAAAGAAGCCAGATGTTTCTGATGTTCTTCCAGAGCCAATTTTGATTGCCTTTGTTTTTAGATGTGCTTCTAGTTTTTCTGTCAGGATTTGAAATAGTTTAATTGCCTCAGTGCTGGCAGTGAGAATGGCATTTTGGACATTTATATATTCCTCAGTCTTCAGTAGATGAGTCAGTGCAAAATCCACCACAGGGATCATTTACTTTTCTTGCTGCCAATGTTTTCTAAATGTTTGTTGGAGTACAGGTGAAATTCTAATAGAGGATTACTATATGTTGGATGTCAATACAAGGGATAAAGGACCACTTTAAGTACTGTTACCAATTTCAAATTGAGCCACATGCTCATATACAAAACAAGAGCGGGCTATATGGTCAATTACACTACCACCCCTTTTAGTGAAATAATTGCATTCTCCAGATGAACCCCCATTCACAGAAATAATAAGTATTAAGAGTTTTATCCTTCTTGGAAACTGAGCAAAACAATAATAGCTTGCATAATTACATATTCTATATTTGGACGTCTGACAATTTCCTCAAAATATATAAGCATTTCAATCTAATGACTGGTGAAAGTGAGTATATAAGCTTCTATCATTGGCACCTAAGTATGCATTGAAATCCCTGCAATAATGAATAATGTACAGTGGTACCTCTACTTACGAGCAGCTCTACTCTGATGGCATTTTAACTGCTGCCTTACAAATTTTATATGTGGTCAGCTCTACTTACAATTGTTTTATTTTTTTATTTTTATTTTTAGATACAGCTGCTCTTATTACATGTGGTTCATCTTATGAGCATGCATTCAGAATGGATTAAACTCATAAGTAGAGGCACTGCTGTATTGCCTTAGGATAGAAAGATACAAGGTGTTCTACATAGTTCTCAGTGATAGCCAATATATTGAGGGTTATCTTCTTGGAGCAAAGTGGTATGTACACATTAACTATCAACAAAGAAAATTCAGAGAATAAAATAGGGCAAGTGGTCTCATAGAAGTTACAAGGGGTCATCAGAGAGATTGCAACATTGGATAACGGGATGAAGCTGATGTGGTCAGTTCAAAGTTTAGTAGAAAGCTAAGATCAGCTTTTAATCAATAATTTACAAAGTTTTCAAGCTCCAACTCTTTCCTCTCCCAGGTCTTCTGTAAGAACACTATATTATATTCCCTGAAAAACATGAAAAGAGGGGGCTACATCCTTCCCTTGCTAGCCTACAATAATCCAGAAAAGAAAAGACAACAAGAGGTATGGTTGATGGATTAAATCTCTCTCTCACACATCTTTTCAGCTCTTCTCTTTTATATGCCTTCCTGAAGAATCGTATATGTCCTCCTGTGTTCTTTCATCCAATCAACTATTTATGTTGTTGCAGGTTCCACCACATCCCTAAATAAGTCAACTAAACAGCAATAAAACATATTACAGTGGTATCCCAACTTAAGAGCAGGTTGATTTAAGAGCAATTCAACTTAAGAACAGAAAATTGTTGGCATTTTAACTGCTGGCTTACACATTTTAGATATGGTGTGCTTGATTTACAAATATTATTTTTATTTTTATTTTATTTTCTAGATAGGTAACCCAATTTAAGAGTAGTTTGACTTAAGAACATGCATTTGGAGCAGATTAAATTCGTAAGTCGAGGTACCACTATATCTGTGTATTAGACTAGATTGGTATGGAGTTTACTACGGCTTTAAGAAGTATGAGATACAAGTCTAAAGGGTTACATCTGTTCTCATCATTATTAATTTTACCTATTTATAACATACTGAATACGCTTCCAGGTCAGATTATGCCTTTCATATCAGTTGCCTCAAATCTTGTGTGAGGGAGTGTATTGACTTCACATTTTGTTTATGGCACCTTGTTAGACACAGAAGAGACATAATACTGGACTAGTTTCATGAAGATCAAATAGGCCTCCTCTCTCATCTAACCTGGTCTTTCTCTTCTTTTCATGTTCCTATAGGACATTCATAGCAGCTCATTTCTGCCTATGAAAGCACAACTCATTCAGCTTCCTATTTCTAATTTTGGAATCCACTCCTCTCTCCCACTCTTTCTATTTTCTTCTTTCCTGTCCATTTGTCTTCATTCAGACTGTACCGTCAGCATCTTAAGGCAGCTATTCATTCTTATAACATGGTTGTGGTGATGGCGCACCTGTGCCATTCAATTTGGGGGGGAGGAAGGTGGGAGGGAATCATAACCTCAAGAGCCTTTGTGGATTCCTTTTGGTAATTGCAGCAATTGTCTGTCATCTGCCGAAGCCGCATCTTTTTCCACAAAGCCTCAGATGGAAGAAAAGAAACCTCCATATTTTGCAGTGTCTATAGAAAGGGGGGGAGGGATATCCAATCACCCAAGATTTGTATAAGAAATAATAGGTAGACTTAGACCTGCATCTGAAGTCCTCACAAGTTCGACATATTGGATTTAACTTCCTCCAGGGGTGGGGTGGAGGAGGACATACTACAATCTTTGTTTTGGAAAAGAGTTATCTTCAGAATTTCTGGATTCCTGAAGCTCTCCCACAGCTTCTCCTTGAAGGACCCATTTCCAAAACCTTGAGTACCTGGAGAACTCCTTCTCTGCAGGCATGTTCCATAATGGACCTCTTTAGACCACCACCTCTACTGGCCTCTACCAGCCGGTTTGAAGGCACCTCTCAATAGTGAAATGAGTACGCCCTCAAAAGAGTACCCATTTCTCCTCCTGTAAGGAACAAAACCACAGTGTGAACATTTCCTTCTTGCACTGCTTTTCGAATTAGATCCCCCCCAAGATTTTGTATGTTGTGCAAGTTTTGTTTTTAATTATCATATTTATTGCATGGTTGTCTGGCACCATCTTCCCATGAAATCTAATGCTGTCCTGCTGTCATTTCCCTCTCTTTTCTCACTCTCTCTTTCTTTATCACATCCTTCTCCCCAACACCCTTTACATGATCTAAAAGGTTTCCTAATAAAATAGAGATGTAACTCTAGCTGCAATAGGTGCAACAGATTTTTGAGAGTAACATGATTAACAACATAAATCTTTCTCTTCTATTAAATGTGTGTGTTCAGCTCTTCACGTCCATAATAAATGTGTCTCATTTTATGATGCTAGTAGAGAAAATGATTATGCAAGTTATGTATGTGTCCTGGGAAAGGGCAGAACTTGGCCTGGGATCATTGTTGTCGCTTTTGCTCATCCTGTTGTGTTGTTATTGAAGATTTGAGTCTAGTTTATAAGGAAGTTGTTCTTTAGATGAACTCAGTAATGGATATAAAAGTGATCTTGTTCCTCTTGAGTCATCTTGTGTGTGTTGTGTCGTTACAGTCGTGACCGACTCTTCGTGACCCCATGTCCATGGACTTTTCTTGGCAGGAATACTGGAGTGGCTTGCCAGTTCCTACTCCAGGTGCCTACAGCACCTGGTATTCCCTGGTGGTCTCCCATCCAAGTGCTAACCAGGGCCAACCCGGCTTAGCTTCCAAAATCAGGCGAGATTGGATGTTGTTAGGGCATCTAGGCAACTTACTCTTTACATATTTCAGTGTGGGCAACTAGATCTGTTTTCACTTGCACTTCCTCAGTTCTGCATTCTTTTGTCTCCTGGACTTCTTTCCACTTCCTATACATGCCATTTTTGCTTTTATAGAGCCCATCCCTCTAATCTGCTAGCTTTGAATTCTGCTGTTTTCTTTGGATTTCCTAAAGCCTTTGCATCATGGGTCAAGGAAACTGCTTTTGATTTTCACTAACAGGAACATGTGGTGGAGGTCATGCATTTCTTACCAAGGCTGTGACATGATGGGGAACTACACAAAGCCATAATTGTGTGGCCTGCCCACTCAAAGCCCATAAAACTCTCTATGACAGTTACTTCACGTCCACTCTCATCCCGGGAGGAAGTTCGTTGCAAGAAGACCATGTGACCATGGTCACGTGGTCTTCTTGCAGTTCTGTCCCTGTTCCCGTGTACGCATGGGCATGACTGATGATACTGGCATGACTGTTTTTGCACGTCCTCGTTCCGTGATGAGATGGGAAATTCCATGTCTTTGTTCTTCACTTTTTTTCAACCCGACCTTCTGTTTTTCGATGTTTTGATTCTCCGAAGCATTGCCTTCAATGCGTTACAGAGCTAAGTTTGAGGCATTTGTCTTTTAATCTCTCTGCACTGCATTTCTGACTCCATAGGGAATGTACTGGCGAATGGCACTTTGCACTCCTGCCACTAGATGGAGAATGGCACGTTGTGTGACGAGCCTTACCTCACGGGCTCTTCTATTGGAACAAGAAGCATGATGAGCAGATTCCTGAGGCCAGGGAGGGGAATCTCTCATCCCGCTTAGATCGCAGTTCAGGGGGTGTGGTCAGGATGAACTCCCTTCATCCCGCAATGAACGTGCGGTTAGATTTCTTTGTACCAATACCCAGCGGGAACGCGAACAGCGATGAGATGGATGTGAAGTATCAGCCTCTCTCTCTCTCTCTCTCTCTCTCTCTCTCTCTCTCTCTCTCTCTCTCTCCCCCCCTCTCTCTTTCTCTGTCTCTCACACACACAACTTACCTAAACTAAGTGAGACAATGAAGAACAAGAAGGCCATTTCAGAAATCAAAATAGTTATCCAAATATCTTGGCAAAATGGTTGGTGGAGTGGCTCAGAATATTCTTTAAGTTCATCTTTAAAACAAAACAAAACACCAAAGGTTTCCAAGCTGCAATATCATAATTGGCCACTAGAGGCAACTAGAGAGTATTTTCCTGCTTTTTTCTGGCTTTGTGACAATGACAACATAAAGGCCAATATCCTGCTGTGTTATGCGGTTGTGTAAGAGCAATTGCACAAGTCTTCCTATTGTTCTGGCTGGCTCTCCACTGCATGCCATGACTTGGGGGTGGGCATGAGACTGGTTTCAGACTGGAGTGGGAAATAGCTTAAATGGAATTTTCTTTGTGCTCTGCTTTAATTCCGTTCCCCACAAACCTATTTCTCCTTTTAAAAATATACTATATTTTTAGACCTTCTCCTATATTAGCCTACTTAATATTCCCTTCCACCATATCATCTCTTTAAGGGAAGTTTTGTGTAGGAGGCAGCAGGCTAGAAGAGCAGGTGGAAGTGAGTGGCAGTGGTGACTCTAAGGGGGAAAAGATCCTGACTAGACCACTGCTGAACAGAGGGAAACAAGCACCTCATGAGATCTGGAGACTTAATTTCCGTTATTGAGGCCTAAAATAGCATTTGCCTTTTAGTTAGTCTCGTCACACTGTTGACTTGTATTCAGCTTGTCACCTACAATGATCCAAGATCTTTCTTGCTCGTTAGCATTGCAGAGCCAGGCATACCCCATCTTGTAACAGTGTGTTTGGTTTCTTTTTCCTAGATGCAGTACTTTGCATTTATCCCTTTTGAATTTAATTCTGTTGTTCATTCATTCTTAACAAGAAAGTTAACTGGGGAGTGCAAGGCAGGACATGGAGAAGAAAGCAAGATCCGTCAGATGCACAGGACCTGGTGATAGTGGTTTGGGAGATGAATATGGGCAAAGAGCGCAGCAGGGAGGAAGAAATGAGGAGCAGTGTGTCTAAGGAAGCTCGCGTTGGTGAAAGGCTTCCTGGTGATGGAGAAGAAGGAGGGATGCTGGAGAGAAGAGGGTGAGTATAAAAAGGGAGACTGTGTGTGATAAGAGGGACTTCTTATCTGGAGGAGGTGGAACTGGAGGAGAAGGAGGAGGGGGATCCTGAGCTGTTAGAGTGGGACATTTTGTATTCCTGAAAGATAAGGTCCCATGGAAGAGGGGACCTACAGGAGTCCAAAGACTGAGTGAGAGGAGAGGACTCAAGGCGGAATGGGCTCACCACCCGTGTTGTGGGACCCTTTGCTTGGGACGGGGAACACCCTCACAGAAGCCCGCAGACTACTAGCACTTCGGGATACATCCTTTCTGAGGAGAACTTCAGAGGGACCTGAGTTGGGCCATCTGTGGTCACAGTTTATGGACAGTTCTGAATGTCTATACATTCATACCCCCTCGTGTTTCAAGTAATAAAAGTTGGTTCTGCTTGAATAAACACAAGTGTGTTGTGGAGACAATTTCCTTGTCGGATGTGTACAGGACACAATCTATAAGTCTCTCATCAGGAGCCATATAGAGAACATTCAGATGCTCCACCTTCCTAGGAAACTGACACCATCATATGATAGCAGCCACAGCCAATGACATCCTCCTTGGGGATAGTATACAGGCCCACCTAGAACAAGAAAAAAAAGTTCTGCAACTTTGGCATGGGTTACAACGGACCTTGTGGCTGTTTGCAAGCCACCTGCAGTGAGCACCTTTCCTCCAGATTATTGTCACCATGTTGTTCTGACTCTGGTTTGTTTCAAGAAGTCACAGATGGGAAAAGTTACTTTTTTGTACTACTGCTCCCAGAGTACCCAAGCTAGTATGACAGTGACTACTGTGGCTGGATAATTTTCTGGGCTTTCTAGTTTCCTGAAAAAAGTTTTAATGCATGGCACGATGTCTTTCAAGAAGATTTGGGGGAGCACCCTAAAAGAAGGCTGGGGGCATGCATAGAAACTAAAAGAGCTAGGCTGCAAAACCTGCATCATTATTGTGGTTTGCACATTATCTAATAGCAGGAAGTTTAACACAGGAGGGCATGAAGACAACAGACACACATCATTCTCTCCTGCAGTTGGTGTTGAAGGACGTACAACGAAACTTTCTGTTGCTTATAGTCTTGTCACAAGACTCCTGTGAGGCAGGGAGGTGGATTGCTGTCTAAATAAATAAATAAATACTAAATAAAGTAGTTAGTTAGTTAATTAATTAATTAATTAATTAATTAATTAATTAATTAATTAATTAATTAATATTAACATTAATAAATATTAATATTTATATAATATTAATAGTAATATTAATTAATATTAAGTAAGTAAGTAAGTAAGTAAGTAAGCAAGCAAGCAAGCAAGTAAATAAATACTAAATAAATTAGATGAAAAGTTCCTATGGCATACTCAAATTGATACCTATCTGGCAAAGCATTCTGATGGGCTCCTTTCTTTCCACCTTTTGCTTCCCTTCTGCTCTTCCTTGGAAAATGAGAAAAGCTTGCACAGCAGATCCCCAAATATTTTAATTGAAAAATCTGCCTCCCCTCCCCCCTGTCTTTCCACAGATGAATCGCCTGCCCACTTTGCTGTCTGCTGATGGGTCTGATCTCCTCCAGAGACTCCTGTGAGCAAAAGCTGTATCCTGAATGAACTTTCGAACTTTCCCCTTCAGCTCGAGTAGATTCGTTATTCTCAGCACTCAATCAACAAGTCATTGTTGCACATGTGAAAAACAGATAAAACACAAGCATACAGACACACATCCGTCTCTCTGGGAAATCTGTCCAGCAGAGCAGAATTGTCTTACTTCAGCACACCCAACAGAATTCTGAATGGACAGCTGTTTGCAATCTAAATTTTCCAACTGTCCACAGCCACGGGCAGCCTTCTGATGGTGGATGAGTGCCATCGGCAAAAAAGAACAGCTTGCCATCTGCTTGGCAACTTGATCAAATTACAGTAATAAATTCTTATGGATTTCTAGAGCATTTTTATTGCACTGTTGCTAGTGTTTCCAACTGAAACGGAAGGCTACAATCCACAGTGAATAATTTACATTTGTTAGCAAGTACATGAAGGCATACACATACCCATACCCATAGATTCTAATTATAATGTACATATTTAGAATTCAGCTTTTTTTTCTAAAAAAAAAATCCCCCCCTCTGTTTCCATGCCCATACTGGGGAGAAATACAGTTGGAGGCAGCATATTTAGTTTCCAATTCAAGATGGATTTTGCATTAATACAATCCCATGCAGCACAAATGAAACTGGACATGGTTGCTGTACTGCCAAATCCAGTTTTGTGGAGGCCTGGTGTGGCCTCCAGTGGATTCTGGAGGTAAGAGTAAATATAGACCTATGGACTCCTAGGACTTTCCCATCACTGATTCATTAGTTACATTTGTCCATTTATCATGCTTTGTTTACTCCTTTTTTTCCTCTGTGAGTCCACATCCTTCTTCTTCCCCATTTTATTCCTTACTAGGCATGGGCCTTTCATTTCGGAATGGCTCCAGTTCCAAAACTAAGCACAGCAGCAGAGGTGCCATTTGGAACTTGGACCCACCCTCTGAAACAAAATCACCTTGCCTTACCTTTTGTGGGGCTAAACTCCAACCAGGAAGTAGCCTCCAATGTGTCATCATTCCTTCTCCCTGGTGCTGACCAATCAGGAGCTGTGCAGGGGCATGAATCATCCCGCCTCCCTGTCTGATTGGTGAGCACCCATTGAGTCTAATGGGACTGATTTAACTCCAATTTACTTAGTACACTAGGTCTCAGTTAGAGTAAACCCGTGACTCAGTAGAGCAGAAGGAATGGTCTCACCAGATCTCCATTTATTGAGTTTATTGTAGTGTCATTTACCAAGCTAATTTTAAGTGTATTACTTAAAATTATGGAGTCTCTCACACTCTATTCTTTTAAAACAAATAAGAATAGTTTATTGTAATATAAAGGATAAATACATTCAGGCTTTCAGGTGTTAACTTCAGCTACTATTTAGATATGTTGAGCATTTAACACACTACCAGGCCTTATCTCTACATTTGTCAGTTCACTATTAGTCCCTATCTCTGCACTTGACAAATTCCCTATCTAACTCTCTGAAGGTTGCACAGATTGCCCATGTAAATGAAAAATCCTGGTATCCAATTAGTCCAGCAACTCTAAGAAGTCTTCCTTCTGAATTCTTCTGTGAGCCAGCTGTGGCTCACTGGCAGAGTGGCCAGCCTCCCAAGGCAGGAGGAAAGCTCTCCTGATGTGAGACACCTGGGCCAAGAGAAAGGAGGAGGAGCCAGACCCAGCCTTCAGGGGTGGAACACCCCTTGGTGGAGCCACCCCATCCTAGTTCCTATACCAGATGGAAGCACTCGGTTCTGTATTGATTCCCGGCAGATCAACAAAGTGTCTAAATCTGATACTTAGCCCATGCCCAGGGAGAATGAGCTGATAGAGAGATTAGGAAGAGCCGTGTATCTGTCCTTCCTAGATTTAATCAAAGGCTATTGGCAGATTCCTCTTCAGGGGGCCTATAAGGAAAAGATGGCTTTTACCACCCCTGTGGAGCTTTACCAGTTCACTTACATGCCCTTTGGTCTGCATGGGGCAGCAGCCATCTTTCAACATCTTATGGACCAGGTGTTGGCCCCTGTGCACAAGTTTGCAGCCACATACATATATGATATTATTGTCTTAGTAGACAATCACGGAAAGAGCATATAAGGCATTTAAGGGCTATGTTGGAGTAATTAAGAAAGGTGGGGTTAATGGTGAACCCTCAAAAGTGCAAGTTGGCCCAGGCCCAGGTGCCATACCCAGGCTTCTTGGTGGGTGGAGGGGAAATCCAGCCTATGGAGGATAATGTTATCAAAGTGTCACTCTGGCCTCAGCCCTGAACAAAAAGCAGGACACTGCTGGCACCCAGATGGACAAGATCACTGCATCCTGCTGGGTTCTTTATGGACTGGAAGCCTGTACGAATATGGCACTCTGAATGTTGGGTAAAACCTATGCTGCTGCTGCTCTGGACGAACCTGAATGCTCACTCTCTAAAAGTGCATTGTGGGACAATATCACATCACCCAAATGTTGAAACTCAGCCATTTTGTTAGCCTTGGCTTCCCTATGTGACCTCCCAGGTGTGGCAGAACCCCCTGCTCCTTTTGCCAAGGCCCTTTCACACTCAAGCACAGTCAACTTGACTAACATTGCCTGATAATTGGGCCACTCTTCTTCATCATTAGAAGAGATGGTTGGGGATGAAAGAGCTAGGGCCCTTCACTTTGCTGGCTGCCTAGCTTTTTTGTTGCCTTGATCTTTCTTGGGCCCCATAATTGAACTAATGCAGTATCTAAAAGTCAATCTTGTTATTTATGTATTGTGACAATTAAACATGTCTTATTATGACTGTATTCAGTTTAATTCCTCAATTTGCTCCTTTCTTTTTGTTTTCTTAAATATCAACTGTGCATGGGCTCTTAACCCTCAAGCAAATGGGGATATGAACTTGGGTCCCCCAACTCCTAAGATCACCACCCTAACTACGGTACCTTATTGCTTCTCACACTAATATGCTTTTGGTCAGCCCTTTCCCCACAACAATCCAGTCACCCTTCTGACCAACCATGGGCTGTCACCACACAGATTCTCTTCCCCATATCCCCATAGGAATCCCCTGTATGTTTTCTTATTTTGTCATTCACCCTTCTTTCTTTCTTTCTTTCTTTCTTTCTTTCTTTCTTTCTTTCTTTCTTTCTTTCTTTCTTTCTTTCTTTCTTTCTTTCTTTCTTTCTTTCTTTCTTTCTTTCTTTCCAAATCCATTGCTCTCCTCCTCTATTCCTGTTCTTTCCTTTGTCCTCCACTTTTTTATCTCCATCCCACAAAATCTCCTCCAAACTACTTGACACACTGAACATGCCATCCCAAAATCCAGACCTCTAATGCCACATAATAAAATGAAAGTGCTGTTTTGCCACAGCACAGCCTCTACCCACACCATCTGGTTGAAAGAGAAACTGAGGCTGGGGAAAGTGAGTCTTTTAAAGGCACACTCTGCATCTCTGTGCCCCAGCTGTCATCACTGACCTGTGCTCATCAGTTGCCCACACAGGTAGGCAAAGTGGCTTCCTGGTGGCAGCAAACACCACACAGAGCATTCCATGTATGGGAAACAAGCAAACAAGAAGACATGGAAATCCTAATTCAGGAGGGTATGTTTAACATAAGAGGGATGATTTCCTTGACTGCAATGCATCAATGGAAAGCAATAAATTTATCAAAAAGAACAGGAAGACTAGAAAGGGAGGTGGAGTGGAAATATATGTCAAAAGCACACATTCCTGAATAGAAATACAGGAGGCTGAACTTGACTGAACCACAAAGAACATCTTGATTAATATAATTGGGAGCAAGAATCAAGAGGAAATTGGTAACTGGAGTATATTACCAACTATCAAGTCAAGAAGAAGATGCAGATGCAACTTTTAAAAAAACAAATGGCTAGAATGTGAAAGGAACACAATGTTTGTGTGAAAGCAGCCTAATTTGAGGCCTGGAGCCTCAGATATTCTGAGGCTACATCTAAAGTAAAGGGTGTTTTCATTGTCCCTGTCCTTCAAAAAACATGACATGGCTCACATATACACTTTCAACCCCCTCTCCATGTGTCTCTTTGAGGCTAATGGCCCCTTCTTGGCCAGGGAAGGGGGAGGGCTAGTGTAGAACTACCTCATACAGCACATAAATATCTTAGAAAAGGCAAAGTCTCTAATGGAAATAGAAGGACTAGACCAAAAATTATGGAAGGTGGTTCTATCAGTGCCTTTTTAAAATGGTGGCTGAATATTTCAAGGCCATGGACTAGAAAGCAAAGTGTTCTGCTTTTATGCTGCCCCATACCACTTCAAGTAGTCTCTGGGTGGTTTACAGTTTAAATACAGTATGCAGGCTACACATCCCCCCCCCACACACACCAGGAAGCTGGGTACTCATTTTACTGACCTCAGAAGGATGGAAGGCTGAGTGAACATTGAGCCTGCTAACTGGGATTGAACCCCAGGTCGTGAGCACAGTTTTACCTGCAGTATAGGCATTTAACCACTGTGCCAAGAAGGAAAGCATGATGGGGGGATGCTTGCCAGATGTTTTGGAAGACAAATCCCATAATCCCTTACCACTTACCATGCTGAGTGAGACATTGGATAGCCAAGATTCTTCAAGTCTAAACCAGAACAAACAATACTGTCACACTGGGTTTTTAAAACTGTTATTGTCTCCAATTACATGATAGATAGATTTGCTCCCTCCCTGTGCAAATCACTGTTTTGGTTTGACAGTTTGATATAAAGCAGAATATTTAGTAAAATATTTAGTCCTTGTGTTCTCACTCTTCTCCTCTTTCTCTCAAATACCTGTGTCAAACAGACTAGGAAAATAACTTCGGAGTTGGCAAGCCAAGTGAAAGAAAAGTCAGTTTGTGCATTCCTTGTTCCCAAATGATCTCTCTTGTTGCAGAGGGAGCCATTAAAATTGCCTTCTAACCATCCATGCATTCTTCTCAATCAAGTGGTTTCTTTTAAAAAGGAGCCATGTAGCAGAGTTTTTTTTTTTAAAAAAAACCTACTGACTAGGGATGGGCACAAAATGAGAAACGAAATGCTGTTTTGTTGTTTTGTTATGTAACGAAATGAAACAAAATGAAATAAAATGATGAAGCAGCATTTCATTACAGACAAAACGAAACAGTCGTTTCTTTCTGTTAAAACGAACTGTTTTGTTTCCTCTGTAAAACACTGCCTTCCCGCCACAGTTTTTTTTTAAAAAAGCGCCGACACAGCCCATGGGCTTGCTCATTGGTGCAAGATAAGAATAATAAAAAATAAAAAAAATAAAAAACCATGCTGACCCAGCCCGCAGGCTGACTAGTCAACATGGTAAGAAATTTAAAATAAATGAATAAATAAACACACCAATGCAGCTCACAGGAGAGCTGATCAGCTCAAGAAAAAAAAAAAGCAAAATGAAACAAACAAAATACGAAACAATTTTTTTTTAAAAAAAAAATCATTTTGTAATAAACAAAACAAAAATGGGAGGGGGAGAAACAAATTCATGCCCATCCCTATTACTGACCCACTTAATATCGAAGCCAAAGACTGCCACAATCTTCAGAGCCATGTAGAATAAGCCATTTATCTGACAACAAGCTTGTATAAATCAATGTGTCACTTTGGTGTGCCCTCTTTTCAGGTTCTATTTTATAAAGCTTTTCTGGTTTGAACCAAGAACACAGATGTATGAGGGTTTTTTTTCCATTTTGAACACTCTTGCATCACATTTTGTGTTGATGAAAACCTGTAGATAGGGAAAGGCATGAGAAGGGTTTTGCACTTGGTTCCCCCCTAGTTTGAGAGCATAATGAATAAAGTATATTCACGCTGTCTTGGTCACACACACACACACACACACACACACACACACACACACACACACACACACACACACACACACACACACAGTGCTTTATTCCTATAGCATTCAGCCTTAGTCTATAGTCATAAAAACATGCTCAGAAATACATCACCAGAGACCACAGATTTACCTCAGCCCACATGCTTAACCAGAGCACGAGGAATATGAAAAACCAATCACAGCTGCACAAGCAGCGCTGGGTAACAGAATCTACTAGACTTGGAAAGCTCCCCAAACACATGCTCCTGGCCTGGCTTCACTTTTCTGCCTTAACAGCTGCTCTAATAAACTTCCCAGAAGGTGTTAGACTCATAGGTGTGTGTGCGCAAACTGTACATTAAAAAAAGAGGAAACCAAATGGGAAAAGGCATATCAAATTAGCTCTAGTGAGACATTCTTTTTGCCTAATGAAAGGAGACTGCAACTGGCTGTCTTGGGCTGGAAAAAGCAACACCAGATGAGGTCCTTCCTTCCTTCCTTCCTTCCTTCCTTCCTTCCTTCCTTCCTTCCTTCCTTCCTTCCTTCCTTCCTTCCTAAGTTTTTATTGTTAGCCCCCATGGACATTTTTATGGACATGTGGAATAAAACAATTAAATTTAGGGACGTGAAGACACTTCCTGAACCACCATGTTTCCTTTTGGCGACCCTCCAGCTCATTCTAATCTTAATCCTTGATGGCACCTGCGCATTTTTCATCAGTCTGACGAAGCAGCCTTGGATGAGTGGCAAAATGTTTTGAACTCTCAAGAAAAGAAGTCCAGTTGCCATGACTCAACCTCCAGATCTTCATAGTTGTCTTCATCTTCACTTTCAGATGGCTTTATGTAAATACTCCAAGTAAGTCTTTCCTGTGATTTCCCCTAATTGGGCTAATATTCTCGTGAGGTTTGTGTGTGTTCAGTCATTGGCATCCTGACTTCCGTTCATTATCTGTGCTACATCTGCCAAGTCATTCTGGATCTCCAGGTTGGGGTTTTTACGTGATCCTTTCCTATTTAATGTGTTTGTGTGTGTGGGGGGGGGATATTTGGTAGGGTAATGGTGTGTACCCATTGGGATTCCAGAAATGTGATTCCATCAGATCTGAACAGTCATACTTGCATGTGAACTATGCTTACCTGCCAATGACCAAACCAAATTAGTTTATGAACTACAAAATATGTAAAAAGATTCTGCTACTAACAAGAAGACATATTTCAGCCTTTCAGAGATTCCCCTCTTCTAATTATATGGTTTCTATGATTTATAGGTTAGTCTTCATTGCCTTATCCTAATATTGAGTTAGACTTAACAAGTCAGTCAATGTTACATAGTAGTTAGCATTTAAGAGTATATATTTGCTGCAAGAGCATAGGACTTTGATTCCACTTTTACTTCTTGTGGGTTTTGCAGTTTGGTGAAATGATTAAAATTCAGTGTTAGTATTCCAAAAAGAGGAGGCGTAGACCTTTCACAGATAATTCTAAATTACTCATAAGAGTGTATGTTGCACAGATTTATAAGATGGAAATAATAGCAATTGAAATTCACGTTGCTTTTATTTCAGGGTATTTTGGGATTGGGCTATCCTTTTGATTTTGGGTGCTTTCAAGTTACTGGTACTTCCAGTAAATTTGAAAATACCCAGATCCTTTAATTTCTTTTATTTCAGTTTTCCCATTTTGGTTTCTGGCACTAAGCCCAATCTACAGAACTGTCCAAAAGAGCGAACAAAGAAGCAAGGAAAGAGACAGCCAAGTTCTCTTCTCCAAAAGTGGGCAGGTACAACATTATCTAAGATCTAAAAATAAATCTGCCACAGACATGTGCAGGAAATAACACTAATTTAACACCAAACCAACATCATTTCACCAGTAGGAAACAGTGTGTGTGTGTGTGTGTGTGTGTGTGTGTGTGTGTGTGTGTGTGTGTGTGTGTGTGTGTGTGTGTGTGTGTGTGTGTGTGTGTGTGTGTGTGTGTGTGTTGTGTCATTACAGTCATGACCGACTCTACGTGACTCCATGTCCATGGAGTTTTCTTGGTAGTACAGATGAGAAAAATAAATCATCAAAATAAAAATAACACACATTCATGCTCAATAAAGGCAATATTATTGACATGCCATACCCCAAGAGCAGGGTACAGGGAAGGCAGGCAATTATATTTTCAATGCAGTTGTGTAGACAGTAGTCCGAAATATGAAATCCTTAAAGTTTACAACCTGTCTTTTAGATTTCTGAAATTTTTGTATTTCAGAGACTCTATATTGTAAAGGAGGGGTGGGGAATAGGGATGGGCATGAAGCGAAAAAATAGAGTTGAGTTTAGTTTTGCTTTTACTAGAAATTTGTTTCATTTCATTTTTAAATAGATTTTTGCAAAAAAGTAACAAAATGAAACAATAACGATATGATTAATTACTCTTATTAAATGGCTCCCCTAGGTCCTAGAGGCACCAAATGTGGTGGGTAGCTTTTTACAAGGGAGCCATTTTACAGAGTAATGAAGTGTTTTGTTTTCAAAGGGAAAAAAAGTGTTTCTTTTCATTTCATAATGAAACGCTGTTTCCCATTTCCTTTCATTTCGTAATGTTTCAAAAGCTTACGAAACTACAAAACAGCATGTCATTTTTCATAAGGTGCCCATGTCTCAAAAGGAAAGGTGGGATGTAAATAAGAATGCAATAACAATAACACATGCCTTCCGTCTTATCCATTAAGACAAGCTCTCTTGGAATGGTTGAAATTTCAAGTAAAAAAGGTAAAGGTTCCCCCTGCACATGTGTGCTGGTCATGTCTGACTCTAGGGGAGGTGCTCATCTCCATATTCAACCCGAAGAGCCAGTGTTGTGCAAGGCAGTGGAGTCGGAGTCGGAGGAAATTTTGGGTACCTGGAGTCGGAGTCGGAGTCAGAAATACAAAAAAACTTAGGAGTCGGAGTCGGAGTCGGAGTCGGAGTCGGAAGATTTATCTTCCAACTCCACGGCCCTGAACAGGGCTGTGGAGGCGGAGTCGAGGAGTCAGAGGAAAGTTTGGGTACCTGGAGTCGGAGTTGGAGTTGGAGTCGGAGTCGGAAGTACAAAAAACTTAGGAGTCAGAGTCGGAGTCAGAGTCGCAACATTTATCTACCAACTCCACAGCCCTGGTGTTGTGTAAATCCATGGCTGTGTGGCTGGCATGGCTGCAAGAAAGCACTGTTTTACCTTCCCACTTTTTACAGCAATACCTATTCATCTACTTGCATTTACATGCTTTAGAACTGCTAGGTTGGCAGGAGCTGGAGTTAACAGCGGGAGCTCGCTCTGCTGAGTGGCACCCAGGATTCAAACCGCCAAGCTGCTGACTTTGCAGCCAACAGTTTTCGGAGCCTTAGTCCACTAAGCCACCACTGGTAAACAGATTTTTAATGTATTTTTGTTGGTGCTGTAAATTGTTGTTGCCTCTCCATAATTTCTTGCCTGCAGTACTGATGCCCTTATGTGGATTGCTAGTTTTGGTGTCTGAGTGTGTGAGTGTGTTTCTTTCACAGCTGAGGGTCCTACTCCAGTCTGCATCTTCTTCTTTTCTTCTTCTTCTTCTTCTTCTTCTTCTTCTTCTTCTTCTTCTTCTTCTTCTTCTTCTTCTTCTTCTTCTTCTTCTTCTTCTTCTTCATTTCCCTCACAATAAATTGCTGAAGACCCCATTTTGTTCCAAATAACACCACCTGGTTCTCAGCATCTTCTCTGACTCCTACACTCTCGGAAGAGCTGGAATTTCCTGCTTGCACTGCAGTGTGGTTTCAAATGCTTTGGGGTTGCAGGCATGTTCTTTAATCTCTTGCCAGCTGGGCCCATGCATTAGCATGGAAGGTGATGAGTCTGCTTCTTTGCCAGACATTTCACCAGCGGGTGGAACAGTCCTTCCCCCAACTGTCTTGTACACCTTCTTTTCCTGAAAGAGCAGCACTCAACATTAAATAAAAATACAACGTGTCTGTCCTTCCTTTCTTCTAAAGAGGGAAACACGGCAGGCCAGTTCAGATATTCAATTGTTCTTTTCACTAGTGTCGCCATTGCAGCTGCAACTGTGCCTCACACTGGAAGGGTTTTGGATAAGCACAGAATGACTTTGGTAAGGATGAGTGAGAAGTACATCCAATCAGTTTTTTTAAAAAGTACTGTATGCATCTCCAAACCAGTTCGAGAACCGAATGTAGTTTGTGTCTGGAAATCAATCAAAGTTCAGCATTGCGATTCTCGGGCCAAAAATCTATTGCTGAACCTCTAACGATTGCCTGCCCCTGGATTAGGATAAGGGAGTCATCAGTTCAAATTAGAGATGGGCACCTTGTGAAAAACAACACACAATTTTTGTCATTTTGTAAGCATTTGAAATGTTATGAAATGAAATTTTAAAGAAGGTTGAGTCTCCTTCTTTGGAGGTTTTTAAGCAGAGGCTGGATGGCCATCTGTCGGTAATATTGTGATGGGGGTTCCTGCATGGCAGGGGGTTGGACTAGATGGCCCTTGAAGTCTCTTCCAACTCTATGATTCTATGATTCTATGATTCTCCTGGTTAAATGAAATGCGAAACAGCATTTTGTTACAAAATGAAACGAAATGCTTCATTTTCCCTTTGAAAATGAAATGTTTCATTACTCTATAAAATGGCTTCCTTGCAAAAACTTGTAAAAAGATTTCATTGCACCATGGCCCTTGAACTGTCCCACTCAGCTGAGACAGTGGGCTGGCAGACCCAGAACTTTGCTGGGGTAGTGGTTGTCCTTGGGATGGGGGAGGGAAGAGTGGAGAACTTATGTCCTCACTTTTTAAATTGATGACCGGTGGGCTACTTTTGAACTCATCACGGGCTACCGGTAGCCCACGGTCTACCTGTTGTGCAGGCCTGTCATAGCCAATGACTGAAATGGCTATGATATTCTGAGAGATCTTGTTTTGTTTTGTTTTGTTTTGTTTTGTTGTTTGTTTGTTTTTAAGTTTTTCCTAACATCGACTATCAATGAATATTAAATATTACACCAAGTTAAAAATATAATCCACATCTTTCTGATGTTACTATGTGCATGGTGTAGGGTTAAAATGTTGGGGAAGGATGAGGGAGCCCCAGGTTCAAATCCCTACTCAGCCATGAAGCTCAATGAGTAGCAATAGACTAGTCACCCCTCTGCTTCAGAGTTTGGGAATGTTACTTTTTTTAGACTACAATTCCCAAAATCTCCTACCTGAGATGGCTTATAATAGCCATTAGAGATGGGCACGACTCAAAAAAATGGTGTTTCATTTGTCGTTTGGTTGTTTAGGGGTCCGTTTCGGTTTGTTTTCATTTTCGTGATGTTTTTTGCAAAAAAATTGTTTTCGTTTTGTTAGGTAATGAAACAAAAAAAATGAAAACAAAAAATTGCTGTTTCATTAGCATTCTTTTTAGTTCAATGCATCTGCTGCAATGAAAACGAAAAACACGGCAAATTTGGTCATTTCGTTTTCGTTTTGTTTTTTTAAAAATTTTGTTTCATTTTCGTTGCGTAAGGAAACGAAAAAACAAAAACAATGAAAACGAAAAATTGCTCGTTTCGTGCCCATCTCTAATAGCCATCCTGGTTTTGCGATTGACTGTCTTGAAAGGGAAACTTTGCAGATCTTTGCTCCTTCCCATCTACTTCTCTAGGTTGTGGAAAGAACCAGCAAATATATAAAGGTAAATTTCTTTTAAATAGAACATTGAGGTGGTGATTTTGAAAGCTATCACTCCCTAAATGCAATGCAATGTGGCATTGTACTATTTTTATCTATCACATTGTTCCATGTCAAATGTACATGAGTTCAGTAAATTCAGGAAAAAAATGTCCCACACTTGCTTTCTTACAGAGAAATAGGATCAAAATAAGGTGGGGGGGGGGGAGAGAGAGAGAAATCAAGAAAAAAGAAAAGATAAAGAGCGAAAGGCTGGAAAGGGTTGAAAACTGTCACAATATGGGAATGCCAATTAATGTTTTTTTATTATTATTGCTTAGAGAAGCAACTAGGTTTTGAGTATGTTTGTTAAGAAGCTGTCATTAAAACTGAAAGAAATGTCTCCATAATGGAGCAACTGCCTTTTTAATACATTCCTCCCAGCAATTTGTGTGTTTTCCACTACGTTAGCTGATTGTAGCATACAACTGGAGCCTTCAGAAATAAATGAGTTCTACATAAGCACTCTTATTCCAGCTCCCATATGTGGTTCTGCCTACTTCCACTGCACTGGGGGGAGTATTTTTAGCTCCCTTTTATGTCTATAAAATGTTTTCAATCAGTAACATAATTAAGACTATAGGAAATCCTTATGTATAATGGGGAGAACAAGTCCGCTGGGGAAGATGAGTGCATTCTCAAGGAAAACACAGAAGCTGCCTTTATGGAGCAAAGAACTGACAAAGCATTAAATACAAGCCAAATATTTGACATGGAAGACATATTTTTAAAGAAAGGCACAGCAGCGGTAAAACAGTTGATGGCATACGCATGAACTTTACAAGGAAAAGAACCATGACAAATTTTTGTTAGGCCACAACAATCATTAATGTTTTCAATGATAGAATGCTTTGAACATTCAAAGAATGTTGTATACAGCATTTTAGAACAAATTTGGAAGGGAGGCTTGGTTTATTTCCATCCTTATATTGATGCTGCGGTATCGGACTGCGTTGGGAGAACAGTAAGTAATGTTACGAAACCTGATGAGTTCAAGGTAAAGGTGACACTGTAGCTGTCTTATGCAGGTTTCAATAGTCAGCAGTCTTCACCAAGTCTTGAAAACTTTGGAAAACAATCAATTAAGATCTCTGGAGAGATCTATTGGTTCTTTCCCTGACAGGACATTGGGTATAAAGGAAGAAAGGTGGGGGTAAGAATGGGTGTCAGAAAAAGAAGGTGCACAATGTAGGGTTAGAACATTGGGAAAGGATGAGGAAATCCCAGGTTCAAAACTCTACCGAGGCATGAAGAAGGTTTTCATGCAATGTAGAGGTTAAGGTGTCAAGGAAATGTTGGACAAAGTAAAGCAGGAGAAGAGAGGAGAATAGTGTCAAACAGAGGGAAAGGGTAAGAAATTGTTACTTTTTACTTCCTTCCTTCCCCATGTTGTTTATATGCTGCCTTTCACAGAGTGCAATGTCCACAGCACCCTCCTCCTTCTCCACCTCCTTTTCCTCGCCCTGCTCCCGGACCACCGCAGGAGATGTGTAAGGTGCGTATGCACACACACACACATGCACACAAGTGCCCACACACCCACACACATGCCTGACACAAACCTGTAGGATTTCCTCCCCTGCTGGGTGAGTGCGATGTGGTTGGTGGGGCAAGAGGGGTGTAAAAACGGACTTTGTCCCCAGGCACTCCAAACCCTTGCTACGCCTCTGCTTCTCCCACTCCTTCCAACTGCCTCTGTTGCCTCCCTGCTACCTCCTTTTCCACTGCTGTTGCCTCCTTTTCCACTGCTGCCTCTTCCTCTGCCATCTTGGCCTCCATTTTGACAGCCAAGCCTTCCCTCTCTGCCAATGCTTGGCTGCCTGAATGGAAGATGGAGAAGGAGGAGGAGGAAGCAGGACAAGATTGAGAGGTGATAAGGGCAGTGGGAAGGGGGGGAAGGGGGCTCACCTTTGATCTTTAGAGAGCCACAGGCTATCTAAAAGAGAGAGAAAGAACAAGTGCTGGTGAACCAACAAAACAATTCATTAATTTGTTGGTAAACGATTCGTTGTTGAACCATAAAACCAAAACGAACCTTCATTTTGGCAGTTTGTGCCCATCTCAGCTACCAAACCATTTCTTTGTTTGCATTCTGCAGAATGGTCCAGCTTGCTATTTAGATATCAGTATGTTCAAACAAAAATGGTAGAGAGAGAAGAGGAAGCAGGCTAGTTAGTTGGCTGCGCATCACAAACATCTTATGCACATCACCTTCACCTCATCAGAAGAAAAGTAGGCTATAAGTGCAACTAAACAACTAACTGGCTGACTGAATAACAGCCCTGACATCTTTTGCTAGCCAGCTATTTTCAATCTGGATATTGATTGTAATCAGCGTCTGCTGTAGCTGAAGCAATTGCATTATCTGTATACAATCGGCTGTATTCTCCAGGGCTGCTTCATCCTTCATTTTCTTCTTAGAACATTTAATAAGGAAGAACTAGTTATCCTACAAACTCCTGTTATCTTGGCATATTTTGCTGCCTACCATCACGCTGCCCAATTTCTTTCTCTCAAATGACATTGACCACATATATTATGACTACCATTTGCTTTGATTTGCAATTTTCTGTGCTTTATATACCAGTCCCACCAATCATGGGGAAGAGCAAAGAACTACACAGAACTGAATATTTTTCTCTGCATGTCCATGTGGTCAAGGGAAGCTTTACCTGGACAACTTATGAGACGTCAACTGGCATTGCTATATACTTTTCAGGATGGCCCCTGTATTTAAGTCATAAGGACTATGAATTATTTTAAACCCAATGCCCCCATGAAGCTGAATATTGCATCATTATCCCAGTTTGAAAAATAAGAGCACTCTGGAATAACCCATATGAGGTGTAATAATACTAGGTTACATCTCAAGCAGTGTAGAATCGGTTTGAATATACATATGCAAAACAGATTTCATGTCTGCAAGAGTTATGATGATCAGCTTTGTAGTACAGTGGTCCCCCGCCCTTTTGCGGTTCATATATTGTGGTCCTGCTATATCGCGGGACCGCAGTATATAAAAAAAGCTCCCCCCCGGGGTGAGGGGGGAAAGGCCTGTTTCAAGCCTCCCATACTTACCCCAGGACTGGTGCTACCCCAAACGGACCTGCAAGGGCCTTCCCGGGCCTCCCTGTGAACAGGAAGTGACTTCCAGTAAACTAGAAGTGACTTCTGGATCTCTAAAAATCATTTCTGAGGCCTCTGAGGGCCTTTCTAGTCCTGTCAGAGGCCTCAAAAATGATTTTAGGTAATCCAGAAGTCATTTCTGGTTCACAGGAAGGCCCTTTTGGGGCTTCCAGAAGGCCCTTGCAGGCCCATTCAGGGCAGGACCAGGCTGGGGGTGAATACAAGAGCCCCCAGTTAGGCCCCCAGGCATGACCCAACCTGCATCCACATATCGCGGATTTTCAATTATTGCGGGTTGGGTTGGGTCCCTAACCCCCATGATAGGTGTGGGATCACTGTACATGCAGAGAGGGATATCTTAAATTCTGCAATGGAAACTAGAGATGGGCACGGAACGAACATTTTTTCGTTTCCGTTACCGTTTGTTGTTTCCGTTATGCAACGAAACGACAAACGAAAATTGTGATGAAAATGCAACGAAACGAACAGAACCATGAAAATTGTGGTCGTTATGTTTCATTTCTGTTAATGGTGACGCGCAATGAAATGAGCTGTTTTAAATGTTAAAAAACGCCCTGGACATCCGTAAAAATGCAGCGATAATTATTTATATTGTCTGATAATACCTACCAGGGGGGTTGGGGTCCTTAAAACGTTTGTTTTTGTCTTCTCCCATCGCGATGTATTTTTCTTTTCCCTTTAAAATGGACGTCGCCACCAGCCACAAAATGGAGGCAAGCCATGTGACGTGGGATCATGTTCAACCAATAGCATGCCCAGGTTGCAGACTGGGCGGGCAGGTCTGGCAGCCATAGAGGGCATAAAAAGCTCTGGCAGCCCCCGTCCTCCTTGCAGTCTCTGGTGGGAGTTAGGGTGGGATTGCTGTCTCTGCGACTCTAGCTTCAGTCCTGCAGCCTCCCTGTGTGCGTGCGTGCTGTGTACCTCTCAGTGAGTACCCTCCCTTGCCCCGCAGTGCAGTCACTCTGTGGCTGCCTTGCACCCTGGGCAATGCCCGCCGCTGCCTTTGCAGCCTCCCTGCATACCTAGTCTATACTGTGTCTCTGCCAGCATCCATTTTTTTAGTGTTTTCCCTCTGGTCTGGGGCGTTGGGGGATGCCTGCGCACGGAAATGCTTTAAAAATTGCGCAAAAAGCGGGTAGAAACGACAAACAAAAAACGGTAACAACATTTTTCCAAAAATTCCCGACAAACGGAAACGAAATGAAACACACCTCTGAACGACAAACGAAAAACCAAAACACCATTTTGTTTTGCTTTGTGCCCATCTCTAATGGAAGCATGAGTAACTTTTTGGAGTCAAAATTGAGTAGAAAGTTCCGAAACACATCCAGCTGATGATTTCAATAAACTACAAAGGCTCTCAGAGGTTAGTAGGAGGAATGAAGAAAAAAAGATTTAAATAGTAAAACAAAAGCAAGTTCTCTCCAGCTTAGGTGTCCCAAAAACATGTGTGCCTAAGCAAAGGCAGTAAAATATTTGAAAACAGAGGAGTGCTCATCTTTGCCTGCTAAAAAAAAAGAGTGTTTGAGCATTATCCCACAACTCCTAAAAAGTGCTTGTAAATGCAGGAAAAACCAACTTCAATAATTGTGCCCCCACGAGCAGCTGGCTTTGGGGGGGGGGAAACCAATCACGCTCCTCCCCCAAGCGCATCCCAGTAGGTCTTCCAGGAACCACTTCTGGGGGTACTGTTTTTCGCAGCCACTTTCTATGTGTCTTTTAAGCCGACACAAGTGGGAACTCCAAAACGCTGTTGTTTTTTCTCTTGTCCCTCATTGTGCTTACTTCTCATGTTTTATTTTGTTTTAATTGTGATTTCAGGATATCGATACGCCAGCAAGCCCACATGATGTGTGCTGGCCTGTATTTCTTTCTTTTTCTTTTGTTATTTTTTAAAAAAACTGATGTGGGCTGTGACACACGGAGTTGCCGGGAGATGTCAGCAGCACTGGTGTTTTGATGCACATCATGGTGGTGGGGACAAAACTTAGGTGGAGAATACAGCAGCTTCTGTGAGGACCCAGAAACCCTCGTTCCGAATCATGTGATCATTGGTGGCGTGAATCCACCTTCTCTTAGGGGCCGGTTCTTCTAGCCATGGGATAACGCTTTAGTTAAATGGTCACGAAGAAGAGGGGATATCCAGTGTGATACTTTACAAGCACTACCGTCCTTTCGGGTGAATCACCCATTAATTCCACCGCTGTCAAAATTAGACAGGACAACTCTGGATTCAAAGCAATAACTAGCCAAGCAAACAAACAAATACTAATCTTAAAAGTTATTACAGTCCAGTAATTCTTGATTACCTATGTTGTTCTGTGGATCCCAGATACCAATGCTGAACCAAGTCACTAAGTGTATCGTTCAGCTGAAACTGTAGTAAATAAATAAAATATTTTTTCTTCTGCAGCACACAGACAGCTCTGTATATAAACTAGAGATGGGCAGGACTTGAAAAAAAAATTTTTTTGAGTTGTCGTTAGTTGGGCCGGTTCCGTTTCGGGTCATTTCTGTTTTTCGTGAAAATTCGCAAAAATAATTTTTTTTGTTTTTTTGTTTTTTCATTTTTGTTAGTACTGGTTTTTTGGGGGGGGTAGCGGGCTCCTGGAGGCACCTCTGTGGGGTGGGTGCCTCCTCTGGCCTGCTATAAAGGGAAAGCGGGCTCCTGGAGGCACCCGTGGGTGCCTCCTATCCTCACCCACTAGGAAAGGGAAGCAGGCTCCAAGAGACCCCTCAACATGGGGGTCTCCCCTCCTCACCTGCTGCTGCTGCAAAATGGTATGCAATAGCCATATGGATATGCATACCAGTTGCAGACAGTGAGACTAGTGATGGCAGTGAACCCAGAGCCATAGGTGATGCCTAAGGCTCTCGCACCACCATGTCCCACACAGAAGGGAATTGTACTTGCGTGTAGTGCAATGCAAGTAGATCTGGCTTAGGGTTAAGGTGGGTTAGTGCAAGGGCTAGGGTTAGGCTAGTGACGGGTAAGGTTACGGTGGGCTAGTGGGTTGCACCTCTGGGTGCCTCTCTGACCCACTAAGAAGACAGTCTGTGACGTATGGGTAAGGAGTCAAGGATTAGGGTTAGGGTTAGGGGGCTAGGGCAGGTTTTAGGGGGCTTTTTGGCACATCCCAGAAGTCTCCATGGCCAAGTGGCCATGCGATTGGTGGGATGGCTCCAAAAATTTGCATGGTCGTCCACTCCCACATGGCTGGCCACTCGGCCAGCCCATCATTGTGCAGGTGTAAAAAATAAATAAAATAAAATCAATGGAGGACAGAGGAGGAGAGGAGAGACATTTTGTTGCAGGAAAAAACCCACTGCTACTGTGAAAAATCTGGCAGTTTATAAATTTTCGCGTGTTTCTGTTGTGCTTGTGTGTTTTTGGACCACGATTTCAAAAACAATATTGCATTCGCAGCCCCATTTTGGATCCCCCGCCCGCACCGCATGGCATGGCGAGTCCGGCTGCCCAGGACGGGGGGGAGGCGGGACCACCCCTCCAGAAACCACCCCTCCGGTAGGTGCCCTGCGCCCTTAGTCAAGCAGGCATTTTTCCACCTGCTTTTTTGGCCCGGGAATGGGTGGGGGGAGAGTTTAAAAGTTTTTTCTTGTGCCGTCCGTGCCGCTTGCTTGCGCTTTCATTGCGGCGGCCGGCGGCCGGCGAGACTGGGCTTTTTGCTGGCTGCGAGCCTGCGGCGAGTCCCACCAGAGCAGCCCAGGACGGGGGATGGGGGGGAGGCCGGGGACCTCCAGAAACAACCCCTCTGGTAGGTGCCCTGAGGCACGGCAGGCATTTTTCCACCTGCTTTTCGGACGGGAACCGGGTTTTTTTAACTTTTAAAAACTTTTTTCTGTGCCGCGTGGCATCGCGCAATCGCACGATGCAAGGAACGAGCATGACAAATCAGACCAAAATTGTTCGTTCGTCGGTTCGAGCTCAAAGTCTGGCGGAGTAATTCCCGTTACCGTTTCCGTAGAGTAACGGAACCGAGTAACGGAAACGGAAACGGGAATACCGCTAAATCGTGCCCATCTCTAATATAAACATATGACTTCATAATAAGAGTTAACTCATTACTCTGTTATATCAAAAGAACTGTGACTAACCCATACTCCCTGGTCTATTTAAGGTTATTGTTGACAGGAGTGGCAAAAGTCAATTTAAATTTTATCCTTCCAATTCTGTTTATTTTCAGGCAAAATTTTAAAAAAAAACCAAATCAAAATTAGGCAAAAAACCAAAATGTGACATCTTAAAGGCTATATATTTTAATGCAAGCTTAAGTGGTTTGCAAATTTTGGGTAAATTCTTCAAAAATAAATTCAAGCAAAATTCTTGCTCAAATGCAATAGGTCCAACTGTTCACAGCATAGAGAAGACCACCTTGTACCCATATCCGTGTTTTGTGCATTCTTCATGGGCGGAAGATGCTTACCCAACAAGCGATGCGACTTAACAATTTTACCCGACTTTCTCCTTAAAGGACTCAAGGTGACTTGCATCATTAAAAGACAATATGAAAAGCTAGCAGTAAATATACAAAAACTAAACGGGATCAAGGTGATGCCACACTAAGAAAAAGTAAACAAAAAATTGAGCCACAACACAGTGAGCCTTAATAAGAGTGTGTACGTGAGCTGCAACATCTTTGGAAGGACTGAGGCAATAAAAACACCTCCCTCCCTTCAATTTGGATACAGTCTACAACATCCAATCTCCGAGCCTCAACTAAGAAACTGCCTGGCTTCCCCCCCCCCATCTTGCCAAGGACCTTGCATCTAAGAAATAACTCCTGGCAAATCCATATTTTGCCATGTTATAACCTATTGGTACCACTCTGAGGAAGAGGGTTTCACCCTTGAAATATTAGCAACGTTTTTGTTATTTTTCTAGTGGCCTAAAGGTACCACCCGTTCCCCTTTTTGATTTAATATATAGGTTTAGTTTTGTGTATATTTTGATTTTTTTAAAACGATGTCATTTGTTTTTGAATATGCAAGCTGAACTGACAACGTGCCCTAGATTCCGCAAGCCGACCAGCCACATCTTGTGTCTACCAACTCCTCACGTTAAAGGGCAGCCATTCCATCCGCAATTTAATGTTCTTAGCATTTGTGTAGGACCTGCTCTTTGAATCGATGGCAGGCTCAGTAACAACAACAAAAACGGCTCAGTTCAGAAATAGTTTCCTGGAACTTTGGTCCCTATTTTTCACCCGGAGATGAGATAAAGTCATTCATTGTTTGGCTTGGCTGCCTGTAAAACCATGTTGTCAACAGCAGGCTTTGATCACAGGGCTATCGGGAGGCTGACCCTTGACAACCCAACCCACTCACACTCACACTACTGCCAGACCAGACTCCGTTATAGAAACCCGATTGTGATTCCCCCCCTCCCCTTTTGCTTGCTGGGGTCGAATGTGAGGTAAGGGACTGAACCTCCGTTCTGGCACCATTAGAAGTCATTGTAAGCCAACCTCCTAATTATTTCTGTAATTCAGATTGGAATTCTCTGCCAGCCAGCCTTTTCTGCAAATAGAGAGAGAGACTCATTTCCCCAATGCTTGCTTGTGGCATAGTTTTTTTAAAATAGCAAAACATACATGGTTTCTCCCCCCTCACAGATGAGTGCCATATTTCTTCCTTGTAAATGATGAGATCAGGGGAGGGGTATTGGTGGTAAGATAGGGGGGGCTGCCCCTCCTGAGCATCTGGATGGTGGGGTCTCATAAAGTATTCAGAAAATTTATGCTGCTATTTGTACATTTGTGTAAAATGCACAGAAATATATGCTGCTTTCACACGACCACTGAAATCCATTGCAAAGTGCTCGCAGATGCAGAGCATAGATTCATTTTTGCCATGAGCAGTGGACTTAAAAAAAACAACTGCGACCATGCCAACTTAAGCACGACCCAGCACATTTTACAAGTACCTGGTCTTGAGGTGGTAAAATCCTTGTTGCCATTCCGATGCAGATTTTAAACCATTACTCGAGTCCGTGGAAACACAGAAAATCTGCACCAAAAACTTTTTGCCCCCGTTATGGTGTCTTTGCTGCGGTTCTCAGTCATGGGATCAGAATGGATGCAGATTTTCAAAACACAACCATGGGAACATCCGATCCATGATATCAACCACATGACCACTCCAGGGGGTGACCCTGATCAAAGTTTGCTGTGGATTTTAGCAGTCATAGTAACTATTGTCTTGTATGGATGAGCAAAATTTGTAGCAATAGATTGCTTTACCGCGTTTTTTTAATCAGTCAACCTGTTCTTTTTTATTTTTTTTTATTTTTGCCATGCACTTTGTACAATCAGTTTTGTACCAGAAAAGGCACTAGTTTTGCACACAGACTTTCCACCCTGCAAATGACAAAAGCTCTGTACCCACAAAATTGCCTGTGTAGTCTCAGTGTAATAATCTCACCATGACACTCTGCAAGAGCTCATGGTTTTTTAGGAGTCTCATAGCTCAGTGGTTAAATTGCAGTACCACAGCCAAAACCCTGCTCACAACCCATGTTCAATTCCAGGTCACCAGCTCAACGCTGATTCAGTCTTCCATCTTTCTGAGGGAGGTAAATTGAGTACAGTATCCAGCTTGCAGGAGGAGGGGCATTGCATAGCCTGGATACCTCAGAGTGTGATTTAAGCATTATGGGGCAGTATATGTTTTTGCTTTTTAATATGCAATTTTGGGAACAAGGACCCTACATACACACACACACACACACAGAGAGAGAGAGAGAGAGAGAGAGAGAGAGAGAGAGAGAGAGAGAGAGAGAGAGAGAGAGAGAGAGAGAGAGAGAGAGAGAGAGATCCTCTCCCCATTGCACTTAGGTTGAGAGACACCAGTCTGGGTTGCCTGGTGGTCTCCCCTATCTTAATCCAATTCTCCAACCATAATATTGCATTTCCACTAGCATTAATTAGAACAAGGAAACTAGAATACCAAGTGAACATCTGGCAACCTGAATAGATGCACCCACCTGATAAAATTGCAGCCAATAAACAAACATGGAAAACTAATAACCAGGTGCGTTATCAGCGCTATCTGAAAACTCAATTGGGAAATTCAATTTTTTCCAAATTTTGGAAGGAATCTAAAAAGGAAATATGTAGAGCCACCCTGCGTTCAGCGTGTTGATGGAAATAGGACCGAGAGGAACAGGTTTGGGAACAGCTGGATCTGGATCATAGATCTGAGCCATCCCTATTTAGCAAGAAAAGCACAGGAAAATACAGATGCACAGAGGCCAACATGATGTTGCATAGTGCCAGAGGACTCTCCATGGTTATCACGGTGCCAGAATCTCTTATTTCCCCCCTCTGAGCAATGGAAAGTAGCTGTGGTGCATTTACACAGGAAGAGAATGCAGGTGTGCCTCCTCTTGTCTACAACAGGAAGGTACTGGTTGTAGCTTGGTTTCTGTCATCTGTATGGACATGCAAGGAAAGTGGGGAAAGGAGTTGTGGTGGAGGCGGGACCAGCAGCTGCTCCAGAAGGAAGTGGGGATGGAACAAAGAGAATAGCAGTATCACCCTCAGCATAGTTTTGCTCTAGACCAGTGGTTCTCAACCTGTGGGAAGGGGTTTCTTGGAGTTGTAGTCCAGGAACATCTGGGGACCCACAGGTTGAGAACCACTGCTCTAGACACTGCTCGGTGGCAGTTCCCAAGACCTGGAAAATGCTTGGCAACAAGAGGAGGATGGACATTTGATGATAGAGGGTGGACATGGAAGCCTTGCAAATGGAGGACTGTTCTCCCAGAAAGAATACTTTCTTCTTCTTCTTCTTCTTCTTCTTCTTCTTCTTCTTCTTCTTCTTCTTCTTCTTCTTCTTCTTCTTCTTCTTCTTCTTCTTCTTCTTCTTTTGTTCCCCATCTTCTTCTTCTTTTATTGGGGTGGGATTACAGTCATGACTGACTCTTTGTGACCCCATGTCCACAGAGTTTTATTGGCTGGCACAACAGAGTTGTTTGCCAGTTCCCTGTTGGTCACCCATCCAAGTACTGACCAGGGCCGACCCTGCTTAGCTTCGAAGATCAGGCAAGATTGGAGGTGCTCAGGGCGTCTAGTATAGCATGACTGTGGTGTACTGTGGTCCAAAGCTCGCTTTAGAAATATTGAATGCTTTCCCTGCCCTGAACAGGCCCTCAGGTGGCCTCAATCCCTCTCATCCCCACCCCACCCCACATTTGGCATGGTAAGGCTAGAAAAGTAAGGCCTGCAAATATTTTGTGAGAGGCTAGAAGGAAGGACTCAAGGCCATATTGCTCCATTCTTGGGCAGAATACCCTCTCCATCCACAGGGGGAGGAATATGTATCATGACTGAGCTCAGCTATATCCTCCCAGGCATCAAAACCACCATTTCTTTTTCTTTTCTTTCTTCCCCTTGCCCCTCTGGAATTGTTAGGGATGAGTGGAGAAAGTTACATTTCTCTCAGGAAGAAAACATCCTGAATCAATCTGACAAAATCCAAGCTTCTCATGGGTATATATTATCAGAGTTTTGGGTAAGCACATGTTTTTCTCATTAAAAAAAACTTCCTTAGTTTATGAAACAGCCCAGTGAAACCATAAATAAGGCAGCGCAAAGCTACTTCAAGTTGATGCTGACATGATGGATCACCTCGTCCACCCAACCCCCTTGTACTATTTCGTCAACGGGGTTTCTATTTGCAAGCGTCTTGCTATGTTGCTTTCACAACCACGTGTTGTTTGTGGAGTTCAAGGAGAGCATTAATGAGTTGGGGGGTGTTGGCAGTAGGGTGGGGAGAATGGAATATCTTAAAGGGCAGACACTTAAGGGCATCCTTTCTTTGTCATTGGCAATACAGGTTTGGGAGTTGTGGTCTGAAACATCTGGAGTGCTGAAGGTCCACCATCACTGCTCTATGCCATGGTGTGTAGTGTGGAAGGCATGGGTTCTTGAGTCAAGTTCCAAGGGGCACCTGAGAAAGGTAGAAGCCACCCCACCTCCCAACATTCAAGATCAAGAGGTTTCTGTGCTGGGAGGGGGAAGAGTAAGGGGCTCCTTGGGGCACAGAACCACCTAGAGCAGTGATGGCGAACCTTTTAGAGACCAAGTGCCCAAACTGCAATTCAAAGCCCACTAATTTTTCGCAAAGTGCCAATACAACAATTTAACCTGAATACAGGTGTCTGTAAATGGGTGATGTCAGGTGCCCACAGAAAGCTCTCTGAGTGCCCCCTTTGGCACCCGTGCCATAGGTTCACCAACACTGATCTAGAGTCACAAATCTTGTGCAGCCTGCACTTGGGGAATACCCCTAAAATTATGAGAACATGCCAGAAGTCAATCTGGGTCTGGGGTATGGCTGCCCCAGGTTCAGATCATGCTTCCACAGTACTGTAGGATCCCATCTGAAAGGAGATGTTTACATTTGCTTTACCCATAAAAGTGTGCCCCAATTTCGACCCACTTTCTGTGTGTCCTGTCTCCTTACTCCAGGATGACTAGGCAATGCAATTTAGGGCCTTTTTACACAACCCCTAAGATCCGCTGGCCACTTAAATTCGGACCAGAGATCTTAGGGGTTCCTCGCTCTTCCTCTGTCCCCACCCCCCCTCCGCACTTCCTGGTTGCTGGCTGCCTGAGGGAGGGAGAAAAAAGAAAGAAAAGAATGCCGTCTTACCTCCGTTTTGTTCCGGGCAGCATTCAGATCTCTTAAAGGGGCGGGGCGCAAAAAAAGAACAAACAGAAGCCAGGAGAGCCCCGCACTCACTATCCTTACTGGATCAAATATTTGTCACATCCAAAAAGCAGGTACAAGAAAACTGCTGTTTGGTCGCGCTAAAGTGGGCGGGGTCGCACTTAATTGTCTGCAAACTCCGGAGCTGGTGGGTAAACATTTTTAAAGTCCGGAGCTTGCAGCCATTTGCGGCGGAGCTTAGGGGTCATGTATAAACGCCCTTAGTCTTGCATACCTAACATGGCTGCCCTGTGGTTGAAATAAGAATAAAGTGGAAGTTGTTACTCAGACTGAGCATTGATTGAAAGCTTCTGAAAAACAGCTAGAATTAAACCATAGGCAAAGGTAATGGAAAGTCAACCAGGTTATCTCATGGAGTTCTGACTTTCTGTCAAGACTTTTGGACAACAGAGATGAAGGGATGTAAATTAGTATTATCTTAATACTATCCAAAGGCAACATATGTTATATGTATACAAATGTCAAGAAGAGCTCACTGAAAATGAAATGGCATCACAGTTCCCTTCTTCAGCTGCCTCCCTCTGAAAATAGCTTTGGGGAAGTAACTAATGTTAATCAAGACATCTTCATTTAATCTTCATTGCAGTCCTCTCTTCAACTTTCATTGCCTTGCTTACACGAATGCACACACACACAAACACACACATATTAATTGTGAACACACTGCTTGCTTCTGGAATTTGATGGACTGATCCTGGGGGCGCATTGGGGTTGCTGCATGTAGCCCATAATAAGCTGTATCCTGCCCACCCTGGCAATGTAATTACAGTAGGTCTCCCATATCCACTGATTCATTATCCACTGATTTAGTTATCCACGGTTGGCAGAGGAAAAAAATTAAATAATTCAGTAACCACAAAGCAAGCTATTGTCACAAAGAGCAGCTGTAAATCAAGCTATTGTCACAAATAGCATCCGTAAAGCACGCTTCTGTCACAAACAGCAGCCATAAAGCAAGGTAATGTTTCAAAACAGTAGTCATAAAGCAAGCTACTGTCAGGAAACAGCCGTTTGGGGGTGGGGGGTGGGCGTTCTCTCTTATCCATGGTTTTCATTATCCACAGGAAGGCCTGGAACCAATCCCCAGCAGATACCAGGTCCTACTGTAATTGGTAGTCAGGAAGTCAAGGAGACACACTGAACTGACTGCAGTACAGTGAGTCAATACTTATGTAAACACCAGCGATTAAATAGATCTACTCTAGTTGGGAGTCCCAGATGGATCTAGGACAACGTGACATATTCCTTCATAGACATGCATAGAATTATGTTGTCTGTGGTCAGCTCTTGGCTTCCCCTGAAGTTTGTCCCTAAATCAAGAGTCAAGAGGTCTATGTTTATTATGCCAACCAGCTTTGGCATGGCGACTGTGTTCTCATGTTACAAAAGACAGAGAAAGATGTTCACGGTCTGCTTTCCCCTCACCATGGATAATGTTATAATCTTCTATCATGAGGCCTCTTAGTCACGGAAGGCACAGAGATGAATAATCACTCATGAGAGATTCCTAGTTTGTATTCCATGGGACATATCTGAAGACTTCAGGCACCACGAATGTGTCTGAATGTGCCACCAATTTCAAAACCACCTGGTCTATTTCCATGATTGAAGTTGGAACTAGACTTAGTCATGCTTAAAACACTCCCTCTGAAATCAAGTGAAGTTAATTTTGTCATGACTGGCTTGTTCCCTTGATCTCAGCTGATATCTTTTATCACAGCTACCTTGTCCCATGATTTTGTCTTGCTCTACAGAGGAGTGCCATCATTTCAGTATCCTAGTTCCATCAGGTTCTATTTACACAGCTCTACAACAGGAACTATTTGTAAATGGCCTTTGATCTGCAAAATCCTTGCTCTGTTTCCATGGCGATGGCAGTAGGCAGCACAATTATGAATGAACTTCTTTGTGCATAGCTCTCTCGCACACTCATTCACCAAATGACTGGTATTTATTCATGGAACAAGAGCCTTATATTTGGCTGTCTCAACAGGCAAACTTAGAGTGGTCCAGTTTTTAATTTATTCGTGTCTTTGTTTTAATATTGCCTATTCCACTTTTAAAGAAAAGGTTGAAAACAGATTTACAAAGACAAACAAACACACAATGCAGAAAAATCTGAGCCTAAAATATACAAGATCAATTGAAATAAGCATGCAAACATTAAAAATACAGACAGGAAGAAGCCAGAAAAAGAAAAAGCAAATACGGAATTCAAACCCTTGTTGGAGAATATAGGTCTTGACTTGCCGGTCAATCAAATAGCAGCAAAGCATACCAAAACCATGGGGCAAGCATTAAAAAGATCCTGCTTCTTCTAAAGACCTCATAGTAGAAAATGTCACTTTTTAGATCCAACTCCAGAAGCCAACAGAGAGTATGAATGGTTCCATGTTAGATGTAAGTTTCTAAGAGCTGTTGTCCAAGCTTTGATACAGTGATCCCCCGCCTATCGCTGGGGTTAGGGACCCTATTTGACCCGCGATAAGTGAAAATCTGTGATATGCAGATGCAGGTCAAGTCAGGCCTTGGGGGGCCTTGCTGGGGGCTCTTGTACTTATCCCCAGCCTGCCTGTACCCCGAATGGGCCTGTGAGAGCCTTCCCGGGCCTAATGGAGGCCCCAAAGGGCCTCCCTGTGAACCAGAGGTATCTTCCGGTAAACCGGAAATCATTTCTGTGGCCTCTGATAGGCCTAGAAAGTCTCTCAGAGGCCTCAGAAATGATTTTCAGTAATCTGGAAGTCACTTCCGGTTTGCAGGGAGGCCCTTTGAAGGCCCTCACAGGCCTGTTTGGGGCAGTTTCAGTCCTGGGGTAAGTATGTGAGGCTTGAAACAAGACTTTCCCACCTTACCCTAGGGGACCTTTTCCATATACTGTGGTCCCGCGATATAGTAGTACTGCAATATATGAACCGCGAAAGGGCGGGGGACCACTGTAATAGTCAGTGTGGTTCTGAAATGCAAAGTAAAAAGCAGATAAAAGGTGGTCACTAGGAAAGCACATGCGAAACAATGCAATAGTAACTAGAAGCTAACTCAGATTTGTCAAGAATAAATCTGTCAGACTAATCTGATCTCATTTTTTTGATTGGGTAACCTCCCTGATAGACAGGGTGAATGTTGTAGACATACTGTATCTTGACTTCATCAATGCTTTTGACAAAGTTCCTCATGATATTCTGATTAGGAAGCTAACTAGGTATAGACTAAAATGAGCAACTGTCATGTGGATACACGTTTGGCTACAGAATTGTTCTCGAAGGATGGTGACTAATGCTGTTTCTGAAATTGTGAGGAGGTAACAAGAAGGGCTCCCCAAGACTCAGTCCTGAGCCCAGCACTCTTCAACATTTTGATTAATTACCTGGATCAGGGGGTGCAGGTTATCTTGGGTCCTTTTCCAAGAAGAAAGGCGGGGTAAAAATGCTCATAAATAAAATAAATAATCAAATTTTCAGATGACATAAAATTAGGTGGAATAGCTAATGCCCTGGAAGACAGAAAAAAAAATTCAAAATGATCTAGAGAGGCTTGAGCACTGGGCTGAAATTAACAGAATGAAATTCTACAGGAAGAAATGCAAGGTACTTTATCTAGGAACAAGAAGACCGGGGGGAGGGAGGAGATATGATAGTGCTTTTCAAATTATTGAAAGACTTCCTAACAGTTGGAGCACTTTGTAGCCAACAGTTTCAGCGCTCTAGCCCGCTGAGCCACCACATCCATGCCAAGAGAAGTAGTCTGAAAAAGGAACCTTTCCCCCTCTCTGCGTGAAACCATTTATTGGCTCTTAAAAGAGAATCTGGGTTGTTATGAAACAAATATGAGAGAACGCAAAATATTAGAGGGCCCATGTTAATTATTTCCGGGAACATTCCTGAGGTGACTGTTGGCCAAAAACATTTTTTGTCCACCATATATTTATGACAGAGACCCCAACACCCCTGAGAAGAAATGGAAGGCCCATTTAGGGTAGAGGGGAACTCAGCTGCACCTCATAGCACCAAGGGTCCTCTTATGAGAAAAATATCGACAAAGTGAAACGATCTAAATACAATAAGCCCCCTCTTCTTTTTCTTTAGCATTTGTCCCACTGGATGGTGGGGTCCGCTAGACGGATCCATTGTTTTGATTCAGCTTTTTGGGGTGGTGTGGGGGTGGGAGAGTTCGGCCTGCCTGTCACAGGGCCTGTCGCTTGCCCTACAGCACCTAGTATTTCAAGGCGGTGGCCCATCCAAGTACTAACCAGGCCCAACCCTGCTTAGCTTCCGAGATCTGATGAGATTGGGTTTCAGCATGGTATGACCAAATATAATAAGCCCTCTGCTTTTAAATAATAATTCTTCATTTTGGACTCTCTCATCCCCCATCTATAGTCCCATCTGCAGACCAACCACTCCGTTGCTTCAGCTTCCTTGCTGGCTCTTGTCCCTCTCTCCTTAAATCCTCCCTTTCTCTGCCATAACACTGAAATCTTTTACTGAGATACATATGGGTATTGCCATTGATCCCTTTCATCGCAGTGTATGTGTGTTTTGCTAATGAGGAAGCTAAGAAGTGACCCTACTTCCCCCCCTCCCCAAACCTTCGTTTCCTATTATAGAATGATTTGGCCTGGAAGCCAAACCTTCCTTGATGAACAATCAGACACAAACGTCAATAAGAATTAGATTTTGTTGGGGAGCTGGTCACTTAGGACTCCAGTTGGCTGTCTGCGGTGCTGAAGCTGAGGTCCTCAGGGTTCCCATCTGCAAATCAGGTTTGACATCAGCAATGAAAAGACATCAAATGCAATAGTATTAGGAGCCTGACAGGAAGAATGGAACAAAAGTTCTCCCCCATCCCCCAATAACAGGCAGGGTAGATGTGACTGACAGGGTGGGTATACGTATCAGGGTGCGAGAAAGAGAAAGAGAGAAAGAATGAGAAAGAGATGTGTTGTGAGAAGGCATCACAGGTCTGAGACCTGTGAGAAGCACTCAAGCAGTTAGCTGCTGAAAATCCAGGGCGATGCAGCTCTAATATTTTCTGAGATTGAATTCCTCCTGTTTAGCAATGTATTTCCTTCTTAGGAAAGTTTGCATCTCCTTGACATATGGAATAACTTGAAAGCATGACTACATGTCTACATGGCAAAAAAAACGTAAAGGTAAATGTGTGGGTCTGACTCTAAGGGAGGTGCTCATTCAAGCTATTCATTCGGCTATTCAAGCTGAAGAACCGGTGTTGTGCAAGTCCATGGCCATGTGGCCGGCCTGGCTGCAAGGAAACACTCTTTTACCTTCCCTATAATTTCAGGTTTTTAAAGATGTTATTTTAATTGGGTTGTGCAAATAACACCCACAGAGTTTGGTTAATTATGACTGTATACATTTAGGAACTTGAGTAATTTAGAAGACTTCATAATAATTTATTAATTGTGGTACACACACACACACACACACACACACACACACACACACACACACACACACACACACACACACAGAGTGGTAACTTGTATAAAGGAATTTTTTTAGAAGTAAATGGTTCCCCCGCACGTGCATGCTAATCATGTCCGACTCTAGGGGCAGTGCTCATCTCTGTTTCCAAACCAAAGAGCAAGTGTTGTGCAAGTCCATGGCCACATGTCCAGCATGACTGCAAAGGAAACACTGCTTTACCTTCCCGCTTTTTACAGGAGTACCTATTTATCTACTTGCATATATATGCTTTTGAACTGTTAGGTTGGCAGGAGCTGGGGTTAATAGCAGGAGCTCGCTCTGCTGCATGGCACCTGGGATTCAAACCGTCAAGCTGCTGACTTTGTAGCCAATAGTTTTCAGAGCCTTAGTCTGCTGAAGCACCACGCCCCGTGTACATGGTAAACATAGCCATCTAAGTGTCTTTGGCCCAAGTGCCCTAACATAACAATTGTTATACTTCATGTGGCCCTATAATTCCAGCTTTATAAATATGTTATTTTAATAGGGTTGTGCAAATAACATCCATAGGGTTTGGTTAATTTTGTCTTACAAATACAACCAGTTTGCTCTGAGGGCATTTGTAGCCAGTCTAAGGTGGTTACTTCATGACCATTTTGTCTCTGTTCGTGTTGTGCTTAACAGCAGTACAATTTTTTTTTACTTCACGTCTGTCGTGCAACTACTGAAATTTGTCTCGAGCATGCCTCCAGAACAGGTGCTAAGTGCAACAATATTGTACCTGGTGCTGGGGTAAGGTTTTCCCTTGTCACTCTTTGTTTCCGCTTTCTTTTCCGAGACAAGACACCATGTAGTAACGACTGTCATGCAACAAAACATTTGTTTCGGGGTTATTGTTGTTTTTTTAAAACTTTTCAGAAGCGAAATATTGAAAAATATATTAAGCCCCCCCCCAAAAAAAAGAAAAAAGAAAAGAAAAAGGAAGCTAGACAAATTCAGTGTTTGTCACGGCACAAGACCGTGAGGTAACGCTTGTCACAAGACAAGTTCACGACCATGGGAACACTGAAACAGGGACAAAACCTTGTGATCACAACCAACACGGTCACGGTACAAAAGTAGTCGCGGAACAAAGACGGAGGTGAAATAACTGCCTAATTTGTATCAAAATAGAAGCATAATGAGAATAGCACTGACAGATTTCTTCACTCCCTTCCTAAAGATCACAATAGTTCAAGTCAGAATCTGTGCACTCAAAAGCAAATTTCACTGAGATTTATTTGCACACATGCATAGGATGGTGTATAAGATTTCCCCAAAATAGTAAATATGCAGTGGAAGGAAGAATGCCCCATTTAATTAAGACCAGTTGAGGAGTTTGGAGACAGGACCCTCCCAATGGGAATGCTACGGGTTAAAGAGGTTAAAAAGAAGAATGTTCTGTCTAATAAGAGGAGCTTGGTGTGCTATGGGCACACTTTCTCCATCCGGCCTTTGAGGCAAATTAGTTGACAGGGTTAAAGAGCTACAGGAGGGAGAATGGCTGGCCACGATGGGAAGGGTAACCAGAGTGTTGAGCTTGTGCGCCTGTTTTGATTTGTCCACCCCTAGAGTAAAGATCAAGAGGGGCGATTAACTACAAAGCAATATGAAAATCAAATCTATTTAGGGAAAGGGCATCACACTTCGTCTATATTATATGGTATCAGGAATGAAATTATACTCTGAATTATAAAATCATAGAATCGTTGAAACATAGAGCTGGAGGGGATGCCAAGACTCACAAAGTCCAATTAATTGCCCAAGTAAAAATAAAATCCATAGCTATTATGAATAACAGAAATGAGATGGACACTGTCTTCTCCTGATTCACCAATACACAAAGCTTCAGGATTTAGGATGGAAGGCAAAAGGAAAAGGGGTTGGCGGAGAATGAGATGGTTGAACAGTGCCATCGATACAACCAACATGGATTTGACTAATCTCTGGGAGGCAGTGGAAGCCAGGAGGGCCTGACATGCTCTGGTTCATGGGGTCCTGAAGAGTTGGACACTCTTTGTGTACACAGTGGACCCATGTATAACAAGTGGTTTGCTTTACAGAAAATTCGCTTAAAAGAAAAAAATTCTGGAGATAGGGGGAAATCGCTCTACAGAATCACCTATGGGGCAAATCCATACAACAGAAAAATGGTCGCGATTAGAGATTATTCAGTTTTCAATGCATTCCTATGGGAAATTTGTACAAAGGAAAATTTGCTTAACAGAATTTCATTTGAGCGTTGTGGCTCAGCAGACCAAGGCTCCAAACTGTTGACTGCAAAGTCAGCAGCTCGGCAATTCGAATCCCAGGTCCAATGCAGCGGAGCGAGCTCCCGCTGATCACCCCAGCTCCTGCCAACCTAGCAGTTCGAAAGCATGTCAATGCAAGTAGATAAATAGGTACAGCTGTAAAAAGTGGGAAGGTAAAACATTGTTTCCTTGCAGCCATGCCAGCCATATGGCCACATAATTTCACAATACTGTCTCTTTGGTTTGGAAACGGAGATGAGAGTCGGACATGACTAGCATGCATGTGCGGGGGGAACCTTTACCTTTTAAAACAAAATCATTCACACAAGTGTGTGTGTGTGTGTGTGTGTGTGTGTGTGTGTGTGTGTGTGTGTGTGTGTGTGTGTGTGAGAGAGAGAGAGAGAGAGAGAGAGAGAGAGAGAGACAGACAGACAGACACACACACACACAGAGAGAGAGAGAGAGAGAGAGAGAGAGAGAGAGACAGATGGACAGACAGACAGACAGACAAAGTATGTACCACAATTAATAAATTATTATGAAGCCTTCTAAAATACTCAAGTTCCTAAATTTATACAGACAGAATAAATCCCAGAGTGAGTTAAAATGGAATGAGACAGATATTGCTGTAGTTAATGTATATCTGTACATAAACACAGTAGAACCAATTAGAAGGAAGGAACAAGTACAAAACCATTATATTTATTTATTTATTTATTATTTATTTATTTTCACACTTATATACCGCGCCTATTTCCCACATAGGGGACTCAGGGCGGTTTACAACAAAGGAAAGAACAGATAAAACAGCTAAAACAGCTAAAACAGCTAAAACAGTAATATCCAAGATCAGATAAGCGGGCCATGGTGCAAAAAAAAAAAGAGAAAAGAGAGCTGAATCCCTAGGCATTGCCGAAGGCGTCCCGAAAAAGAAGAGTCTTTAAGTTTTTCTTGAACGACGCCAACGACGGTGCCTGCCGTAGCTCGCTCGGAAGTTTGTTCCAGAGGGTTGGCGCCACTACCGAGAAGGCCCGTCCACGAGTGCTCGTTTTGCGGGCCTCCCTCGGAGTGACGGTCCGCAACGAGAGGGCCAAAGAAGATCGGGTGGGTCGGGCCGGATCTAATTGTCGGGGGAGACTAAAAATATGGTATATGATGAGAATTTTGGTTACTAATTTTTTTATCCCCTCTATGTCCCATGTTGCATTATCCAAAATTTAAGTCTCAAGAGAAATATGCACAGTTCAAAAACTGGAGAGGAATCAGAATTTGTAGAGTTTGAAACCCATTTGAATCAGGAAAACCAATAACATTTAGACATACAGTGGATAAAACAAAGGAAATAAAGACTATTTGGCTGAAAGCTGAAAGAGGTAAGGAATTTGGGAACCCAGTTATATCAAAATACTGGACCCCTATGAGAACACTCATGGTGCTAGAACAATATTGCATAGAAAAGATCAAAACTAGAGATGGGCACAAAATGAACTTTTGGTTTATTTATTTATTTATTATTTGCCCCCTCTAAGAAAAATTAAACAAAACAAAATGGAAATTTCTGTTTGGTTCATTTCGTTTTTTTGTTCCAACGGTGTCTCCTACCTGGAGTGGTCCTGGACTGGTCTGGTCCTCATAAGAACATAAGAACATAAGAAGAGCCATGCTGGATCAGGCCAAAGGCCCATCTAGTCCAGCTTCCTGTATCTCACAGCGGCCCCACCAGATGCGTTTGGGAGCGCATGAGTCCTCCTGGCTCTAGCGCAGGCAGCAGGAAAAAAAAAACACACCAAAGCTGATGGGCCCGCGCTACAGCTGGTAGGCAGGCCACGTGGTCAGCAGTAAAAAAATAAAATTAAAATAAAATTAAATTTAAAAACAACAAACCCCAATCTAGCGGGCGGTCCCCATTACCGGCCCGTGAGCACCAGACCTGACCCACGGGCTGTGGAACTGGCCCACGGGCTGGCAAAAAAAAAAAAACAGATCCCGCATGCAGGCTCCGGTACCAGCTGTGAGCACTCGACCCAACCGGCAGGCTGGCAAAAGTAAAAAACAAAACAAAACCACAAACCGACCAGCCCGCGCTACAGCTGGTAGGCAGGCCACGTGGTCGGCAGTGAAAAAATAAAATAAAATACAAATAAAATAAAAATAAATAAAATAAAATAAAATAATAAAAAAGGAGCGCCGACCCGACCCTAGGGGTGGCTGGGTCGGCACTCTAAAATGAAGGGGGGGAAATATAAAAACTAAAACCAGTGCCATCCCAGCCCCAGGGGCCGTGCGGTTGGTGCTTAGAAAAAAAGAAGGTGCTGGCCCCAAGCCAGCACCGCAAAAAGCCCCTGCCGCAGGGGCCAAGATCACCCCCCGCCACCACCGCCGTGCTGCTGCCGCTGCCCGATAAACACCCGAACCAGTTTGGTTCAGTTCAGGTTCGTACGAAATTTTTTAAAATTCATACGAACCGAACGGAACCAAACCAAATGTGGACCTGAAGCAGACAAACCTGAACCATGGGTTTTCTGTTTCATGCCCACCTCTAATCAAAACAAAAGGAAGGAATAATCTCAGCAATATATATAAAAATGTTTGAAAACAAATTTGCTAGGCGTATGAGGTTTATTTATTTATCTATTTACCTATTTATCTATCTATTTATTTATTTATTTTTACCCCACCTTTCTCCTTGGAAAAGGACCCAAGGCGGCTTACAGTAAGGAGAGACTATACGATCCATTACAATTAAGACACAATCTGTGGCATTTTAAAGGAAACTCAAGTAAAACATATAGATGACACTGGAAGCAAATGTGATTATCAACACCTCAAATATCAGAGATTAATCATAAATGAATTTTCTTATTATTTTCAGTATTTACCAGAGAAAAGGAGAACTTATCTAATAAAGAGCTACTTTCAAATCTTATTTATGCAGGAAGAAGCGAAATGCACAAAACTGGCGAAACACATAAGATATTTCGGTACAAAAACAAATTATGAACAAAATATGGCAAATGGTTCTGATGGAAACGTTGACCAATCAAATTAAAATATACAGAGGGTAAATTAAATGTGATAAATTTATGAAAACATATGGACTCCAGAAAGGAAGAATGTGTTATGGGAAATAATTCAGACTGCTGGTGTGCAATATTTTAAAAGAATCTATTGAAGTGCGCTAGAATATGAACCAGTGGGTGTATAGATAAATATTGGTGCTGAAATACTGTATAAGTAAGGTGACTGTATTGTATTATACTTCTAACTTGCTTTGTAAGAGCCTTGTGGCACAGTGGTTAAACTGTTGTACTGCAGCTAAAACTGTGCTCACTAGAGATGGGCACGAAACGAGCGATTTTTCGTTTTCGTTTTTGTTTTTTTGTTTCGTTACGCAACAAAAACAAAATGAAATTTTTTAAAAAAACAAAACGAAAACGAAAATGAAACAACCAAATTTGCCGTATTTTCTGTTTCCGTTGCAGCAGATGCATTGAACTAAAAAGAATGCTAACAAAACAGCAATTTTTCGTTTTTGTTTTCATTTTTTTCCGTTTCGTTACCTAACGAAACGAAAACAAATTTTTTGCAAAAAAAGTCACGAAAACGAAAACGAACCGAAACGGACCCCTAAACGACCAAACGACAAACGAAACACCATTTCTTTGAGTCCTGCCCATCTCTAGTGCTCACGACCTGGGGTTCATTCCAAGGTAGCCGGCTCATGGTTGGCTCAGCCTTCCATTCTTCTGAGGTCGGTAAAATGAGTACCCAGCTTTCGGTGGGGGGGGGGGATGTGTAGCATAATGCTTTTCAGCATAAAATAAATTGTAAACTGCTTTAAGCACTTTGGGGCTGTATATAAGCAGAACACTTTGCTTTGCTTTGCTTTTTGCTTTGTCATGTTATGGATGTCATGAGATACATGGCTGATAAATAATGTAAATGAATTGTCAATAAAAATATTGAAGAAAAAAAGAAGAAGAGTGGGTGGAGGGAAGGCAAAACCTAAGGAGAGTCTGATTGCTGTTATTGCTCAGTAAAATCTGTTGTTGGTACAAAAGCAGTACACCCACTCCACCAAAGAAGGCCCCTCTGGATGCACCCTGAAAAAGACATGGGTGACTCCTATCCTGTGCTAGAGTCATGCCAGCATTGCATCCTTTGGAAAGGGTCATTACAATCAGCCATGGTGATCAAAGTTTTCATTTATCTGGATAACTGCTCCTCCTTGGGGAAGGAAATTGTCTGGAAGGGCCTCTTGCCCCATTGAAGTCGTGTAATCATTATTGGTAAAACAAAACAAAACAAAACCCTCAAAACTTTTCCATCTTTGAGGGGGGAAATGCATACCACATGACTTCCAAAGAGGAGCTCAGGCCAGTTTACAAATTCGGTCTGTTAATAGCTTTGTAAACATTTATTCAGGGTGACAGAGGACAGCAACATGTGGCATTAATTAGAAGGCTCAGCAATGTCACATTTTTAGGAGCTAACTTAAATCTGAATTAGCCGGGCCTGCTGAGACTAAACACCCATAAGGGCAAGCGCTCGGATCTGATGCATTATGATTCATTTGATGCTGAGGGCCTCTTGGTACACTGGAGAGGAGTGGAATTTTGTTCTTCCATTGGCCTGGGAGACATGTTGCAATCCCACAGGGTTTGATGGTGCAGAGTATGGAAGTTGACAGCAGAAAGGGGAATAGGGGACTTCTGGCTGCCTTTGGGGACACCTTAAGCTATGGGTTCAAAAAAGCCCTGCTGAAAAAAATCCTAATGGCCCTTTGAAATGTCCTGATGACCCTCTGCCTTTCTGCCTTTGATCCATCATGACACTGCATATGCTCGCCATAGGCAACTGGTTGGCCACAATTGTAACAAAATATTGAACTAGATAGACCACTGGTGAACTCCTTGAGCTATTCTTGTGTGGATGTTTTTGCATTCTTACATGTGTGCGTGTGATTGTTTGAGTGACAGTGTGATGCTCTGGTTACAGTGTCAGACAATAGCCATATCCTCCATTCAGCCATACAGCTCAGTAGAAGGGTTCTATGTCATTTCTTCTACTCCTAGGTGCCATTCCAGTCATGTCCAGCTTGTGGCAAACATATAGAAGAAAAATCTCTGAAAGATTCTCTCAATAAAAGCCCTCTTGAGACTTTGAAAATGAAAGTCAGAGGCTTCCTTTAATTGCCGAATGCATCTCACATTTGGTCTTCCTCTTCTCCTATTCCTTTAATCGTTTTCTAGAAATGCTGTCTTTTCCAAATAGTTTTTTGATGTCTCTTGAGATACTGAAAATATAGTGGCCCCAGTTTATTCCTTTAAGTTTCTAAAGTGATTTAATCTAGCACCCACTTATATGTTTTTCTAGAAGTCTAAGGGACCTGCAAAGGGTACGCCAGTACATTCTGAACGAATCAATATTTTTCCCTTTCTCTTTTCTGTATCGCCCAGGTTTCACACTAGGACATATAAATTAGAAATCTCATAGCCGAAAAGAGTAATTTCCTTATACTAGTATGAATTAACTGAATGGGAGAGGTGATGGAAGAAGCTGGGAATTGGAACACAGTCCTACTCCAAAGTATTTCAGCATCATCCTTGATCAAATCCTGCCCTACAGTACACATGGTCTAAACAGTAAGCAGAAAGTTGTCACCAGATATAACATAGTTTGGAAACTGGGAGGGCCAGGCTGGGGTGCGCACCTACAAACAATAAGACTAACAGCTTTGTCCATGTGATAACCCAGAAGGTATCAGTGCTGTGTGGTATAAATCAGTGAGTGGCCTTGCTACCAGATGGAGGCTATTAAAATCCAATCAATCAATCAATCAATCAATCAATCAATCAATCAATCAATCAATCAATCAATCAATCAATCAATCAATCAAATATGTCAAACAAGTGGATAGAGCTCTTAATGAATCATACAGAATTATTACTGGCTGCAGGAAACCTGTCCCCAATGAAAAAGTCTATCATTATACGCGCAGTGCTCCCCATCCCCTTGAAGTACGCCAAGGGATGTTGGAAAATAATGAAAGAAATATGATAATACAGCAACATAGCCATCCATTTCATGGACACCAAGGCCCTTGGCTATGTCTTAAAATCAAGGGAAAGGGTTTTTTTTTTACACACATCTCAAGCTCTCAATATTAAACAAGAAGGGGCTAGGCTTAAACCCATGGAGAACAAAAAGAACACACCTTCCCAGATGGATGGATGCCGAAGGGCATCTCCCACATGGACTTGAGACTCTGCCTGGCCCATGGGAAAGTCACTTCATAGACTTTGAAGTGAAGTAGGAAGATCAACAATAATAAAGTTAAATGAGGCTACTTGGATGCGGGGCAAATTTTCTAAGACTTTGGGGGAAAGGCAGCCCATATGGGCAAAATAAGTAGATGGTTGAGATAATGGAAGTAGCCTCCTTCTGGTAAAAAATAGTCTAAGGCTGCTTTCATACGACCACTAAAATCCGCTGCAAAGTGCTTGCAGATGCAGAGCATAAATTCATTTTCCCACAAGCAGCGGACTTTTTAAAAAAATAAAGTGCAACCACACGAACTTATGTGTGACCCAGCGCATTTTACAAGTACCTGGTCTTGAACTGGTAAAATCCTTGTTGCTGTACCAATGCGGATTTTAAACCATTACTTGACTCTGTGGGAACACAGAAAATCCACACCATTTTGCCCCTGTTGCGGTATCAATGCTGCGGTTCTCAGTCGTGGGATCAAAACGGTTGCAGATTTGCAAAACGTGACTATACAAATACCCGAACTGCAACATCAACCATGTTACCGCTCTGGGAGTGTGTGTGATTCGGATCAAAGTTTGCTGCAGATTTTTGTGGTCATGTGAAAGCAGCCTAAGTATTTACTCTTAATTTTTGCCTATACAGTGGACCCCTGTATAACAAATGGTTTGTATAACATAAAATGTGTACAACATAAAAAATTCCGGAGATAGGGGAAATTTGCTTAACATAATCGCCTATGGGGTGAATCTGTACAACATAAAAATGGGATCACTCTGTTTTCAATGCATTCCTATGGGAAATTTGTATAAAGGAAAATTTGCTTAACATAATTTCATTTGGAACAAATTAATTCCTTTATACAAGGTACCACTGTATTTCATATACATCCAACATTTCAATTTTTGCAACACTTGGATAAATGGGGCAGAGCTGGACACACTGCATTTTTCCAAGCAATTTTCTATATCTAATGTGCTTTTTAACCATTACTCATATCTGCATGGCCTTTTCCTTTAAAAACCTGACATCCTGTTTGGAAAAATCTACTGCACAATCTGCAGTGCATATTGCAAAGCAGGTTGCGTAGTGGTTCAAAAGTGTAAAACGTGATGAGTTCCTGTAAAGATGTGTAAAGTGATTTCATCTTCCACCCCAACTGGCCAGATAAACAGGAATGTTCATTACAGACCATAAAACACAAATCTTGATTGAAGGTACACTTCCCTGCAATTGTTTCTGAGCTCATTTTAAGGAGCTGGCTTGTGCCTTCAAGTCAAGCTATTCAAAAGAATTTCTTGGTGGGAATCCCATCCCTCCATGCATTGCATGTGTGGTCCTATTAAACATTCTCTCCAAAGGCCATTTTTATCATTGTGTTTTGGCAGAAAAGATGAAATAGTTTAGGTTTTCCTTTGAAGAAGAATAACGAGGAAGCAAGGGATAACTGTATCATGAATGCTTTCTCGTTCTTAAACAAGCCACCTGTCTCTTAAGATCTTCAGAGCCCCATTAGAAGCTTTTATTCATTGACCTGCTAGAAGTGTTTAGTGGCATGAGTGAGTGAAAGGAAAAGTGCTCCGTATCTTGTGTATTTATCCAATATGCACATGGTGGTGGTAACAGGCTCTGGACTCATCTGCTCCTGATACACTGGTGTATGTATTTACTGTTGACAGGCTTCTTCTCAGAGAGGGAAGAAAGGAGGAAGAGAGTGATTATGTGAAAGCAAGAAAAAAATGGGGCCAAAGTATCTTTGGCATTCGGCAATCTGCAAAATAACAAGGCACTCCCAAGAAAAAGAGAGTGGTAAGCCACTTGAGATTAGACCGCTGTAATGCTCTCTACATGGGGCTGCCTTGGCGTTTGATGTGGAGGCTCCATCTAGTACACAATTCAGCAGCCAGATTAATAAAGTGGTTGAGAAGACAATAACACATCTCCCCTACACTGGACACACTGCACTAGCTGCCAATTCATTGCCGCATTGACTTCAAGGTACAGTGGTACCTTGTATAAAGGAATTAATTTGTTCCAAATGAAATTCTGTTAAGCAAAGTTTCCTTTATATAAATTCCCCATAGGAATGCATTGAAAACAGAGTAATCCCTAATCACAACCATTTTTAGGTAGTACAGATTCGCCCCATAGGCGATTCTGTTAAGCCAATTCCCCCATCTCCAGAATTTTTCATGTTGTACAGATTTTATTTCATATAAACCGTTTGTTACATGAGGGTCCACTGCACTAATACAGTGGACCCTTGTATAACAAACAGTTTGTATAACATTTGGAACGAATTAATTCCTTTATACAAGGCACCACTGTATTGACATACAAAGCCCTAAATAGTTTAGGACCTTGTTATCTGTCAGACTGGCTCCTTCCACAGAATTCTACCTGCATCACCTGCTCACCTCAGGCAGGTAACTTGAGGGTCCCTATGCCGAAAGAAGGCTGTAAACTGTCAACAAAGAACTGGACCTTTTTGGTATCAGGAACCCATTTGCGAAACCAACTCCCACCTGAGATTCGATGGACTCCCACACTATTTGTCTTTAAAAAACATCTGAAGACATGTCATTATAGATCTGCTTTCCCAGCTCATTTATTATTCTTTTCATTACCCGGTCTTTCATTCTTATGCCAACTGCTGATCCTTGTTTTTTGAATATGTGTTTACAATTGTAATGTAGATTTAGTCGTGTGTATTCTTTTTTCTTATGTTGTTTTTCATTGCATATTGTTCTGTTTTTATGATGCATTTTGTAAACTGCGCACAATGGGCATGCTGCCAAATGATGTGGTAAAGAAATCCAATAAATAATAATAATAAATATTCTTTACCTGGAAACCCCGAAAAGGGTTTACTGTGAGTCAGAGTAATAGTAGTTTGAAAGAGAAGAGGTACTTGATCCTTTAGTCTCAGCTTTGCCCCATAAATGTAGGGGGCTTGGCAGATCCTTGCACTCCATGAGCGGCAAAATCATCATCCTCGCAGACCATTACTTTTGGTCTAACCAATTTCCTCTCTTCTAATTGGAGCATCCTGCACTACTACTCCCAGAAAGAAGAGATTCAACCATGATTGATGAATTCAAGGCATTGTTCAGCTACAGTCACAGTGGAAAGCTTAAAAATTGTATTACGGTTCTTATCAAATATGTTACAAATAAGCTCATCTTCTGAGTGTGGACTCTAATGTTGTCAGATCATGACCAGCAATTATGGTACCCAGGCAAACAGCACGAAATGCTTCCCAAATCAGTTTTGTAATTCAGGATTTGAAAAATAATGCAAGTAATTACAGTACAGAACACCTTGTCAACATCTCCACCAGAGGATCAGCATCACAGTCAGAACTGCAAAAACAATAATAACACACACACAAACATTATTTAGCATGTCGTGTTGCAGGCAAAAGGCACAGTCTACCATGTCCAATGTCCTCCTAAAGGAAGGTTTGGACTACTACCTTAATATGTCAGCCCTCCATCTGGATACCTTGTCATGCATCTACTTAGCTTCAGCTAGATTTTTCTCCAGAGTGAAGGCTTGCTCTACAAATATCTGTCTGTCTGACTGTCATTGTGATAGGTTTATGCCCTGTCTACCTTTATCTTCCTCCCATAGCAGTAGACTGCACCATCAAGTAAGGGGTACTTCTAAACTTGGAGCAAAAACTCGACCTTAATTGTGGTCTTCTTTGCCAAGGTGGTTTACAATAGATTGTGGTATTGGTCCATCTTTACATATTCAGAAGACTACCCCTTGGTTGAGAGAGACCCTGTAGCACAGTTTTTGTACAAACTGAAGGACTTGGGACATGTGTCATAGAGTCTCAAAGGGATCCCATTTGGAGACGTTTAATATTCTAAACAGTATATATTTCTACAAAAGTCATGCTTAATATGAAATACACAGGAAATATTTTGTTTAATATCAATATATTTTTATATATTTTCATCTCAAATATGAAAAAGGAGACTAAAATTCCAAATGTAGAACGTCAAATTTGATATCTGGATGGAGACAATTTCCTCGTTTGTTTGGACCAAATTAGGAATGTTTGGAAAAACCTTTTTTTTTTTTTTTGCTTTCAAAACATGACTCCTTAATTTTACAAAGTCTAGGACAAGCTGTATATTGAGCCAGCACGTTAAGTTAGTTCAAGATTAGAGATGGGTACAAAATGGAAACATTGCATTTCATTTTGTTTCATTCCATTTCTTTAGTAGTTTCATTTTTTTATTAGTAATGAATTTTTAAAGCAGTTTTGGTACAAAATGAAATGAAATGAAATGAAACGCTATGCTCCCCTGGGCCCTAGAGGCACCAAAATGGTAGGGGAGCTTTCTCAAGCACTTCACTGTAAGCCCCCCCCCCCCATTTGGAGAAGTTTGAGGGTCAGGGGGCTGAGTTATTAAACTCTAAAGGGGGTGCCACTAGGGAAAAAATATAATTGAATCAGGAAACCACAATACCCCACCCCATGGGTGAGCAATTGTGGCTTGGCTTTTGAATCCTGATTCAATTAGAATGAATTTTCCTAGGGGTACCCCCTTTGGAGCTTAATAACTCAGCCCGCTAATGCCCCCAAACCTATCCAAATTTTAGGAGCTTACAGGGAAGAGCCCGAGGAAGCTCCACAGCAGTTTTGGTGCCGATACATGGCTGCAATCACTATTCTGAGTCACAGCCATGCATCGGCACCAAAATCGCTGCAGAGCAAGTTTAGACTCTTCCCGGGGGCTATTAAGTGCTCTCCAACTCAATTACAAAAAAATATTCTCCTAGAGGGGACCCACTTTGGAGTTTAATAACTCAGCCCACTGAACCCCAAACCTCTTCAAATTTGGATGGCTTAAAGGGAAGAGTCTAAAGAAGCTACCCCCCCCCAAAATAATATGGTGCCTCTAGGACCCAGGGGAGCCATTATATAGAGTAATGAATTGTTTCATTTCATTTTGTTCCGTTCCGAATTTTTAAAAACAATTTCATTAATAACAAAACTAAGCAAAAGAAAAAATGAAACGAAATTAAATGAAACACTATATTTTCGTTTCGTGCCCATCTCTATCCATCTTCCCTTTTAAGAACCTTTTTAGAATGCCCTCTGGACACCTACAGTCACCGGAACAGTAGATGCTTCCCATCACTCTCTCTCTGCAATCCAAACAAATTTGGTGAAGTTTTGATTTTGGATGCCCACATTATGCACTGCCAAAGAGTGCGTAACTTGAGGCTCGCTAGTAAAACAGTGTAGACAATGACTGTTGGGTGTAGCTCACTGTTATGGTACTCACTTATGATTGTTTGTCTACTTGGAGCAAAATGACAAATGAAGTGCCGCAAGGTTGCATGCTGACCCAGGGTTGTTCAACATCTTTATAAGTGACACAGATGAGTCTGTGAAGGGAATGTTCATTAAGTTGCAGATAGTACAGAATTTTGCAGATGATACAGATGAAGTGTTCTAGAAGATGGCAATTAGGGAAAACAGTCATATCTTTAGAGGAACATAATTTTTTTACTCTGTTCCACTTCTCTCTCTCTCTTCCCCCCTCTCTCTCCCCCCTCTCTCTCACACACAAGGTCAAATGGTAAAAACTCCTGTTTTCTTTGCTGGCTATATGCAGTTATTGCATTTGATTTTCCATTTTAACCAGATTTGGGACTTTTAGCTAACCAAACTCACAATCATTTCTATTTGAGCGATCCCCCAAAATCTTTGTATCTAGCTCTCACCCACCTTCGGTTAGCTCTGTCGGAGTGATGAAGGACATTTGGGACTTCAGATGTTTTGGGCATCTGCTCCTAACAGGCTCCCATAGCAATAGCCCATTGGATTATGGAATTTGACGTCACAAACATCTGGAAAACCAAAGGGTCCTTGAAATCCAAAGCAAATGGAGAATGAAAATTTGTCCACTTCGGCCCTTTATAATAGAAATATGAATCTATAACATCATGGCAGCAAGAGGTTGTCATTTCTTTTGTCAACGCAACAAAATACCATTCCTTTTCACTGACTAATATTAAACGCTCTCCGCAAAGTAACCCCAGGTGGTGTCAGGCTTTACCCCTCCGTTTCTGTACAACCATTCAAACCTTTCAGTTAAATGTGCCCTGAGAATACAAGCTGGCACATGTATACCCATTCAGGAATTGGCACCTGGTCCTTCATATCCGCCTAAGAAGTGAAGGCATCGATCCAGGTGAAAAACTATGCCAACGGTGAGCCTGAGAAACCCTGCCTCCAGCACACAATGAAACAGTCGGTCCAGGCATCACCCCAGAGACCGTTCCAGCGCAGAAGCCTCCTGCCTCCAGCTACTAACTGTCATTGTCAAGGCCATCAAAGGTCAAAGAGCTATAGGAACACCTCCCACCCCATCCAATTATGCCTAGGCTATGGAACCGCTCCCATGCCAACATTTTATATTGCATTTTACCCCCATTGAGATTCATGGAGATGCCTTTTGTTTGAGGGCAGAGACCTCATGATAAAGGTGCAGTCAGCCAATAAATTCATCCTGCTGATAAGAAGACCACCAAGTATTATTATGGGAGTGTTGGTGACATCTGAAACTACCATCACTGAAAGTGTGGGTTTGGTATACTATTAATGTCTCATGCTGCCTCCTCTTCTCTCACTGCTATTGAGGTTGAGGATGAGGAATGGAAGGTGGGATCAGAGCCCACAAAATCTCACACCAAATAAAAACACACAAGTCCTTCAGTCGTCACGAGATTCTTTGTTCTATTTGTTGTCATCTTCTGCAGGGCATTCATTCTTAAGGTTGCCGTATGTAAGACTCTGCTTGATGAAATATCTCCTTCCACATCCAGGGCAGACACATTGCTTATAAAATGGACCCTCATACAGTGGTCCCCCGCCCTTTTGTGGTTCATATACTGTGGTCCTGCTATATTGTGGGACCACAGTATATGAAAAAAGCCCCCTGGGGTAAGGAAATGATTTTTGGTGATCCACACATCACTTCCAGTTTGCCGGAAGTCACTTCCGGTTTGCAGGGAGGCCCTTTTGGGGCCTCCAGAAGGCCCAGGGAAGGCCCTCGCAGGACCATTGGGGGCAGTACCAGGCTGGGGGTAAGTACAAGAGCCCCCAGTTAGACCTGCATCCACATATCGTTGATTTTCAATTATTGCGGGTTGGCTCGGGTCTCTAACCCCCGCAATAGGTGGGGGGGGGGTCACTGTATAACGTTTGTTAGACCTTTGGGTAGTGGGCGGCATATAAGTTGAATAAATAAATAAAATCTGTAAAATATAAAAAAACCCAGAGATAGGGGAAATTTGTTTAACAGAATCATCTATGGGGCAAACCCATACAACATAAAATGTTGCAAATAGTGATTACTCTGTTTTCAATGCATTCCTATGGGGAATTTGTATAAAGGAAAATTTGCTTAACATAATTTCATTTGGAATGAATCAATTCCTTTATACAAGGTGCCACTGTAGTCTGAAGATTAACCAGAGCTTTGTGCCATATACTGTATCTACAGTTGAGGTTTGAGCACTGAAGAACACATTTCAGTCACCCTTTTCCAGAATTAAGAACCTATAGATTTATTAAAGCAGCCTTGATAAATAGAAACCACATTATTTGCTCTGAACTACGTTCACTCCAGTATTCCTGCCAAGAAAACTCCATGGACATGGGGTCACGAAGAGTTGGTCATGACTGTAACAACGCAACACACACACACACACACACACACACACACACACACACACATGTTTTCCTCTTTTCCTCTAAGTTTTGTTTCACCATTTTTGAGATGGTAAATTAAATGAAACAAGAGGGCTGTCTATATTGTCTCTGTAACACAGTAAGAAAAAAAACATGCTAATAGGATGCTACAACAGCATAAAGCAGTATTCAGGGACTGAGCACACCTCTATACAAATCCGTGCCTTACATTGTTGCTATTCATTTGCTGCTTCCTCAGAGATGAGTACCGGATTTTTCCTATTACTTCCCCACCCCCCAACCCTTTCCCTTTTAATTTCATTTGTAAATTGCAGGCCCTAGAATGAGTAGCATCCCAGGAACTGTAATACAATCATTACAAAAGGAAAGAAGGAAGGAAAACAACCCACAACTTCCCAATGTATATGATGCTACTCTTAACAGTCTACATTAAACAGGCGAGTGGGGAAATCTGATCCTGGGTACTGGGGCTTAGCAGCGAGTCGCCAACTTCAGTGGAGCTTCTGAATCCCTCAGGAAAAATTGCAGTCTTGCTGGCAGTTCCCCCAGAATCTAAGGACATGGAGTGTATCTTCTTTTGTTTTTTTTTTAAAATGCAAGATTTAAATTCACTTAAACGCACATTATTGTTGTTAAGGTCGTTAAAGTGAACTTCCGCTTCCTATCCATCGTGCAGCATTGTTGCGTATCCATTTCTGTTTTTCCAGCCCTGCTGGGTTTGAAAAACAAAGGTGTCTTCATGCCAGACAATGGGGAACTGTTTTCCCCCTAATCGGGAACAGTCGAGAGCTACAGAGCGATGGGGAAAGTGCCCATTCTGAGGCGAGCTGAAGGCTGCAAGCCCCAACTAATGAAGACCAGTTGAGAGGTGCCGCCAGCAGCTTACAGCAGCCTTTTTATTGCCAGGGAGGGAGGAGGGGCTGCCTTTTTTATTTTTATTTTATTTTTGCAGAGGCTGGAGTTGTACCTCCTTTGTCAAGGGGCAGCAATAGGAGAGAGCGAGAGAGCACTGAGGTTCATCGGCCACCTTGACATCTCCTGATCCAGCAACCTCTCAAGTCATGCTCTTTGACCTCTGGTGCTGACCTCTCCAGAGAAATACGGATGGTTTGCCAGACGTTCTCTATTGACTACCTGTCAGAGGGCACCTGCTTAAAGAACCCTCAAGGAATTAGCCACCAAATGGGCCACGAGGGATTCCATTTGCCGGGGAGCCATCGTTTAGACTCCTGGTAAATTAACCTCACTAATTAGCCAGTTGAAGAACTTCACGTCTTCAGAGTTGTTTTCCCCTAACCCCCCATCACCACCTTCATCTTCTATTTCTCATTTTATTTTTGAGGCTTAATTTAGAAAGAATGGGAAGGGGAGAACGCAGAGAATAGGAAGAGATGGGAGGAGAGACGAAAGAGGAATAGACAGATTTCCCCTCTCTTTCCTTCCATTCATTCATAACCAAAACACTCTCACCCAACCTGATGTCCCTGAGATATTTTGGACTCGAGCTTCCATCAGTATCAGCTAGCAATAGGGAATTTTCAGGAATTTTGTGTGTTGTATTCCACAAGTCTAAAGAGCACCAAGGTGGCCCAAACAGCTGTTGTAGAACTTTCAGAGTAATTAAGAAATTGAGACATGGTATAAAAACATAAAGGACATTTTAAAGAATGCAATATCTCTATTATTGGTTTCACTGTTTTGGTCTTTCAACTACAACTACCATTACAGTTATTATTGTTTTTAAAAGGTGTGTGCATTTTAATCCATTTGTACTTTGTTTTTAATCCAGCATTTCGTGAATGTCATTCTGGTTGCTCTCCTCTGCACTTTTCCCATGTCCATAATATCCTTCTGGAGGTACAGTGACCAGAACTGTACACAGTACTCCAGATGGGGCCTCACCATGGATTTATAAAGAGGCAAAATGACACTTGCTGACTTATTTTCCATGTCCTTCCTAATGATCCCTAGCATTGACTTTGCTTCCCCCCCCCCACTGTTGCTTCCATCTGTTAATTCTTCTTTTCACCCTTCCTCTTTTTCTCTTGACGTCAGTCATCCCAATGGTTTTCGTCTATTTGGCTAGGTAGGAGGAAGCTGTCGCAGCCTTAGGTAGAGAAAGAGAAAAAAACATTATGTCCATTCGCAAACCCAGATCCCTGGAAGTCATCTGCATTGGCAGGTGATCAAAGGCCCAGCTCCATTTTTAACCATGGCCTTGTCCCACCTTAAGACCGCAGTGCATCCAAGCATGTTTTCCCATCATTTCATTGTGTGCCAAAGGATAAACAAAAACCACCCTCTCCGTCAGAGGGAAGAATGCCTTCTGGAGAATGGCAGATCCGTGCATCGCAGATAAGTAACATTCCCACTGTACGCTACTATAAACTTAGATGGAGCCAGCTTTCCTGAGTTTGCATGACATCACTGGTGCCAAAAAGGAGATGAATGACTTTGTTTTGCTCAGAACAAACTTACAGATGTGGCCCTTAATGGGGAAAAAGTCTGTGGGGCATGTAGGAGGGACAGAGGGAAGGGAAGGAAAGAAGAAGAAGAAGAAGAAGAGAGAAAATGAGCCTGTGGATTAAAAAAAAAAGGCAAATGAGATGTCAGCAGCAGAAGAGAGACTTAAATGTAATGTAACAAACTCTAAATGAATCTCACTGGGAAGTGATTTCTCTTGCATTGCAAGTCTGCACATGTGGGCACAGAAGCAAGTTTCATGAACGCAGGGTGCCATCCTCCCTATTTCAAGGGTAAGTAATCTCATACTCTGAGGTGGACTCTGTCTCTTCTAGAGTTCCATCAAGCCCTTTGTGCCCCCCCCCCAAGTTGGCTACACCCTCTTCACCACAAATCCATTATTCGATCTTTCCCCAACTTTTATATGTTTTCCGCTCCTCCATCTTAAAGACGTGGCTCCTGGAGATAAGAGTCTTTAATCTGCAATGTGTTGATGTTTTCAGACCACTTTTGGGGGGAGAAAGCGACAGGTGAAGAAAGAATGTGGCAGGAGGTTCACAATAAATATGGCGGAATAAAATGAGAATTGTTTCTTATAAACAGAAGAGACAAAACTCAGCCTGAAAGAGGTTCTCTATTGTTCTCCATTGTTGCCTTGGTGGCTACATTTAGGGTTGCAATGTAATTTGGCAAGCCTGCTTCTATTATCACCATAATTGTCTAACTAGAGTGGTACCTTGCATAAAGGAATTAATTCGTTCCAAATGAAATTACGTTAAGCAAATTTTCCTTTGTACACATTTCCTCTAGGGATGCATTGAAAATGGAGTAATCCCTAATTACGACCATTTTTCTGTTGTATTGATTTGCCTCATAGGCAGTTCTGTTAAGTGATTTTCCCCATCTCCTGAAATTATTTCATTTAAGCAGATTTTCTGTTAAACAAACCACTTGTTATACAAGGGTCCTCGGTACCTGGAAGTGACAGTAGGACTATGGTAGAGATGGGCACAAAACAAAACAAAAAACACTGTTTTGTCTTGTCATAAGGTTATAAAATGTTCTGTAACATAAAATGGCAGATGGCGTTTTGTTACAAAATGAAATGAAATACCATTTTTAATGTTGAAATGAAACAATTTGTTCTCCCTTGCCACCCCTGCCTCCCAGGTGGTTTTTTTTTTTTTGATAGTTTGGGATGTGGGGAGGGGGGTTCACCCTCCCTCCCCACAGCCCTCCCTCCCCACAACCTGACCTGTCAAAAAAGCTCACCGGGGGGGCAGAGGAGGGGGGCAAAAAGAGAGAATGGAGCAGAGTTTGAATTTACTGCTGCCTTCTCTGTTCTCCCTTGCCGCCCCTGTCCCCCCCCAGGTTGGATTTTTTATTTTTTTGGACAGATCAGCCTGTGGGGTGGCAGCAGTTTCCAAATTGTTTCATTGCTCATTTAATTTTGTTACAAAAATTCTATTAAAATTCGTTAGTAACAAAATGGAACAAAACGCAATGTGTAACAAAACAAAATGAAACGAAACACTGTTTTTCCATTTCGTGCCCATCTCTAGTCTATGGATGACTCCCCACCTGCAACATATCAGCGCATGTCAGGCTCTCCTTCTCCCATGTAGGGAGTCCTAGCAATGGGATAGTTCAAGAGTTTAACTGAATTTATGGCTAAACCATGAGGTTAAAGAATGCTGCAGTGTCACGAGTTCCCAAATTTGGGGATATTTTAAGAGCCAAAATGAACTCCACAGAGAGCTTGTTGGCAATGAAGCAGCAGTTCTTGTACCATCTAATCATAAGACTGCAAGTTTTTCTGAGCTCCCACGACTTGTGACTAGCATGCTTCATTTTGTGACTGGTCACCAAGAGTTAAACACCATCTTAGCTTTCATCTAAGGATGGGCACAAAGGAGGAAAACAGTGTTTCATTTTGTTTGGTTTCATTTCTAGAGGAGTTTCATTTCGTTCCATTGCAAAATGAATTTTAAAGTAGTTTTGTTACAAAATAAAACATAACAAAACACTATGCTCCCCTGGGTCCTAAAAGACCCTGGGGAGCAAGCGATTTTAGGTAACCCCCTGAAATATGGAAAGGTTTGGTGGGGTCACAGAGTGCAGTTATGAAGCTCCAAAGGGGGGCCCCTAGGAAAAAAATCTTTCTTTTGGAATCAATGGGATGTGGGTCAGGCGAGCGATAGCGCTGCCACCACTTTCCATTGAGTCCAATTAGAAAGGGGTGCTCCTAGGGGAAAACCTATCTAATTGGAATAATGGGAAGCGGTGGCGGCACTACCGTTTGCCCAATCAGCATCCAATTCCAATTAGAAAGTTTTTTTCCCCTAGGGGTACCCCCTTTAGAGCTTCATAACTCAGCTCCCTGAATCCCAAACCTTTCCAAATTTCATAGGGCTTTCAGGGAAGAACTTGAGGATGCTCCCCTGCCATTTCCTCTACAATGAATCATGTTGGATGCCAAGGACCATCCTTTACCACAGTGTGGAGTATGATGGAGGAAAGTTACAAACTAACAGTTCTTCCTACTATGCATAGTTACTGTAGAAATCATTTGTACAAGTTCTAGTTCTGGCTACCAGTTTGGACACTAAATGAATCCATAGTGACCAGGCCAATCAGTGGTGACCATTATGGATGTGACATTCTTTGGGGGACTACAAACCCCAGAATTCTCAACTGATATGCCTATAGAACCTAAATGTGTCTAACTTGGGAAAAGACCTGAAGTAGAAGGCAATCTGCCATAGCATAGTCCTAGATCCCCTGAGCTTCCTCTTTATGTGCTCCTCTTATACCCCAGTTACATATACAGTCATACCTCAGTATTGCAAAATTAATGTGTTCCCTGGGACATTTCGTATTGTCAAAAATTTGTAAACCGGAAATGCTGGTGTGTGTGTGTTTCGGTGCATCCTAAATATTTTTTTGCAAAGCATTACAAAACATTCATAAACCAAGGGATTGCGGGGGGAAATAGTAAACAAGGCATTATTTTCAATGGATTTCCTTTTGTGAACCAAACATTACATTAACTGGGGCATCTGTAAACTGAGGTACGCCTATACCATTGCTACTCCTGGCTCTTCCATCTCTGGGGGCACACTTAATCTCATGCCAGGTACTTCCACCCTTGTTTTCTTTTCTCTTGCTGATGAGCTTCCAGGTGATATTGTGTGAGTGAACCAGGGAAGGAGTTTCTGTAGGGGGAAGCCTGAAAACCTGGAAATGGAATGAGCCCCCCAACTCATTAGAAATCATCCTCTTAATCCCATCAGACAATAACCACTTTCTGTCATTAGTATCGGTTTGAATGGAAGTTGAAAAAGCAAACATTGAGATAAAAACCACCAGCTCTTATTACTAATCCCTTGAACAGCTCAGTCCCTCAAATTTTGGGGTGGTTTTAGGTTTCATCATGAACTATTTGGAAAATGAAATGCATATATGTTACCAAATCCTATTAGGACGAGACAAAAGTTTTCCTCCCTTTTGGGAAAGAATCACAAAAGACAAATCTGAACCTTTGTTACCGCAACCAGTACCCATGTTTTCCAGAACAGCTGCACCACTTACATCACAGTTCCATGGCATTTTCTTATTTATGTTACTCCTGATACCCACTAAGGATGTACAGTGGAGTCTCTGGTCCATGTCAGCTTCACTTGTCTTTTCTCATAAGGCATCCTATTTCTGGCTCAATTTCCAATTTAAAAATAAGAAATGCACATTTTAAATTGCTTTAAAAAGAAAATATACTGTAGATTTCTATATACACGTTGTTGTAGTTGTTGCTGTCTTTTTTTGGTGCTGTCAAGTTGTTTCCGTCTTATAGGGATCCTATGAACTCCAAAAGACCTTATTATCAAAAAACTTGTTCTGCTCTTGCAAACTGAGGACTTCCTTTAGTGAATCAATACATATATTGTATGTATGCATGTACAAAAAGGAATCATCGTTTTTCTGTTTCATGCCCATATCTAGTCTTAACACTTGAGAATACATTTGTTGTTGTTGTTCAGTCGTTCAGTCGTGTCCGACTCTTCGTGACCCCATGGACCAGAGCTCGCCAGGCCTTCCTATCCTCCACTGCCTCCCGGAGTTTTGTCAAATTCATTTTGGTTGCATCGATGACACCGTCCAACCATCTCATTCTCTGTCGTCCTCTTTTCCTTTTGCCTTCGATTTTTCCCAGCATCAGGGCCTTTTCCAGGGAGTCCTCTCTCCTCATGAGGTGGCCAAAGTACTGGAGCCTCAGCTTCAAAATCTGTCCTTCCAGTGATATACATTATATACATTATATAATATACATTATAGCTTCTCAAATTGTGAAAAAACCTTCCCAAATGCTCAAAGGGACAATATCTTTGCTACACTCAATGGCAAACCTTCATATCTAACCACACAGCCTGCTAAACATTTCTGACAAACTAAAGTTTGCACACTATTGTAAAACTGTAGTTGGTACTAATTAAGGTATTGCCTACCGACATGCTAAGAGGTTTGTCTTGTTCTTGTGGATCAACAAGTGCTTTTTGCTATTCTTATTTACAACTGGGGTATTTCATTATGGGGGTTCCATCAGAACCCTAATTAGCAGCTGAACAACAACTGTGTGTTTAATAAATTAAGTTTCTAAGAAGCCTGGTACACCTCTGAAAAGTGTTCATCTACATATTCAGCATACACACAATGCTGTACATGCCTTTAGATACATGCATATTAATATAAAGTAATCCCTTGAATAGCATGACCCTGTACAGAGTTCTACATTTAAGCACCGGTGCTCAGATGTCCATGCTTGATGGAGGCCTGGTCTACCTAAGAGAAGTAGTCCAGCTTAGAAACCTAGAGCATGGTCTATCCACTCTTTGCTACAGGTAGACCAGTCCTCTAAGAGACATTTTAGCACTGATTCAATTAGTGCTCCATTTATCGCTGCAGTCGCCGAACAAGGTTCAAGGGAAGCCCCATGTAGAGAGCGTTGCAGTAATCTATCCTCGACATGACCAGCGCCTGCACCACTGTCCTCAGGGAGTCCCCAGCTAGGTATGGGCGAATCTGGGCGATAAGCCGCAGATGCTAAAAGGCCGACCTGGTCACAGCTGCCACCTGGGAGCCCAGGGACAGGTCCAGATCCAGGATGACGCCCAGACTCCTCACTCATTCAGCCAGCTGGAGGGCGGACCCACACAGACTGGGAAGAGGGCCACAATACCTATCCGGGCCACCGCCAAAGAACAGAACCTCAGTCTTCCCAGGGTTAAGCCAGAGCCTGTTGGTCCTGGTCCAGTCCAGTACTGCAGTTAGACAGCGATCGAGGGTCTGGACTGCCTCCACTGCAGAGGTGGAGAAGGAGAGATAGAGCTGCGTGTCATCAATGTACTGATGACAGCAAGCTCCAAAACTCCGGACGACCTCAGCCAGCAGCCTCATGTAGATGTTAAAGAGCACTGGGGAGAGAGCTGACCCCTGAGGCACCCCACATGAGAGTGTCCAGGGGGATGACAGAATACCCCCCTAGCTCACACACTGAGCACGGCCCTCCAGGAAGGAACGGAGCCAGCCAAAGGCCAGACCTCCAATCCCAGCCTCAGCGAGCCCGCCCAGGAGGATACCGTGGTCGAGGGTATCAAAGGCCGCTGACAGGTCAAGAAGGACCAACAGGGTAGAGCAACCCCTGTCAGCCCTCCTCAACAGGTCGTCTTGCAGTGCGACCAGGGCAGTTTCAGTCCCATGCCGTGGCCTAAACCCAGACTGGAAGGGATCCAGAACATGATTCTCCTCCAGGAAAGACTGGAGACGCAGGGCAGCGACCCACTCGATCACCTTGCCCATAAAGGGAACATTGGCTATAGGACGGTAGTTTGACATGTCGTCTACAGCCAGGCCTGGTCTCTTGAGAATGGGCTTAACCACCGTCTCCTTCAGATGACCGGGAAAGATCCTGTCTCTGAACGAGGCAGTGGCAATCAGCGAAGCCCATTCCGGCATGCTCCCTCCAACGGTCTTAATCAGCCAGGAAGGGCAAGGGTCGAACGGAAAAGCCGCTGGTCTGCAATGTCCCAGGGCACTGGAGGCATCAGATGGAGTAACAGGCCCGCACTCAACAAACCGGGGGACTGAGGAGGTGCGGCACCGGCCACACACGGGGATAGATCAGTGCAACCGGCATCCAGATCGGAACGGATGGCCTCTATTTTAGATTTAAAATAGGCTGCGAATGACTCACTAGTGAAATCACTAGGAGGAGGCCTAGGCGGACCAGGATTGGTGAGGTCTCGAACCACCCGGAACAATTCTGCCTGGCGGTTCGAGGCCCCATCAATTCTCAGGGAGACGAAAGATCTCCTTGCATCCCTGATCGCTCGGACATAGCGACTGGTCGACGCCCTAACTGCAGCCCAATTGGATGCCACCCGAGCCTTCAGCCATCTGCTCTCTAGCCCCCTCTGCTCTTGCTTCATCGCCCGCAACTCTGCCGTATACCAAGGGGAGGAGCGGGCTCGGCATCGGAGGGGGCGCTTGGGGGCGATCCGGTCAACAACCCCAGTGACATCCTCATACCACCTGTCCACCAGGGAGTTGACCGGATCGTCAACCAGACCGTCTGGAAGGCCCCCAAAGGACTCTGAAAACCGCACTGGGTCCACGAGCCTTCGGGGGCGGGCGCAGATGGATGGGTTATTGTCTTCATTTCATAGGTGTTGTGTCAGTGAATTTGAAGCAGAGCTTATTAAAACATCAACTCCCCCACGTACATGGTCTGCCAGTTCAGTCTACAGAAATCATCTCACATTGTTCTGCTACCTGCATAGATGCACTGTTTGTTGAATAATAATAACTGTTCACAACTGAAATGGAAGAACAAACTGAGCCAACCTTGCACCCAATCTGGTGCTGCAACTTGGAATGGGAAACCAAGACTAATCAAAGCAAAGAGAATATTCTGAATCTGGGAGAGCTCTGGAAAGAAACGGTAGGATTTTGGATCTCACAAGAGAAATGCCACTCCAAATAAAAACCACCCTAGAACACTGGGGATTTTGAATTGGAATTCCAACTAATACAGCACACAAGAGTTATTATGTGTGCCTATAAGAATCCTGTTTTCTTCCATGTACATGATTATTTTATACAAGGAAGTTTGGAAAGAATTATAGACTGAGGTTGCGGCCAAGCCAAAAGGAAACATGAACAACACTGATGGAGGCGAGCTGATAGGAGGACTTTGGAAAAGGCTACAGCTCACAGAATTCCTTGGCCAGAATAGTTAGAGACCAGTCATGTGAAGTGGAGGATTGCAGGTGTAGTAATTTTTAAAAAACGGGGTACATACCTTTTTAGGTAGTAGTAAATATATCATTCAAGTCAGAGTGTTATTTCCATGCATAGATTGCATGACTTAAAAAAAAGCTACAGCACTATATTATATGATATAATTTTTCTAAGCTTGGAAAAATATGTACCTCTTCTGAGCCATATTATCATTAAAAACATTTTAGCCATGTATGTATGTATGTATGTATGTATGTATGTATGTATGTATGTATGTATGTATGTATGTATGTATGTATGTATGTATGTATGCATGCATGCATGCTAGGGATAGGCACAATATGGAAAAATAAAGTTTTGTTTCATTTTGTTTCATTTCTACTAGTGTTTTTTGTTTCATTTTAAAATATTTTTTGTTAAAAATATCGTAACAAAATGAAACAACAAAATGATTTGTTACTCTATAAAATGGCTCCCCTGGGGCCTAGAGGCACCAAATTTGGTGGGTAGGTTTTTACAAGGCAGCCATTTTACAGAATAATGAAATGTTTCATTTTCAAAGTGAAAAAGAAGCATTTTGTTTCATTTTGTAATGAAACGCTTTCCCGTTTTGTTTTGTTTTGTAATGTTTCAAAAGCTTACGAAATGACAAAACAGTGTGTTGTTTTTTCTAAGGTGTCCATCTCTAATGGAGGGAGGGAGGGAGGGAGGGAGGGATCTATCTATCTATCTATCTATCTATCTATCTATCTATCTATCTATCTATCTATCTATCTATCTATCTATCTATCTATCTATCTATCTATCTATCCATCCATCCATCCATCTAACCATCCATCCATCCATCCATCCATCCATCCATCCATCTAAATCATGAAGTTGGAAGTGGCCCAGCCTCAAAGCAGGAATACAAATCATAGATATCGGCCATGTAGTTTTGTAAATTTCTCTTGAATGCCTCAAGTACTGGGTCACTCACCATCTCTTCACTGCCATATGTTCTGACACTTAGGAAGTTTTTTGCTGATACTCAACTGAAATCAGGCTTCCTGTAACTTGAGTCCAGTGTTGCATGTCCTGCATTCTGGGTTGATCAAGAACAGATTGCCCCTCCTCTGCACAACAGTCTTTCAGGTATTTGAAAAGTACTATCGTATCTTCCCTCAGTTTCAGTTTGTCAAGGCCCAGTTAAATATTTCTATTCTGGACTGTGTACAACAAATTAATACACTAATGTAATCAGCTCTCCAAAAAATAAATCATAAACAAGAGGACAGACAAAGAAATATCTGGAACACGTTGCAACCCTGTATTATGCCTCTCTTCCTTTCTCCCAGTTTGTGACAGTAGCTTGCTTTATGGCTGCTGTTTTGCAACAGTAACAGCAACAGCAGTTGTTTGTAAGAGTAGCGTGCTTTGCAGCTGCTGTTTGTGACAGTAGCTTGCTTTGTGGCTGCTGGATTATTTATTTAATTTTTTTCCTTTGACAACCTTGGATAACTGAATCAGTCGTTAATGAATCAGTGGATATGGGGGTCCTAATGTATTGAGCCAGACTTTACATTATAACCCCTAACTGCCCATGCTACATCTTCCCTCTGTATTGAAGCCACTCCATCTCTTCTGGCTTTGTCATTTTCAAAGTAATTGTCTGACTAAAAAATATCCTAATCTAGTCCACTTTAGTTTGCTGACAACACTGTAATGTTTATATGTCTTGTTTCTTGCTTTACACTCTCCAGTTTACCTTGATCCATACTTCTCACAATGCATCTTGAATTTGTAATCAAGCAAAGTGAAGAGCCAGACCAAAGGATTTGACCTTCTGACAGTCCAGGTAGATAAGAGTGAGACAGATAAACCTAATATCTTGTTTGGGGACTAAGACAGCCGCCTATGCTGCTGTTTACTGGGATGGCAACTACAGGTCCTGCATTGTTGATACTGAGATGAACCTGAGAAAGCCCCTAATTCGGGGTGAACAGAGGAGGTGTATTTATCTGCAACAGCCAAATGCAATAGGTTTATGGAATAGTAGAACTTGTGGTTTTCAGATTAAGGACCCTCCACCAGCATCTCCAAGTGCAGGGGGGGGAATCATATGAAAAGTAATTAATTCAAGAAAATTGTGGTGCCCTACACAGAAGTGGCCCCTGTTAAAGGCTGAAAATAAGAGGTTCTTATTGAAACTTTTGCCATCCCAGAACCTGGTGCGAAATGATTTTATGGTGTCGCAGCAAGGAAATGCAAACCATTTTACTAGTATTCTCTAAAAATATTTTTTTTGTATTGCTATTTGGATGTTGCAACTGCAAAGTTGTAACATTTAACAGTCTTCCAGATGTACTTTGACAGCCCCAATGCAGTCTTGCAAACCAGCAGGCTTCCCCTTGTCTTCACCTTTGGTGAGTCAAGGGGTGCTCTGGGTCAGCCTTCTGATAAGGGCTGTATGTTCTGTGTGTCCTTTCTTTTATCAAGAGAGATAAGCTGTGATTGATGGAGCTCCAAAGATTGAGAAATCTGCAAACTGATTTCTTGGTCTGGTTATTGCCAAGGCTTTGATGATCCTGAAAGTGATTTGGGAAAGGGGGGAAATGTGAACTGATAAGAGCGGGGGAAGGGGAGGGGGAGGCCCCAAAGGAAAACACTCGCACACACACACAAAAATTACCCTGGCCTGGTTGTGGCTTGATAACTTGTAACACCAAAAGAACACCAGTGGCAGTTGCCAAAGCTAAAACATGAATCTTGCCTTCAGTGTTCTATGGAGCCTGTGATTTTAGAGCATACAAATCACACCTCTACAACAAGAGAAATGACCATTGTAAATACCCCCCAAACCTAACCTGCCAGCAGATCAGCACTGGGGTGTGGGGGAAAGACCTTTCCCCCCCCCCGATCAACGCCCATCAGCTGATAGGTGGGGCTTGGGGGAGGGAAACAAGTTTTTTTAAAAGCCCAGGGCTTTTACAAAAAAAAAATCCCCTCCCTCCAAGCCCTGCCTGCCAGCTGATCAGCGCTAGGGTGGGGAAAATTTTCCCCACCCCAGCGCTGATCAGCTGGCAGTCAGGGCTTGGGAGAGGGAAAAAAGTTTTTTTTAAAAAGCCCAGGGCTTTAAAAAACTTTTTTCCCCTCCACCACTTTCCACCACACCCACCCACACCCACACATAAACCATTTTGTTAGTGGTTCGTTTCATACAATATTTTTTTGAAAAAATTCATATGAAAAAAAATGAAAAAATGTGGGGGGACGAAAGGAAACAAACAAAACATAATTTTCTCATTTTGTGCCCATCCCTACTAACTTTCATATTTTAATGTAATGTTTCATGGACACGTCCACTTCTTCAGACATATAAAGCAACGACATATAATGTAACAAAACGTCACATTAAAATATGAAAGTTAGCCTTTAAGGTGCCGCATGTTTTGTGTCTTTTGTTTTGTTTTGTCTTTGAGAGTTTTTTTCTTTCTTTCAAATTATGTAGCTTTTGAGGTCATCGTATGTAAAAGGGCAGGAACAGGTCCTGTTCTACATTTGTGAACCCACCATAAATGGTTTAAATAACCAAAGGATCTGACTCAAAGTCAGAAGAAAACCTTTCTTTGTAGTTATGTGCCTCCCCCCGCCCCCATTTTCTTCCCCCTGCTCTCCACTGACTGCCTTCTTTCCCCTGCCAGCATAGGGCTTACATCATAACTTAATTGCACTGCGCATAAACAAAATTTGCCATTAAAGGATACTTTTAATGAAAAACAGAACTGCGAAAGAGAAGCATCAAAGTGGCTGATGGAAGGAAACTGCCTGGGAAAAAAATCCCACTTGATACCCCAATTAATATGTCCTGTAATTCTATTTCCTGCATTTGTTGTCCTGCAGCCTCCTTTCTCTAATTTCTTTGGGAGGAAGGAACTGGGAGATGGGTTGTCTTCGTTGCTGGCTGGCTTGATGTTCAGGCACCAAACAGATTGCAACAAATAAGGGAATTAGGTGAAAGACAACTGATGACAGACTTAGGAAATGTCCTGCAGCAATTATAAAATTACAGGAGACCTGGATTTACAACACAGACTTGCTTTAAAAGATTGCAAGGGAGAGAAAAGCCGAGTCATTTCCAGCTCTGGAGCCTGGTGCTAATCTGTGTTTGCAAGGCGAAGAGAGCATTTGTCTGTAGACATATTCTCATGCTCATGATATAGCAGGCACGACTAATCACTCAAGTGCACGGGATACCATTATGTTCCCATTGAAGTGGCACCTATTTATCTAAGAGTGGCATTTGTGCCTGATGGTCTGGTAGATACATCAATCAATCAATCAATCAATCAATCAGTCAGTCAGTCAGTCAGTCAGTCAGTCAGTCAGTCAACCAACCAACCAATCAAATCAAATAAACAAATAAACAAAATAAAAATAAACAAATAAATAAATAAATAAATGTATTTTACATACTTTCAAACTGCTAGGTTACCATGAGTTGGGACAAACAACAGGTGCTCATCCCCCTCACGTGGATTTCAACCAATGTCTTTTCAATCAACAAGCCTAGCGGCTCAGCAATTTAACCCATAGCACCACCCACTTCCCTTGCGAAGAAGAAGAGGAAGGGGGAAAAATATCTGACAAACAGGAATCCAGCTTCTCACTTGCCTTGGAATTAAAAATGCTTTCCTAGCCAATGAGGCTAAACTCAAAGACATTGTACATGGCTCTCCTGTTTTCACATGATCAGTCATGTCCCTCTGTCACCCAAACTGTGTACCACCTGGAAATCGATGGCTGGAGGACACATGGGCAACCAAAACCAAGATGGCAGGACACTCTGAATAAGGGCATGTGAATTGTCAACCGGAGTCCTAAAAACGTGGCCAGTCAGGCAAAGTGGTGTTTCAGGATCTGAAAAGTGGGCTTTGCACCAGTGAGAAAATGCTAAGAAGAGTGTGGGTTGGAAGTGAAAGACCCGCCTGGGGTGAACCTGTGAGTTTCATAGTTCAGTAGTGAATCTAGGACACCTGTTGAGAACTCAGCTCTCCAAGCTGTGATTCAGCTCACTCTCATCCACTCTCTAATAATAGGAAAAATTATTCTTGCTAACTTAACTACTCTGTCTATTAGAGATGGGCACGACTCAAAAAAATGGTGTTTCATTTGTCGTTTGGTCGTTTAGGGGTCCGTTTCGGTTCGTTTTCGTTTTGTGATGTTTTTTGCAAAAAAATTCATTTTCGTTTCGTTAGGTAACAAAACTGAAAAAACAAAAACAAAAACGAAAAAAATTGCTGTTTCGTTAGCATTCTTTTTAGTTCAATGAATCTGCTGCAACGAAAATGAAAAATATGGCAAATTTGGTCGTTTTGTTTTCGTTTTCGTTTTGTTTTTTTAAAAAATTCGTTTCATTTTCGTTGCATAACGAAATGAAAAAACAAAAACAAAAACGAAAAATTGCTCGTTTCCTGCCCATCTCTACTGTCTATATTTCAAAAATACCTCACTATGTGCACTTCAAAGATTCTGGTCACAGAACACATGGATAAGGAGAAAGTGTATCTAAGGAATCTTGTTATGCTGTCCTGAGATCACATGGCTCTTATTTAATAAAAATAATGTTTATTTAATAAAAATAATAAATTTAATAATAAATAAATAATTGGCTCCTGAAAGTGGTGTTGAAGTTTCACAAGAATATATGCATCTATTTTGAATCCCCCTCTTTTGGAAAAAGTACAACAGATTTCGAAAAAGTCCTACAATATTTTTTTCAAGATGGTGGATTGGGCTGCCCAGCTAATCTGTGTTTGTGTTTTGAAGTGTTTATATGTGGTGTCTGACGTAACGTCAGAATTGTGGCTTGTGAACTGCTGTTGTGTCCCAATGGCCTTACTTCCTTATAAGTATCCTTACAGGTGTAGACTTAGTTCTACTAACAATTATAGGAAAAAAACATCACAAATAAAAATAAAAATAATTTAAAATATAACTGTCAGTCTTTAAGGCATTCTGTTTTTGTCTTTTTAATTTGTTCTTTTATATTAATTTTCATTTTTTTATATAGAATGCTTGCACAGATTAACAAGGCAACCTCTTCTACAAATATTTCTGCTAAAAAGCTTTTTTTTTAAAAAAATGTACCATACAATATCATTCTTTGTTTCACCCCATCATTACTAATGTGTTTATATGCCTGCATGCAAGCACACACACACTTGTTTCTGTCTCTCATGCATACGCGCATACTATACATATTCATTACTGCCTCCACCTCTATAATTTTGCTTCAGTTCAAGACAAGTTGAAGGGTCAAAAAGGCAAGGGTTGTTTCCCCCCCCCCCAAAAAAAAGTTTAGCAGACAGGCAATTGGTTTAAAAGAAGGTGAGGAAGAAGTGTATTGGTGGTGGTGCTGGAAGGTCTGGAACATATTATTTTGAAAGCAACCAGGAGTCCCATGGCACCTTAAGGACTAGCACATTTATTATGGCTTAACCTATCATGAACAAAAACAAGTTCAAACACCTCACGAAGTGGGAACAAGTCTAAGAAATTTCCTATCTGATCATGCATTTGCTAATCCATTCAGCATTGCAAGGACTCTCCTTCCTGTTTCTTTTCTGCCTGCCTGTGTGGGTTTTTCTCACTTGTCTTTCTTGCGGCATTCACATCTTTCTTTTACTGCTTTTCCATCAGGTAAATGGCGTAAATAGAATGTCTGGAACATGAACAATGGGAGAAGAGTATATTATTCCCTCTATTCCCTTTATTCAAAAAAAATTGTGCTTCTGTACCCAGAATTCAAAAAGCCAGGAAATGGCTGGACGTTGCTGCAAAAATATCCTGCACACATTGCTAGCGGGGAAAAGGATGCCAAAGTTTACATAGCAAAAAGCCAGTCCGAATGTTAGTGGTCCCCTGCCATTTTGCAGTTCATATACTGTGGTCCCGGTATATCGCTGGACCTCAGTATATGAAAGGCAACACACACACACACACACCCCGGGATAAGCTGTATGGGCCTTTCTGGGGCCTCCTGCATTTACCTCAGGCTCGGCACTGCCCCGAATGGGGCTCCAATGGGCTTCCTGGGAAGTCACTTCCAGTTCACTGGAAACCACTTCTGGTGCCTCTGACATGCCCAGGCAGCGCCAGGCCTCTGGTTAGTGTAGGACAGGCATGTCCAAACTTCAGCCCTCCAGATGTTTTGGACAGCAACTCCCACAGTCCTTTGCCATTGGCAATCTAAGCTTAGAATTCTGGGAATTGTGGTCCAAAACATCAGGCGGGCCGAAGTTTAGACATGCCTGGTGTAGGAGGACCCAGATAGCCCCCCCCCCCCAGTCCTGACCTGACCCAGCATCTGCATATTGCGGATTTTCCATTATCGTGGGTCTGGTCAGGTCCCGAACCCCTGTGATAGGTGGGGGATTACTGTAACACCAATGACAGCAATCAGGATGGTTTTCTGCTCACTACTCTTCACACATGTTGAAAAACAGCACTGACAGTTGCTCTGTGTTTGGTTGAGAAGAGATGAACTCATGGAAAAGGATTCAGCTTCTGGGATTTTCTTTTGTGCAGCATCATTGTGTGCACAGTAGCAATGCCAGGGGACTCCTGTTCAACCCCATGGCCTGTGGAGTTTCTCAGGGTTCCATTATTCCCCATACTATTCATTTATACAGGAAAAGCCTGAGAGAAGCTCTCCAGAATTTTTGGTCTGGGACCACCAATGAGCTGATGACATCTAATTCCACCAAGTCAAGGCTGAAATCACCAGAGCAAAAATGAGTGACATAGCAAGCAAATATAATAGAAATAGACCGTTGTATAACAAATCATTTGTATAACATAAAATCTGTACAACATAAAAAATTCCGGAGATAGGGGAAATTTGCTTAACAGAATCGCCTATGGGGTGAATCCGTACAAGATAAAAAGGGTCGTGATTAGGGATTACTGTTTTCAATGCATTCCTATGGGAAATTTGTGTAAAGGAAAATTTGCTTAACAGAATTTCATTTGGAACAAATTAATTCCTTTATACAAGGTACCAATGTATTCTAAATGACTGAACCAAGTGCACGACCTGTATCTATTATACCATGCACATATAATAGAAATGCAACAACAGTGGTACCTCTTAAGACAAATGCCTTGTAAGTTAAAAAACTTGTAGAAAGAAAATAATTTCCAGGAATAGGCATGTTTTGCTTGACAAAAAAAAAATCCCTATGGGATGCTTCACAAGATAAAAAAACCCATTCCACATGTACCTGGGGGGGACAGACGGTTATTTTTGTCTTTATTCTTGCCTTCAGAATGGATTAATCTATTCCCAACACACTCCTATGGGAAACCGCATTTCGTAAGACAAAATTTTCGTAAAACAAAGACACTCATAGCTTCTGAAACAGATTAATTCATTTTCAATGCATTCCTATGGAAAACTGTTTCATAAGACAAAATTTTCTCAAAATAAATTTACCCAGAGACTGAATTAAATTTGTTTTAAGGGGTACCACTATATGCTAAATGACTGAACTCTCTGCATGATCTGCATCCATCCTACCATGCACATATAATAGAATATCAATATTCTAAATGACTGAACTAACTGCATGGCAAAGCATTTTGAGCAACCAGAGTGTGTCTGAAGTCATGATTTCTATGATTGAGCACAATCTATGAGCAAATGAAGGCTATAACTGGACAGTTGCTGGGGGATCTTCTTAGTTAAAAATCATGTGGATCCAATCTGGAAGTTGAGTCACAGCAACTGGACTTCTTTTTCTTGAGAGATAGAAACGTTTCACTGCTCATCCAAACAGTTTCATCAGTCTGAAGGAAGCTAGTTGCGAGTCCTCTGTCTGATAATCCACTTTGTCCTCTTGTCACCCTGGACTTAAATAGGCTCAATAGGCCTATGTCTACACCAGTGGTTGTGAACCTTTGGCACTCCAGATGTTTTGGACCACAACTCCCAGAATTCCAAGCCTGTACTGCCAATGACCACGGACTGTGGGAATTGTGGTCCAAAACATCTGGAGTGCCAAAGGTTCACCACCACTGGCCAAGACAGTAAAATCATGTGAAACTCAGAACTGCTGGAGATCTCAGGAACAAATTAATTTCTTTATACAAGGTACGACTGTAAATAAAATTAAAAAAAGAAAATCATAGTCAAATTTCAGTTCCGTTAATACTGGATTAAATATTAACAAATAGTTAAGTCTGGGGACAGAAAGGAATGATCCCAAGACTTCAACAGTGTTAAAATATTTTTTGAGTAATCAAGAGTTGCAATTTAACATTCCTGAAAAAAAGGGAGGTAGAAAAATGAGGGGGGGGGAGTTTTCCTCATTCAAAAACTTAGAAAGTCTTTCCCCTGAGAAATTTCAATCCTGCTGTAGCTTCTGGCCTATTGGTGTTCTTAAATATTAATCCTCACCCTTCCCCCCCAAAAAATTGCTCTTTTTTTTTGCTTTTCAGCTCTGCTTTCATGTTTTGCTGTTATGTAGTGTTTTATTGCTGCTTTTCCACCACAGTCTGAGTGCCATCTGGCAAAGAATGCAACCCATAAATGCCTGAAATAATAAGAATGCAGATGTTTCACTGCATAACAAATACTCTGTGAGATTGCTGGCCCCACACTGAAACAACATATTGGTGTCGAGCCAAGACGATAGCCTTGGACATTTCGTGTTTGAAAGTGTCTCTTTGATGCGGACATCAAACTTGAGTTCACAAAGTTCATCCAGTGAAACCGACCTCTGCCTCAAACAGAGGCAACCCTGACAGCTACCATATCAGATCTTCTCTGACTCTCTTCCCGCTTGTGCAGGGATCTCTTTTCATAGCAGCATTCGTGCACAATTGCCAAGTTCGGTTCCTTAATCTGTTTGCTATTTCTAACTCACTAACATTTTTTTTCAAGAACAGAGAGAAAGTAGGTCACAGTCTACTGAGAGTTCTCTGCATGATTTGCTATATAGTCGGATCCCCGCATCCACTGATTCATTATCCACTGATTCAGTTATCCACGGTTGGCAGAGGAAAAATATACAATGGACCCCTGTAAAACAAACGGTTTGTATAGGGGAAATTTGTTTAACAGAATTGTTTAAATTTGTTTAACAGAATTGTCTATGGGGTGAATCCATACAACATAAAAATATTTGCGATTAGGCATTACTCTGTTTTCATTGCATTCCTATGGGAAATTTGTATAAAGGAAATTTTGCTTAACATAATTTCATTTGGAACGAATTTATTACTTTACACAAGGTACCACTGTAATAAATAATCCAGCAACTGCAAAGCAAGCTACTGTCACAAACAGCATTCGTAAACCAAAATACTGTCTCAAAATAGCAGTCATAAAGCAAGCTACTGTCACAAAATAGCAGGGTTTTTTTTGGGGGGGGGGTGTTGACATTCTCTCTAATCAATGGTTTTCATTTACCTTGGGAAGTCTTGGAACCAAAGATACCAGGGTCCTACTGAACTTTCAGCAATTATTCTTCATCAGTGAGTTTGTGTTAGGAGGAAATACAGAAAGACAGGGTTCAGGTGAGCAGAGATTGAATCTGTTCAAAAGCCACGAGCTCCATCCAAGTTCTGGCATTCAGAATACATTTCGGCACCCAGAATATTTGTCTTCTAATGGTGTATCTACAGTCATTTTATCTATTATACCATTGTAATATATATTTTAATTCCTCACTTGAATTGGTGAATTCAAGAAGAGCACCCTAGAAGAAATTTAGGCCGTATCGGGCTCCTGAAGAAAATTCTAAGTGTCTCACCAAAAAGCAGACTGCAGTCAGATATGCCTGTGTTAAGGTAAAGGTAAAGGTTCCCTCCGAACATGTGTGCTAGTGGTGTCCAACTCTAGGGATGACATTAATCTCTGTTTCCAAGCCAAAGAGCCCCTGTGGTGCAAGTCCGTGTCCATGTGGCTGGTATGGCCAAACATATTTCACTGCATGGAGCACTGTTTATCTTCCCGCTTTTTACGGCAGTACCTATTTATCTACTTGCATTTGCATGCTTTCAAACTGCTAGGTTGGCGGGAGCTGGGATTAACAACAGAAGCTCACTCCACTGTGTGGCACCCGGGATTAGAACCACCAAGCTGTGAATTTTGTAGCCGACAGTTTCAGTGTTCTAGCCGGCTGAGCCACCATGCCTCTCTGCCTGTGTGAGAGTCCTCTGCAACTAGCTCCTCTTGGAGGACCCACTGAAACAGGTTTCATTGCTGTTACTATTACTTTACTATTATTGTACTATTAAAATTAAATATTAAAATTAAAATACTAACTTCTAATATTTTAATAATTAAATATTTTAATAATTAAATGTAAAAATAAAAATAAAAATTAGTATTTTATTTTTATTTTTTATTTTTAATTATTAAAATATGATTTAATTATTAAAATATTAATTATTAAAATATTAACATATTAACATTCAAGAAGCTCAAGGCACCCCTCTTCCCCTACTTTATATACACAACAAGGGAGACCAAGGCAAGCCTAATGAATTTAGAAGCCCAGCAGGGACCAGAATTTGGATACCCTTCATCCTCTCAAGACTGAATTCTGCCCCCCCTACTTTTACAGGAATACCCAAAACCCTGTTGCTGCTGTTGTGTGCCATCAACTCACCCTTGACTTATGGTAGCCCGTGAATGAATAATCTCCAACATATGCTGTCCTAAACTGCCCTGCACAATCCTTGTAAGCTCAAGCCTATCTTTCTCCTATCTGGTCTTCTTCATTTCCTTTTGCCTTTAATTTTTCGCAGCATTATTGGTCCACCCCGCCAGCGAATCCTGCCTTCTCATGATGTGACCAAAGTAGGGCAGCTTCAAACCCGAAAAAGACTTGAGTCATTGTCAAAGGCCACACTCACACCAGCGTTCTCTGCGTATATAAATTTCATGTGTATTTTTTTTTCCGGGCGGTCACATGGTTTTTAATGTGTAGTTAGTGTCCTCTCTTCTGCATCGTATTTTCCTAATCTGGTTCCATCTCTTCCTGTCTACTTCGCATTTTCCCCTTCTTTCCTGCTCTATTCCCCAAGCCTCCGTTGCCGAAAAAGGGGAACAACAGTTTTTACTGCATATTTTCGGTGTCCTGTCATGGTTACAGAAGCAAATAAGTAAGCATTTTCGAGTGAAGTTTCTAAATCCAGCCCCTGGCAGTGGTTATTGAAACTTCACTGAAACTGCTGTTCAAGGGGTGTGGTCGACCTGGGCTCGAATTTACTTTCCTTCGCGCTTAGGACGCAATCTTTTTCTGCGCAGTTCGCCGAAGGGAAACTACAGAGAAAACGCTGGTATGACCGCAGCCATAGTCTGGCAGTGAACTATGGAGTTGAAAGATAATTAGAAACTTTGTGGCAAAGAAGCCTATATAAGTAAATGATAATTGTGGATAATCAAGGCTAGTAGTCTGTGCTTAGAAGTTTTGATTTGGGGTCTACATGAGGGATTAGTCCAGCTAAATTAGTATGCCATCTTCTGACATGGAATTTAGAAAGGCAATGGGGAATGGTACATTAAAGTTCTCATTAGCGGCATTTTCATCTTGGGCGGCATTGATGTAAGGAGGATGAATCATGGTGGAAACCAAGTCTTCAGCTGAGATCCTAACTACTCTGATCTCAGAGGGAGGCTACAGAGAAACTACCACTCCCTGCCTCGGCCTTGTAACCCATCCCATCTGTTTTATAGGGAAAAGGACTCAGCGTACCTTGTAGGACTTTGAGAAGAACTCCTAAAATAACATATAGTATATGAGGCAAATAGGGGGCACGGTGGCTCAGCGGGCTAGATTGCTGAAATGTCACCTCCAAGGTTGGCAGCTCAGTGGTTCGAATCCTGGGGGCCATGGAGCGAGCTCCCGCTGTTAATTCCAGCTCCTGCCAACCTAGCAGTTTGAAAGCATGTAAAATGCAAGTAGATAAATAGGTACCGCTGTAAAAAAGTGGGAAGGTAAACAGTGTTCTGTGCGCAGAAATGCGTTCAGACATACTGGCAACATGGCCACGGACTTGCACAACACTGGCTCTTTGGCTTGGAAAACAGAGATGAGTACCACCCCTAGAGTCAGACACGACTAGCACGCATGAGTGGGGGGATCTGGAAGTTGAGTCATGGCTACTGGACTTCTTTTTTGAGAGATAGAAACGTTTCGCTGTTCATCCAAACAGCTTCATGAATGAAGCTGTTTGGATGAACAGCGAAACGTTTCTATCTCTCAAAAAAGAAGTCCAGTAGCCATGACTCAACTTCCAGATAAAGTCACCTGGATGACTGAGAATCTTCACAGACATGAGTGGGGGGAACTTTTACCTTTTTATATGAAGCAAATAGCACGTAGAAGAAAAGAGCCGCATCAAGTATCATTATTATTCAGAATTTCTTTTACAGTCCCTGGCATTATATTTCTAAAGATGTGGCCAAAAGCTAGTTGTCTTGGGCAAGAAAAAAGAGCATGGACTTTGTCTCCTTATTTTAATGTGATGCTGTTGGCATTGCCCAGTAGCTAATGGCTTTCCCCCATAGTCAGGTCACAGCTTCTGAGACTGGATGATTGGGGGTTTTAATTTCCTGTAGGGCTTTTATTTATTCAAAGGGCTGGCTGTCGAAGCTTATGAGTTCTTTGCCATCCATGGGGCAGTCAGAGGCTAGTTCTTCCCCCTCAAACCAGTCCCCTGGAGTCCATTCATCAGATGCTAGGTCCGTAGGCTGGAGGCCTAATTATTTTGAAAGCAACCATCCCTGATCTTCAGATGGATCTGTCTCTAACCAAGGGCATCATTCAATAGAACAAATACTCTCCCTCTTCCTGAAGGCACCTGACAAGTACTATAAGACCCAGCACCTAAACGGAGCAAGAGGCTGCCTGTTCCATCTTCTCCACTGCCTGGAGGACTAAACGAGATTTCTTTCTTTCTTTCTTTCTTTCTTTCTTTCTTTCTTTCTTTCTTTCTTTCTTTCTTTCTTTCTTTCTTTCTTTCTTTCTTTCTTTCTTTCTTTCTTTCTTTCCATTTAGAGATGGGCACGAATCCAAAAAATGGCAATTCGTTTTGATTTGGTTTGTTTTCCAGTTTGGTTCGGGTCGTTAATTACAAAATGATTTTTTAGAAAAAAAATTCATTTTGTAATTCATTTTGGTTCAGGTTCTTTTTTTTTTCTTTTTTTTTCTTTTGAACCCCACCAATGGGTTTATTATTATTATTATTATTATTATTATTATTATTATTATTATTATTATTATTATTATTATTATTATTATTATTATCATCATCATCATCAATCCTGCCAGTCCGGAATATTTTTATTTTATTTTATTTTATTTTATTTTTATTTTTTACTGCTGACCACGTGGCCCACTTACCAGCTGTAGTGTGGGCTGGTTGGCTTTTTAAAAAACTTTTGCCGGACCACAAGCTGTTCTGCAGCCCACGAGCTGGTTCAGTGACCCACGGGCCGGTACCGGGCCCACGCGACCGATAAGGGTTTTTGTTTTTGTTTTTTTGTTTTGTTTTATTTTGTTTATTTTTATTTTTACTGCCAACCACGTGGCCACCTACCAGCTGTAGCAACCCCCCCCCCGGAGGCTCCTGGAACCTCCATGCAGCCAGGACGGAGGACCGGATCAGGAGCAGCACCAGGTAGGAGACACTGGCAAACGAAACAAACCCAAATGAAACAGAAATTTCTGTTTCATTTCATTTCATTTCTCTTAGAGGGGGCAGTTCATTATTTGTTTTGTTACATAATGAAACAAATAACGAATAACAAAATGAACCAAAGTTCATTTTGTGCCCATCTCTATTTCCATTATTTATCAAGGATGGTTCATCTTAATGGGATAAAAGAGACAGAGGGGGTGGGTGGGTCATCCCTACAGATAGAAACTTGCTAGCAGAGTGAAGATAATAGCTCAGTGGTTCTCAACCTGTGGGTCCCCAGATTTTCCTGGACTGCAACTCCTAGAAATCCTGGCCATCTCAGCTAGTGATGAAGACTTCTGGGAGATGCAGTCCAGGAACATCTGGGGACCCACAGGTTGAGAGCCATTGTAATAGCTGAAGCCTTCAGGCTCGGATGTGATGCATCCTGAAAAACCAGGTTGGTCATTTCCAGCCGTGGAGAGGACAAGAGATCAGGGGAACCATTTTCCATTGGAGGGAAATTAAGAGACAGAGGAATCCAGGATATTCTGAGGTAGCAACAACAGTATCCACCCTCCTCCACCCTGATGTCATTTACAATGGCTGATGGGAATGCAAGAAATCGCTTGGAGGGACATATCTGACTTCCTGTGCCAACAAGCTTGGAGAGCCTGTGAGAAACAGCTATGGCGAATTGTAATTTTGCTGTAGGACTTTGTTTTGAAAATGTTTTTCAAACCTGTTAAATGACACCTCTGCCATATTCTTCTTCAACAACATTCCTTTCTCAATCGACGAAAGCAAAGCCATTGGTTGCTGCAGCTGCTCCCACTGCATTGTTTAGAGTTAGTGTTTAGAATTATTCTAACTCACTCTTCCTTGCTTCAAATAAGCTTTGATGTTCCATAGTTCCTTTTTCTCCTCCGGTTGGCACCTCTCTACCCAACAAAGCCTTCTTTGAATGGAGCATGGGGAGGACCTGGTTTGCCTGACTTACCTGATTAGGTCTCTGTAGGCCTGACATTTGAGCCAGGCAATCAGGGAAGTCCCTTCATCAGCACCATTTATGTAGTCTCATTACTTTCTACCTACACTATCCCTTTCAAAATCCCAGACGGATGACATATGACATGCAGGTGTTAAATCTTAAAGGCCACGTGTGTAGACTTTGACTCAGAGTGGCAAACCATTTTAGCAATTTAACTGAAAAGTCTACAGTTGACATTGGTTCTGTCCTGTGCTTTTGGACTGGTTCCTAGTCCCGAAATGTATTTGATCAATGTTAATGAGGGGGATAAAATTCCATCTCTCTCTCTCTCTCTCTCTCTCTCTCTCTCTCTCTCTCTCTCTCACACACACACACACACAATTCACAGGCTACTTGACTCCTCCCCCCCCCCACCATAAGTAGAAGTGATCAGAAGGAAGCCTTAGAAAGGGCTTATTTTGTGTTGCTCATCTTTTCAGGGCCCGGGAATTCCCATAGAAAAGGCCAGTGGGATGTAGGGATAGAGCTATGGACTAGAGATGGGCACGAAACGAGCGATTTTTCGTTTTCATTTTTGTTTTTTCATTTCGTTATGCAACAAAAATGAAACGAAATTTTTTTAAAAAACAAAACGAAAATGAAAACGAAACGACCAAATTTGCCGTGTTTTTTGTTTTCGTTGCAGCAGATGCATTGAACTAAAAAGAATGCTAACGAAAAAGCAATTTTTTGTTTTCGTTTTTGTTTTTTCATTTCATTACCTAACAAAACGAAAATGAATTTTTTTGCAAAAAACATCACGAAAATGAAAACGAACTGAAACGGACCCCTAAACGACCAAACGACAAACAAAACACCATGTTTTTGAGTCATGCCCATGTCTACTATGGACTATGACTCAGGGAAACTGGCTTCAAATCACTCCTCAGCCATAGAAATTCACATAGGAAGTCACCATGGTAAGCTTCCTCCTTGAGTAGCACTACTTGAAACCCAACATAAGTTTGTCGTAAGTCAGATGCAACTTGATGGCACATAACAAGCTGCATCCAAAAAAACGTGAAATAGGGTTTTAGGGATGTAACAGTCTCATTCCTTTGCTGGCTATTGGATGTGCAATGTTTGTTTGTTTGATTGTTGATTTGTTCATTAATTCATTCATTCGTTTGTTTGTTTGTTCATTTGTTCGTTGAAGACAGGGACTCTTGCAAGGCATTGAGAACTACTCTTGGATGAGCTGCTCATGGCCTGTTGGTTGCAACAGCATAAACAAAAACTGTAATCTAGTGATTCTGTGAAAGTTGTCCAAGAGGCATAAGAGAAAGTAGTTCTGCAAAAATAATGAAGGATGTTCTGTGATGATTCTGTGAACAAAAAGCAAAAGAAAGAAAAAAGGAAAAAAAGGAAAAAACAACAACAACCATAAAAGCAAAGTGTTCTGCTTATATACCACCCCATGCCACCTCAAGTGGTCTCTGGGCAGTTTACAGTTTTAATTACAGTATGCATGCTACATGTTGCCCCCCACCCACAGCAAGCTGGGTACTCATTTTACCGACCTCAGAAGGATGGAAGGCTGAGTCAACCATGAGCTTGCTACCGGGTATTGAACCCCAGGTTGTGAGCACAGTTTTACCTGCAGTACAGCAAAATATATACACTGTAGAATGTCCTAATTCAAGCATGCTGTCTAATGTAGCTAAATTTTGTGCGGCCCCAATTATAATTCGTGCTCAGAAGGTTTCAACAATTGCTCAAGCACTCACAATTTAAACTGGCTCAATTTGTATGATATTTCCCCTCCCTTGTTCTTCCTTGTTTTGCTGTAACTGGTACTACTTTTATATATATGTACTTTGGATTTGGTCATTGACTGCAATAAAGCATTCATTCATTCATTCCTGCAGTATAGGCATTTAACTACTGCACCACGGGACTCTTTTTTAAAAAGTAAATAAAATATTCAGAAATAACGGCAATCATTCTGACATTTTCTCTACACATTTTCTCTACCTAGGGTCTGCTTGCCATATCAGCCTCCCTTAAATCCACCCCCCCCCCCGTTGCAGTCTGTCCAGCTTCCAGCCCCATGTTTGTCTCACCCTTGACCACCTTGGCACTAAACTTTGTCTGAGGTTCCCCCCTCCATCAAACAGAATGACCAGTATCATTCCATTAGCTTCACTGATAATTACCATTTCAGGACTGGTCCCTTCCCTTCAGCTTTAATATCCCTTTCACATTGTATTACATCAGAGCAAGCCAATGGGTAGAGAACTGTCCCACTGGCAATTTGAATTGATTTCTGTTCAGGCTCTTTAAAAATGGCCTTCATTTCACATGGCATTTCAGTTGGTTGCTGCATTCACATTCACTGAAGGAAAATTGTTTATTTCTGGTGATTTAAACTAGTTTAAGTATCTACCTAGTGGTGATGAACCTCCAGCACTCCAGATGTTTTGGACCACAACTCCCACCAGTCCTTTCTCATTGGCAATCTAGGCTTGGAATTCTGGGAGTTGCAGTGCAAAACATCTGGACGTGCCGAAGGTTCGACACCACTACTGACACATTTCCTTTCTTCTTCAGGGGTGCATTTTTGTGACTGTTTGCCCTTGTATTTTTTTAAAAAAAAATAACTGATGTGGCAATAAATTTTATGGCTCCATTTACCTGCCATCAAGAGGCAATCACTGCTGCATGCTAAACAGTACTATAGCAAATCTTAATAAAGAAAGTAGATGGCATGGTGGCAATGCCATGGACATTAAACAGGGGCAGAAAATACTCCAAGAGCATCATTCACACCTGCCAAACTGGAATGATTTAAATGGATTTACAAGCAGGTTGTTTTAAAAAGCCCCTGCCAGTTGGTTGTAAACAAAACTTGCTTTGCAACCTAAATAAATCGATTTCACTTGTGTGTCGTGTGTGTAAGAGAAGTTATCATTAGAGATGGGCATGAAATGAATTTTTAAGTCATTTCATTATTCATTATTCATTATTTGTTTCATTAGGAAACGAAACAAATAATGAACAGACCCATCGAAGAAAAATGTAATGAAACAAAATGGAAATTTCCATTTCGCTCGCTTCGTTTTTCATTTTCCTATAGGAATGCATTGAAGCAATGCATTTGCATGGGGGAAAGCCAGCAGTTCTGCCCCCCCCCCCAATGCAGGGGAAGTGGCGGGCTTCCCCCCCTTCCAAAGCCATCAAAATCAGCTGTAGCACAGGGATTCAGCGGGGGGAAATTATTTTTTAATAAAAAAATTATTTCGTTTTAAATGCAACAAACACAATAAAAAACAAATAATGAAACAAAACACCATTTTGGTGTTTCATGCCCATCTCTAATAATAATTTGATTTAAATACTACTTAAAACAATTTAACTTCAGTTCTTTTTGCCTGCAGAACCGCATACTTAGGTGTCTCCAAGCAGGTACTCATCAGTTTTTTGTTTGTTATTTGTAACCCTGTATAAGCCTGGGTCGTTGACAGATAGAATTTGTCAGATTCTCCCCCAGTTTGCCATGTTGCTTGTGGCTAAATGGCCAAGATCACAGAAAATTCAAATCAGATGCTTGCCTTGCATGAGTCTGTTAAATGTGAAAACAAACCATCTCCCTCCTGTCTTTTCCTTTCCACTTTTCCCCCCTGCTTTTCTCTGGACTTTGCATCTGTTCATTGGGTGGGTTTGCTTGGCATCCCAATTGAGGCAGGCCCCGGTTCCTATGTCCTCTGTTGACCTGAAACCCTCAGCCTATGTCTGCCCCCAAGGCGGGTCCATTTCCTGCACGGAGAATGGCGAGACCTATAAGGCTGATCCCCCAAAGTAACAGATGGTGGCTTTGTAACTTGAACCCCATTCAATTTCCTACCCCTTGCCTCCACTCTTCCTCCTTCCTCAGGCGCCTGGAGCTTACATGCTGTCCAATTTGTTACCTACAACAGGAAGGTCAAGGTCTTTTGCTGGCTGTTGGTCTCCTCGCAGCTTGGGACATTTGGCTTAAATTGTTATCCACCGGGGAAGGGAAAAGGGCAGAAAAACTCAGTAAGGGAACATCAGAGGGGAAAACTTCTGGCACTTTTCAATGTCATTGGGACGTGACATTTCATAGGCCAAAACAGAGAAAATAACCATATATATGTATAATTAATTTTCATGAACTGCTCAGGAATAGTAAAAGCACCCAGACACTATGCATCAGTCCTTCAGATAGTTTTGATTCCAGCCTTATCAGCCCTTGCCCCACTGTCTCCGATAGAGGAAGGGTACTGTACCAAACATCCAGGGGGCTAGCCTGAGCTATTTCTAATCACTAATCTCAGGTAGAGTAGACTTCATTCATTGAATAAATGGGATTCCTTAAGCCAGTGGGGGACCTGGAGACTCCCTGAGCAATGACCTCACCCTGGCAGCCAATTCTTCCACTTCAGAAGCAGCTTTAAATTTCCCAAATTGAAATCTACAGTGGAGCCTTGTATATAACAAATACTTTGTTTAACAGAAAATCTGCTTAAAGGGAAAAATTTCCAGAGATAGGGGGAAATTGCTTAACAGAATCACCTATGGGGCGCATCTGTACAACAGAAAAACGGTCGCGATTAGGGATTAATCCGTTTTCAATGCATTCCTATGGGAAATTTGCATAAAGGAAAACTTGCTTAACAGAATTTCATTTGGAATGAATTAATTCCTTTATACAAGGTATCGCTATATTTTATTTTATTTTATTTGGAGTATTTTTACCCCACCTTTCTCCTTGGAAAAAGGATCCAAGGTGGCTTACAAAGAGAGTATTTGAATTTGAAACCAACGATGCAATCCACAATGATTTATCCCCCACCCATCCTCAGATATTAGCCATGTACTACATCAGATAAGGTGTATACTAAGGAAAGGGGCAAGCAAGGAAACCAATATATTCAGGAAACCAAGAATGTATGAAAAATGTAAGTCTTTTGTGTGTATACGTACAAAATTGTCTTTACGTTGTCTATGCAATTTCATGATATCACTTTTAAAATGTTAGGCAGTAGGTTGAGTGCAAATTGATAAAAAGTCATAGCAGTAACAAAAACTAGCACCATTACAAACAAATGTATATATTTAGCAAAAAAAGTCAATGAAAATGCATAATGATTTTTTGTGTAGACTCTTTAACTCACAGCCACTTACTAGGTTCTCCTCAGTGTGAGCACGGTGGGACAGGGAGTCTCCCCACTCAGCCAATGTGTGTTTGGTTACACAGGGAGGTGGAGAAGATAAGATAAGATAAGATAAATTTTATTATCATTGTACTTTCGTACAACAAAATTAAATGCCAGATGGACACCATTCACAATATGTATAATGAAGAGGATGACTAATGATGTGAGAGCTGCCTAGTACTGGCATTGATGACATTTCGGCTCCAGGTAAAAACCTTCCTGTTCCAGAAGTTTTTTTTAAGTGACATAACAGAGACTGTGGGTCCTGATGGCAGTTTTAGTGTATTGCATTTAAATATTTGTATAGTTTTTCTTATTTATTGATATATTTTAATTGTTTATTTCAATTGCAAGCCACCCAGGGACATTTGGGTAGTGGGTGGCATATAAGCTATAATAAATAAATAAATAAATAAATAAATAAATAAATAAATAAATAAATAAATAAATAAATGTAAGAGAGCAAGAGAAGATAGTGTGCCATTCGGAGAAGTGCAGATGAAGCAGGGACAGGAAAAGATGGAAGGAATAGAAACCGAAGAGATGAAGATTCGGATACCAAACAAGAAACATCAAAGGAATGATGTGTTGGAGATAATACAAATTTTAATAAAGTGGCATGAAGAAGTAAAGTGGGGGTTTGAGAGTGGGGAGAAAGAGGGACAACAACCGGAAGAGTTGATTGGAGACTTTCTATTGATAGATCTATCAGAGGACGAGTGGAATGTGAGAGGGGGAGGGACAAAGGAGGATTTAAAAGCCAAGAGAGAGGTGAGCATGAAGGTAGAATCATTTGGAGTGTCAACAGTGACACAGACAGAAAAGGGGAAGATGGTAATAGTAACAGAGAAGGAGACAGATGGAAAGGGAAACAATCTCAGCTAGATGTATTGGGTTACCCCTACCTATTCCTGTGTCAAGTGTCCCTGTATCGAGTTACAATACTGTCACGGTAGCCAGAGGTGGTGGATGCACATAGGAATGGATCCCTGACTCGGGCTGGCAAAACTCAATGGATTATGTCAGACACCCAATGTTCAGGGCTGATTATAGCACAAACGGTTCGTCACAAATAAGTCTGTGTAACCCTTTCTTTACTGAACTTAATGTTAGCAACAGTTTAATGAAGAATTCTAACACTGAAGGATTGTTGTTTTCAAATGTTGAAAATGTTAACGAACAAAGCCAAAGATGTTATGCCTACTTCAAATAGGAATAAAAGTTTATTTCATTTCGATAAAGGAATTGCATCTAGTGATGTCTCTCTGCCGGAACCATTACTGTTGTTAACAGAGCCCTCACAATAAACCTAGTAACTATCTGGAAACTACAATGCTCCACTTATCCCTGTTAAATTTCATTCTAGTTTTTCAGCCCAATGATAAAGTTTATCAAGATTTTTTAAATTGTTTCCATCTTCCATGGTATCCATTTTGTATTGTTCACAAATTTGATAATCCTTTCCTTGCATCTCCTAGTCCTAGTCATTAATAAAAATGTTGAAGTGCAGCACTCCATGAGCCAGTTTTCTGCTACACCACTTGTTACCCCCTCCCGTTTTGAGAGGTACTTCTTGATAAATATGATTCTTAGTACAATTCTGTAAACAACTATGTGTCCACCTGACAGTTGATATTCAACTGATAGCTCACACCTCCATAGCGTAGTAATCAGAACGCCACAGGGCGCTTTGTCAAAATCTTTGGTGAAGTCAAGAATTTTTAAAATTGGTTTTCCTTAAATATGTTTACCCCACCTTTCTCTTTAAAAAGAACCCAAGGCAGCTTGCATCAGTAGAAGACAATTAAAAATATTCCTGCCAAGAAAACCCCATGGACATGGGGTGATGAAGAGTCAGTCATGGCTGTAACAACACAATAACAATCAACAAAAACAGTAAGTAGGCAAATAATTTTTAAAAAATTAAAAATAACCGAACTCAGTAAACAAAATAATCAACAACAAAAATAACAAGACAGAGACAATTCAATTTTAAAACCCCTCTGGAACAACCATCCATTAAGGAAAAACCTGCCTGAATGGAAATGTAGTCATCTTTTTTCAGAAGGACTACACATTGTGACAAGTCTGTGTAAGATTCTATGCTTGTAGAATCTGCATTATGCTTATTGATTGATTTATATTGGTTTCAGAATTTTCTCTGGAATTGATGACAGGCTGACAGGTCTGTCATTTCCAGATTCATGCTTTTTGAATGCAGGAACAATATAAGCCCTCCTCCAGACCTCTGGCATTTCACCAATCCTCCATGAGTTCAAGAAAATAAAAAAATAGTGGTTCTAAAGAGTTATTGATACAGTTCCTTCAATACTCTTGCACTCAGTTCATTCAACCCTGGAGATCTGAAGTTGTTCAAAGCAATGAGGTATTCCTTGACAATTTGTTCATCAGTCTCAAAGTCTCCTCCATTTGTAATTCACATTTCTCAGGAGTGTCATAGTTTCCGTTTTGAAAGACAGTTGAGCTAAAGTAGGATTTGAGCTCTTCTTCTTCTTCTTCTTCTTCTTCTTCTTCTTCTTCTTCTTCTTCTTCTTCTTCTTCTTCTGATGATGATGATGATGATGATGATGATGATGATGATGATGATGATGATGATGATGATGATGATGATGATATCTGTGTTATCACATTCCCATCAGCACTGAGTACCTAAGCCACTCTTTTCTTTGTCTTCTCCTACCCTCATACCTGAATAATGCTTTTTTTTTGTTGGTTTTACCATCTCTGACTAACCTCATCTCATTCTCATATTTACTACCAGAATGTGCCTCCCAAGAGAGTATCTGGGTAACTGAAGTCTCCCATTACTACTACATTATGTTTCTTCAAAAGTTTTACAATTTATTTTCGGAAGGTTTCATGCACATGTTCTCCATAAACCCCAACTGCCATATTTCTTTAATTTTTTTCCACCCTAATTATTTTAATCTAAATTCTCTTGAAGGGAGTACCAATTTCATCCTTCTGCAAGAATAGTAATTCTAGTAATTCATCAATAATATATATATACTTTATATATATATAGTAAACCAGCATAGCTACAGATGAAATGAGGTATCAGGCATCTGGATAAGATTTTGGTTGACAATTCCATCTAGCTATAATTTTTGGAGCTGATAGCAATTTTAGATCAGCACATCTGCAGAGTAGCCTGTGCTAAGCTGTAAAAAAAAAAGCAAGCATCTTAGGAGTAAAGAATTCTTAACATATGGATGGGTTCCACCCACCACCAAGGCTGATCTGTTTCTGTGTGATACTTTGATCTTGCAAATGACAGTATTCATGGATCTTGACTTCTTCTTAGTGGCTTCCTATGTGCTAGCCCTAGAAGACTTGCTAGTGACAACTGTTTGGTTTCTTTCCCCATCCTTTGCTCACTAGCTAGGATATACATTATCATGGGAGAACACTTGCTGAATCTCCTTTTCTCTTCTATTTTTCTTGAAAATCCTACAAATAAGACAAAATTACCAGCGACAGTCAACATTTCAATACCCATGGCTTCCATGCCAGGTTCTACTTGGAGATGGGTGAAAAATCATGACCCGAAAGTGAAGGACAAAGGGTGGGGGTGGTGGGAGAAAGAGAGCAAATGATGAGAAGGAATGATGGACAGTCAGACTTGTTGAGGGTGAAATCAATTAAAGGGCATCAAATCTTCAATTCATGCTTTTTTGAAAGTGACAAATATATAGTAGAAACTGAGAAACATGGAAAGAGAATAATGTGTTTGACCTCCAGGAGACCGGCTGCTCTTTCCGTCAGTGGAGCCAAGAGTGAAGTAAGATGCATTCATGATAAATTATAACAGCCAGTCAGCCACCTAAAAAAAAGAAGAGAAGAGAAAAAGTAATGAGGTGAAAAGGTTACTGAAGGGGACCCAAAATGCAAGGAATTCAACCAGGCATCATGATAAATCAAGTCATTCCCTCAATACTTGCGTGCCAGGCTTCCCTAGTACTGCTGTGGCTAATCTCAATTGGTTTGGCTTGTTATTTAAAGGGTAATCAGCATACATACATCTTGTTTACTGTGACTGCCTCTCAAAAAATACTGTCAGTATGGAACGGGACATTCCAACTCCACGAAAAGTAATCACCCAGATGGCCAAGCTCTTGGAAGCCTAGTGGTGAGAACGGGTGAAGGAAGGAATCCATTTCTAATGCAGGTATCTGAACTGTCTTGCGATTCACTGAAATATGGATCCAAAGCAGATGATATTATCATATTTAAAGGGGGTTCTGCCATCAATGGTGAAAGACGTCTGTCCTCAGATGGGTTTCGACTCACCTTGTTACTTGGCATTCCAAAGTACATTTTGCGTGTGACTGGTGATCGGAAAGTACATTGCTTAGAAAAAATGATTTAGAAAACAACAGTGAATCTCATGTTTAGTTTGACCCTAAGATCATAAGGATTCGATGCTTTACATAATTTCCATTTTCTAATCCTTAAAAATTAATATTAAGGTCTCTTCCATGAGTAAAGTTAAAGCTGCACCAGTAAAGTTATAGGAGAGCACTTCTAGGGCACTGGAGGGATAAAGGACACTAGCTAAGATGTGTAGATGCAGAATTGGTTCAAGATCTTTATTTTGTAAATTCAACAGCAGATGTGTGGGGGGGGGACTGATGTATTCAATACTGACCACTTATGGGCAGAACCTATTTCTATATTCTAGGGGAGAATGAGAGGGGAAGAATAACATCCTGTTTCTAATAAGTCCAGAATTTCAGACCAGTTCTGGATGGCATAATTTTGAGCTTTGATAAAGCTGCTACCCATGAACCTAAGCAATGACCATGGTTGAGCTAAAATGAAACACATCCAATCTGTTCCCAATTACCAAGGAGTAAAACTCTTTGAACTCAATGTGATTCACATTTTCTTTTCATCGATAATGCACAACATTGTGCTATTAACATACACCTTTGGAAATGATAAACACATGAATTAATATTCCCATGTCCATTTTTATATGTGTTCAGTTTTCTATCCATCCCCCGAACTGGGACGCAAGGAGGCTTGGTACAACATTAAGTAAAAAGATATGAGGCGCACAAAAACTTATATAAAAGTGTGGTTGAATTAAAAGCCATTTAAATTTGTTTTAGTAAATGATCTTCGGTGCCTATACGTTGACAATCTGTTCTTCCACAACGAATCAGTTACCAAAAGCCCATTTGGAGGCTATTACTTGATCAGGAAGGGCAACAGGGAGGTCACCCCATTTACTTTTGAAGGGAGTTCCAGGGTCCATGAGTTGCCATGGGACTCCAAAACATCTCATCTCCTTCAAAGCGATTGTGGATATTTCTCTCTCTTGAAACCACCATTCCCTTACAAGCAATCTTTCAGAGGTTACATGTGGGACCGAGGCTGAGGACAGAGCGGAAGAATTTATTTTTGTCTAAAACAGATATTTAAATAATAATTGTGTTCCGTCAAGTCAATTCTGTCTCCCTTTTTTTGCATTTATTTATAGTTTTCAAACAAAAAAAATTATGAAGCAAAAAGGAAAAAAGTGGACTGATTCTAATCTTCTCAAACAAAATTTGCATCTCATCCTATCTATCTATCTATCTATCTATCTATCTATCTATCTATCTATCTATCTATCTATCTATCTATCTATCTATCTATCTATGATCATTAACTATTTCAATAACTCATACATTAAACAGGGAACTTAGTTTGACTTATAATATTGATCTAAAAATTTGTAGAAATCATGCCATCTTTCTTTGAAATCTTTGTAATCTCCATCTGGTTTCAGTAATGCTGAAATCTTGTCCATTTCTGCACAGTATAACACCTTCATAATTAACTGGTTTTTGTCAGGGATCTTGTTTGCCTTCCATAGTTGTGCATACAACTTTCTAGCTGCTGTGAAAAAAAACGAGTTATTACAATTTTTTTTATCATCAATTCAATTCTGTCTTGTGGTGACCATTTCTAGGTAGAGAGTAATGTAATGTTGTCTTTGAATGCTGTGAGATGTCCCTCAATTCCCTGTTCTCAATACTTGAACCTGTCTTAATTGTACTGGACTGTATATTATCCCTCATTACTGTAAGCCAACTTGGGTCCTTTTCCAAGGAGAAAGATGGGGCAAAAAATACTCTAAAATAAAATAAAATAAAATAATAAATAAATAAATAAATTATTATTCCCTTATTCAGGGGGCACCTGGGAACTGTTCATCTTCTCCAAGACCACCCAGGCTGGCTCTTCTCCCTGGAGACATGAGGGATCGAGCTCCATAGCTAGCAATCTTACTCTGTGAACCATATACCGTGGTACCTCTACTTATTTAATCTGTTCTGAGTGCATGCTCATAAGTCGAACAACTCATAAGTACAGCAGTGGTATCTAAAAAAAAAAAATCTAAGTAAAGCAGACCGCAATGAAAATTTGTAAGGCACCATTTAAAACACCAATGGTTATCCGCTCTTAAGCCGAATTGATCATTCGTAAGAAGAGGTAGAACTGTAGCTGTAAAACTAGCAAATTAGTCTACTCCACTTCCCTGGCCACAGTTAGACTAGAAAATTTCAGGAGATGGTTCCGATAGAGACAGTTTGAATTAGTTTTAAAAATTGCCAGTTCACATTTTGTCTATCCATTCAGTTCTGTGTAACTTTTAATCACTCTGTGGATCAATGCCTGTGACGTTATTGGATATCCTAATGCTGCCACCACTAATTATTTAAGTAACTCCTTCTAGGTATTCACCTAATGACACCACCAGGTCACTAGACACTTATGCTTTAAAATAGAGAGTCAGGCACCACATTTATGGTTTGAAAACAAAACAAGATAAGTTTGTTGGTTTATAATCAGATGTTCAGTATTGCCAATATAATTATGTATGATGTAATTATGTACTTTAATAAAGCATATTTGCGTGCATTCACTTATTGCTACCACGGTGTTTTAGTTCCACCAGATCCTGGTCAGTTACAAGACCTCACTTTAAAACAATTGGCATTTAACGGACTCTCAGCTAACTCTCGATGGATCACCCCTTACACATCAGCTATATGGAAGCAGGGTTGTTCCCCAACCTCCCTCCACAGGAGAGGAGAGGAGGCAGTTCAAGAAGAAATTATTAAAAGATGATAGCCAAATTAGCATGGCATCAATAGCTGGCTGCCACTCCAATAGGATATACAAAGGGTTTTCCTCACCTTTTGTAAAAGTGCCTTATATTCCTTATTAACTCACACGACCTGAGACAGTTGTTGACTAAATGTAGACTGAACTTGCTACAGTCTAAAGAGATTCATGGATTTGTATCTGACAGAACGGCTCCTCCCAAAAAGAACTGCCAGGATCACTCGTTCAAGCCAGGCGGGCTATCTGCAAGTACCGACCCAGATGGACGCCCAGAAAGTATCAACAAGGAAATGAGCCTTCTCAGTGATCGCACCTCACCTGTGGAACCAGGTTCCCCAGGAGATTTGCCTGGCGCCCTCACTGCAAGCCTTCAAGAAATTACTGAAAACCTGGCTTTATAGTTTGGTCTTCCCTGATCATTCTGTTTCAACCACCTCATATAAATAAGACACTATTATTTCTCCCTGCCTTATGATAATTTTTTATTTGTTATTTATTTATTTTTCCATTTGTTCTCATTTTGAATTGCTAAATCATTTTGATTTATTGTATTTGTGCTTATTTGCTTATTTGTTCATCTTATTATTGTGATTTGATTAATTGGTCTGATTGATTAGGTTTTACTTACTATTTTAAGTTGTTTAATCTGTTTTTGTATTTTGTATATATTTACAAACCGCCCAGAGTAGCTTTTTTGCTAAATGGTTGGGCTATATAAATCAAATAAATTAAAAATAAATAAATAAATTTTATCAAGAATAAAATTCTAGCTATTAATAGTTTCATGTAGTTTAGCCGAATTGGAAAAGCCCCAATGGCAGCTATTGGACTTTGCATATAGGGAAGAAAACACTCTGAATACGCTCATGCCCATGACTTGTTCTGGTTGTTACATTCATCTTTTCCCTAGTCCTTTCTGTGTAGGCTGCTATTCCCTAAAACAGCATGATTCTTTCATGGAGACAGGCAGTCACATATTGACAAACAGCTGCCGACACTGCCCTGCAGCACTTCCATGACAATCGGCTATTCGGAGTGACTGGACACACTAGTTAGGTCTCCCTGCATGTTTATCAATCCCTTTGCAGCCACTTCCTTGCCCTGATCTGTCAGGAGTCCTCTTTTGAACAACATGGAGAGGGTTTTGAGAACCAGAGAGCTGTCCCTTTAGAGATGCCAGCTTTGACAACCATGTTGTGCTCTTTTATTTATTATTTTATTTATTTGCTTTTTATACCTCCCCATCTAACCAACGGTTACTGTGGGTGGTTGTTCACCAGGACAGCACCTTTCACTATTGCCCAAAACTGTGTGCCACCTGAAAACAGATGGCCAGCAGCTACGTGGACACTATCAGTAAGGACACACAAATTTTCAGCCTGTGCCCTGAAGGTGTGGTTGATAAGACTAACCCAAATGCTAAGAGGAAGAAAAACTCAATTAAGCACGATGCCTATTGCATTTTTTTAAAAAATTAAAAATTAGTAGAAGCAATTGTTGTTGTTCAGTCGTTCAGTCATGTCCGACTCTTCGTGATCCCATGGACCAGAGCTCTCCAGGCCTTCCTGTCTTCCACCGCCTCCCGGAGTTTGGTCAAATCCATGTTGGTTGCATCGATGACACCATCCAACCATCTCATTCTCTGTCATTCTCTTTTCCTTTTGCCTTTAATCCTACCCAACATCAGGGACTTTTCCAAGGAGTCCTCTCTTCTCATAAGGTGGCCAAAGTACTGGAGCCTCAGCTTCACAATCTATCTTTCCAGTGAACATTTGGGGTTGATTTCTTTCAGGATGGATAGGTTTGATCTCCTTGCAGTCCAGGGGACTCTCAAGACTCTCCTCCAGCACCACAGCTCAAAAGCATAGATTCTGCGGCAATTAGCCTTCTTTATAGTCCAGCTCTCACTTCCATACATCACTACTGGAAAAACCATAGCTTTGACTATCCTGACCTTAGTCGGTAAAGTGATGTCTCTGCTCTTTAGGATGCTATCTAGGATTGCCATTGCTTTCCTCCCAAGAAGCAAGCTTCTTTTTATTTCATTGCTGCAGTCGCCATCTGCAGTGATCAAGTAGAAGCAAAGGATGCAGTAAAAAGAAATGCAAGCAGTGCAAAGGAAACTTATAAAACATTCTATGACAATCAATTTAAAATTGTCCTGCGTAGTTTCCCGAAGCAGTTTAATGCCTAATTTAACACTGGAGTCAGAGTTTACAAAGGTGAACATGCACGGCAATACAAAAACCATGAGACTTTAATCTGGTTCCAAAAGCCTCGGAGCTGAAATTGAAGCAAACCATTAGAGATGGGCACAAAACAAAAATATAGTGTTTCGTTTCTTGAGTAGTTTTGTTTCATTTTGTTACTAACAATTTTGGAGGGAAACAAAGCAAAACAAAACAATTTGTAATGCTATAAATAATGGGCAGTTTCCCTGGATGAACAGAGTCCAAGGAAGCTCCCCTGGTTCATTTTCTGAACCAACCCAAAAGCGGTTCGGTTCGGTTCGTGATGAAACTGTTTCTTTCATTTTGTTTTGTAATGGAACAATTTGTTAGGAAACGAAATGATGAAAAAGCCTTTTTTCTTTCATTTGGTGCCCATCTCTATGAACCATCAGTGTAATCACACCTGCAACTGCCATTCTCCTGCATTCCCAGAGGATACGAATTCTTAAACTTTTCAGCCCAACTCGCATCCAAAGTCTTGAGTTACAGCAGTGGGATCAAAGGCTTGATCACATGGACCTGCATTCTCTCTTCTATGTACTTTACTACAAGAGGACAGAACACACTACATATCGAAGAAGAGAAATAAGTAGAGTGATCTGCTTATATACCACTCCATACCACTTCAAGTAGTCTCTGGGTGGTTTATAGTTTAATTACAGTATGCAGGCTACACATTACCCCCCCAAGAAAGCTAGGTACTCATTTTACTAACCTCAGAAGGATGGAAGGCTGACTCAACCTTGAGCCTATTACCTGGGATTGAACCCCAGGTCGTGAGCCACAGTTTTACCTGCAGTACAGGCATTTAACCACTCCACCATGGGGCACCTCCTTAATACCATTCAGGGGCTAAATGCAAGAGTGTAACTTGGATACCCCTACCAAGGAAAAGGGTCTAGTTATATCTAGAATGATGATAGTGTCCATAAATATATGTTGAGCACTGCAGAGGTAAACAAGCATGTATTTATATATGCATTTAATCCCCTGTATGGAATCAATGTGAAATTAATCATTCTGTTGAGCTCATGTCTGGCAGTCTTTGTTGAGACATCTGTTCACCCTCCCATTCACTAATACACTGTATTTTATAGTTTCATAGAATTTAGGTATTTGATTGTGGAGCCAAAGGTTGAGAGTTTGATTCCCCACTGTGCAACCCCAGAGTAGACAGATTGTGTTGCCGTGGGCAAGCTGCCCCCCAGATGAAAAGAATGGTAAGCCAGTTCTCTATTCTCTCTACCTGGAAAGCCCAGAAAAGCATCACCGTCAATCAGAATTGACTTGATAGTAGAATATTATTTAAAAATACTTGGCAGAGTTAATCAAAATTTATTACTATTATTCATTAATATTACCAGGCATACTGGTTCAATGTTTTGTAAAAAAAAAAACTGGTATTACATAACACATACAAGTTTTAACTAAAAACCTAAGTATTAGAGATGGACACGAAATAAATTTTTAGTTTGTTTTGTTATCTTTATTCATTTTGTCACGTAACGAAACGAATAACAAACCTAAGATCGAAATCTAAATGAAACGAAACGAACAAGGAAAAATTGGTTCATTATGGTTTGGTTCGTTAATGGCAGTGCACAATGAAAAGAGCTGTTTTTAAATGCTTTAAACCAATGTGAAACACTTCAAAAATATCCTAAAAAAATTATGCCTGATTATACTTATTAAGTTGATGCCAGTGATTTAAAACATCTAAAAATTTGTTTTTAAAGAGATCTATTTTTAAGAGGACAAAATGGCTGCTGCATTTTTTGTTAATAGTGGCGAATCTGTGCAGAATGGCATTTTTAAGGTATAAAAATGTTCTGAATATAGTTAAAAACACAGCGAAAATTATTTTTTCTGCCTGATAATACCTACCGGGGGGGGGTGAGGAGTGCTTAAAACAGCCATTTATGTGTTTTCTCAGATTGCTTTTTAAAAATGTTTTCCATCTGGTCTAGGATATGGGACACCTGCGCGTGGTCAATTGGATTAAATCACACAAAGCAATTAAAAACAAATAATGAACCAACGAACCAATGAAATGATTTTTTTTTCAAAAAAATTGTTAAAAATGAAACAAAACGAAACGAAGCCTTAAAACAAAATGAAACAAATCACCATTTTTTTGGTTCGTGCCCATCTCAACTAAGTATCTGTTAAATAGCAACATAGTATATGTACTGTTCTTAATCCTGCCATTTTTGACACTCTGTTGGTGCTATTTCTGGAATCTACAACTCCTTATAATCTGTGTAGATTTTTTTGGAAATTGTTCCAAAGTCCCAATGAAACATACCACCGGGGTATGTTTTATGCACATATGGATATACTTTGACTGATAGATATCTGTATTTGGTTAATTTTTCTACTTCTTTAGTTTCCACTCTGGCATCCCCTGGAATTGCAATGTAAATGATCCAGGCATTTCTTTCTTCTATTACTACTATGCCTGGTGTTATGTTCAAGGTGTCTATTAATCTGGTTCCGGAAGTCCCATAAGAGCCCGACTTTGAGCCTTTTCACACGACCCCTAAGATCCGCTGGCCACTTAACTTCGGACCAGAGATCTTAGGGATTTGTCACTGTTCCTGTATTCCCACCCCCTCTGCACTCCTGGCTGCTGTCTGCGTGAGGGGAGGGAGAAAAAAAGGAAGAAAAGAATGCCGCTCACCTGCGTTCTGCCATCTCACTCTGCTCCCAGCACTGCATTCAGATCTCTTAAAGGGGCAGGGGGGGGGCAAAAAAAAACACAAACAGAAGCGAGGACAGCCTGGCACTCACTAAATTACATCCGCATCAGGAATTTTCACCCCCAGAGAGCAGGTACTTGAAAAGTGTGCTGTGACGTGCTTAGGTGGGCGTGGTCGCACTTAATTTTTTGTAAACTCCGGAGCTGGTGGGGAAACAATTTTAAGCTCCGGATCTGGGAGCCATTTGCCGCCAAGTTTAGGGGTCGTGTGAAAAGGCCCTTTGTTATTTTCTGACACCCTCTCTATCTGATGCTCCCATGGGTTTCTTTGAAAGCTGGCAAGTTATATTTTTGGCATAATGACCAGTGCATTAATTTTGCTTCTTCTTGTTACTATTGTTGTTGTTGTTGCTGCTGCTGCTATTTATTTATTTATTTATTTATTTATTTATTTATTTATTTATTTATTTATTTATTGGGTTTTCATACTGCCCATCTGGCAGGGGACAATATAAAGGTTAGTTGTAGTGGCAGGCTGCTTTGTTTGATATGCTGGTTATGAAACCTTATCTGGGTCTTTGAAGCAGTCTTAACACCAGCCCTGCCTCCTGATGCCATCCTCTGGTGTATTCCATCTCACCAAAATGATTCTCAGCACCTGATAGACTACATCCTCTATCAAGATTGCATTTTTGGTACCATGCTTTGGCAAAGATAGCAAGTTGCTATCGAAAGCTTATCTTACATTTTTTGTTTTAGAAGTGACCAATAAAGGTATCACCTAGCCTACTTCTGAATTTGTTTTTCTGGTCACAAAACTCAATCAATAAACTTTCTGAAAACTTTCTAATTGATACAATATAGACTGTGGGTCCTCTGATGACAATTTTAGTGTAATGATTTTAGTGTATGGCTTTTATTATTGTTTTGATTATTTATTGATATTCTATTTTTAACTGTTTTAATTCTTTTGATTGTAAGACGCCCAAAGACCTTTGGGTAGTGGGTGGCATATAAGTTGTAAAAATAAATAAAATAATAAATAAATAACATTATATTTCCTGCCAGGATGAAATGTACCCCTTTTGGTTTTTATTTTCGGTTTTTCAAATGGATGTTTTGATTTATGCAAGAAATATATACAAAGCATTTGCTGTATAATCGTTATGACTATTTTGGAACTGCTGGCAGCAGTTTATTACAATCATTTATTTGTTACTTCTATAGCACACTTTTTCTCCAAAAAGCTTCAAGTGGCATATACATCTCGCTATCCTCTCCTTGCCCCACAATCTCAACAATAGCCATTCAGAGAGTTTCAGAGCAGAGTGGGGACGTAAGCCCAAGTTTCCTGAATTTCTGGCCAACAGTCTATCTCACACTGGCTCGCCGGCCCCCATCCCTTCCTCCTTTTTTTATTCCTCATTATTAGCAACTCGTCTTTTATTGGAAAAATCAAAAAAGCAAATGCAACCACTCCCCGACTGCTTCAAACAGCACAAATAACTCTTGAGATTAAAAACAATAATATCAACAGAGGGAAATGGACCAACAGACAGAGGGTATCAATCTCGCTGAGCAAACTATTGAGGACCGATGTGCAGCAAATAGATATGAAAGCTCTGGAATATTTACCCAGTCCCCACCACACAACAAGGCTCCTTCTGGTGTTCGACAGACCAACTATTCCACTAATGTTGCTCAGAATGAGAAGGTTCCTGGGCACTTTCGACATAGCTGCTAGAAGAGTCTTCTCTGATGTGGGCGTTAAACCTCTGTTATTACCAAGCCAGGATTCCACATTATCAGCCGTTCCTTCGCCAGCTGCAAGGTCAGGCAGTGTTGGACTGCAGCCAAGTTTGAACACAGCTGATAAGCTAATTGCACCTCAATGGAAACAAAACCACCAAACTGAAACCACCCAAAACAACTTATCTATAAAGAAGGGCGACCACCTGGAGAAGCTAACTTCAAACCTTGAACAATCCTTAGCGGGAATCTCATCAGCCCTGTGTGCTGTGTCAAAGGACATGAATTCAGTAGAATTAACGAAGGAAGTTCCTTCAGAAACCACTCACGAAGTAATAGGTGCACAGGAAGTGCTGAGTGTCCCAGTGTGTGACTCCTCACTTACACTCTGGAATTACAATTTCAACCTGTCAAGGGCACAGAGTAAGCCCTCAACTGAACCGACTGGAAAGGACTTCCCACCGCAAGTGGACATGGAAAGTAACGACATAGGGGCAAGCGAAGTGGAAGCCCCAAATGATCTCTCCCAAGACAACCAAACGGAGATATTTGCCAGTATGGACAATGACAAAGATGATCAATTTCACAACTTAAAAGATCAATCTAATCAGGCTCTCCTGGCACTTCTGTCTACTGGGGACATAGCTCAGCACTTGGTCTCCACTTTTCCTACTGAGTCCTCCTGTCCCCCTGCTGAGACCTGCTCTCCATCATTGGCTCCACTGACCAAAGCAGACAAAGAAGAGGAGAAAGCCTTCACCGTGACATCTGCTCATCCTGTCAAAGTCCATGCCCCTCAGTCTCTAATCTCCCTAGCTCAAACGGTGGTCCAGCAGTTTCACCACGCAACAGCTCTGACTGCATCTCTTAACACTATAACTGATCCAACTGACACCTGCCTGCCTTTAGCAGTGGATCAGGACACCACTGGAATTCTGCCTTCAGCCGCTATATCATCGATGAGCCTGCCACCTATTGATCCCTGACTTTTAACATGCCCTTCTGGCTCACTCTTTCCACCCTGCCCATCCTCACAGGCTTGCCTAAGACTTCTATCGTGGAACATTGCAGGTTGGGCTAACAAAAAAACTGATCTTGGCTTTGCACGTTATCTCAAGTCCTTTGATATCATCATGCTGCAGGAAACATGGGTAACAGATGTGGGCAGAATTAATCTTAATGGATATAAAACTTTCGCATCACCAGCTGTCAAATCCAACCCCAAGGGAAGGCCTTCTGTGGGCCTTGCTATCTTGGTCCCTGCTTCACACAAAGCACGTTGTCTAACTATTTCCCCAGGGATTTGCAAAATCCAAGCTGTCAAGGTAGCTATAGAGGGAGCTGAGCTTATCCTTGTAAATGTCTATCTGCCTCCCTCTCTTGATACCCTTAGGAGATCAGCACACTGGAGCGATCTCCTAACATGTATTGATAACTTAAAGCACTCCCACCCTTCTGCTGAATTTATTCTGGGAGGTGACCTCAATGCAAGAGTCGGGACCACTAATCAAATCTTTTATAAAACAGGGATGGCTGAGGATGAACACTCTCTGCCTCCCTTATGTGGTCTGACCAGGAGGTCAAAAGATCCGTTTTACAATGCTGGTGGATTAGCCCTTGCCAGATTTTCTATTTGCACCAATATGATCTGGGCTTAATGGTCTCCTTGACTTCCCTAATGCTGGCGAACATACCTTTGTATCCCCCCGAGGCTCCAGCGTTGTCGACTATCTCCTAGTTTCGACATCAACAAAACAGCGAGTAGTACACTTTGCAGTTGGCGATTATGTCATCAGTGACCACCTTCCCTTAATATTGTCTCTAAATCTGCTAGAGCATAGGGCATCACCCGCCAGGGAGGCTGATAATTTGATGCCTAGGTCTAAAATCCTGGTCAATAAAGATCTGTCCACTAAATTCCATCAATTAGTGATAGCCCAAGGAAGCAGAAAACTTCTACAAGGCATTCTAGTGAACCCTGACTATTCTAGCCAAATTAAATTCTTTGAATCCTTTATAAACCTAATTTTTCATTCCTTGAGTCATAAGCCCACACTGTGCCGCTATGGGGGACCACATAATAACCTTAATTGGTTTGACAAGGAATGCAGAGAGCTTAAGGTTCTATTGCGCGCCTCTTTCATGGTTTTCAGGCAGACCAATGCCCAAGGTGACTTAGTAAAATACTTTCAGTATCATCAACAATTAAAGGCCCTACTCCTTAAGAAAAAGCAAATTTTCTTCCATAACCAGTGGAATAAGCTATTTCAAGCTGTCGCTCATAATAACACTAGACAATTCTGGTCTATTGTTACGGGATTCTCAAGATCAGAGGTGGAGGATTCAGATGCAGTTCCACCATCTAGGTGGGTTGAACACTTTTCTGACGTTTTCTTTGATAGGAATAAGCCCACAGCCAACTGTCCTGACTTTTCCTCCCCCAACCTGCCCGAGTGGCCTCCAGTATGCCCTGAGGATATCTATAAAATTATTGTAGGTTTACGGTCAGGTAAAGCTGCAGGCCCTGACGGTATACCCCCTGACCTCCTAAAATGTGATCCAGCTTGGTGGTCTTTACTACTAGCCCCATTTTTCACAACCATCAATAAAACTGGCTTTATACCCAAAGATTGGACAACTGCCACAATTGTTCCCATCTACAAAAAGGGGGATCCTAATTCCCCAGAGAATTACAGACCTATCAGCCTATTATCGGTAATTGGCAAAGTTTATGCCAAATACCTAAGCAATAAACTTTCCTCCTGGATAGACGCCGAGAACATCTTAGGCCCTGAGCAATCAGGATTCTGTCAGGGCAAATCCACGTTAGATAACTGCGCTATCCTTTCACACTTGGTCTATAAACAGGTCAAGATATCTAAGGCTAGACTCTATGTGGCTTTCCTTGACCTGAAGGGTGCTTTTGATTCTGTAGATAGAGAGCTACTTTGGGATAAATTATCCAGATGGAATATTGATCAAAGGCTACTTCTCCTAATTAGAGCCTTGCATGCCGATACTTTATGTACGGTTAGATGCTCTCAGAATGGCAAACTAACTCAACCCTTCAAAACAAATAAAGGAGTGAAGCAGGGCTGCATTCTGGCCCCAACACTTTTCAACCTCTTCCTAAATGACTTAGCTCCTAATCTGCGGAATGTGAATAGCCATTGCCCAAAACTGGGTCAGACACAAGTTCCATTGCTTTTGTACGCCGACGATGCAATACTTCTCTCTCGCACTAGGATAGGTCTTAAACGCTTACTTAATGGTGCCACGGACTATTTCTTAGCCAATAAATTGGAGGTTAATTACTCCAAATCTAAAATAATGGTCTTTGCGAGAAAATGGACTGCCCACAAATGGCTTTGTAAGGGTAATGTTATAGAGCAGGTAAAGTCATTTAAGTACCTGGGTGTTCACTACAACTACAGGCACACCTGGTTCTCCCATCGCAAGTATGTCCTAAATTCTAGCAAGATCTCTGCTAGCGCAATCTCACGCTTCTTTTTTAGCTATAGCAATCGCTATGTACCAGCTTCCCTGACAATATTTAAGGCCAAAACCCTATCTCAAATCTTATATGCATCACCAATTTGGTATAAAGCTATAGATCGCACAGTGGAGAGTATTCAAGCCTCTTTTTTGAGAGAGAATCCTAGGCCTCCCTAAATGTGTCCCATACGCCGTTCTTTGCTTAGAAACTGGCATGATAAGGCTGAAGACCTTGGCCAGATTAAGAGCTATTAAATTCTGGCTTGGAATCCTTTACAACCCAGTTCATACCCGTTTATTATATCAACTTTTGATAGATCCTGACCTCCCAGTCGAGATCTCCGATGTTCTTACCACTCTTAAAGTAGCGGGATTGGATATTGAGCAGCTTGGCATGTTAAGTCAATCTGAAGCATATAGGACTATTAAAGACAGGCTATTGAACATCGAATGGCAAGAACTGTGCAGCGAAGCCAATACCACCTGCTCCCCACTTCAATTTAACATCCCAGTCCTACCTGGGAAGCCTGCTTTTTTTCTGACTTACCTAACATGTCCCGAAGCGCGCAGAGCCTATTCACTTGCCAGATGCAATTCTTTCCCCTCGGCACTATTGTCAGGCAGGTTCAATGGAATCCCTTACTCCCAGAGGATCTGTCCATGTCAAACTAATGCCGTTGAAACGCTTGAACACATCTTCTTTCATTGCCCAACTCACGATGCACTTCGTAGGAAATATCTATCCTCGATCCTCGATAGAATGCAAGGGTGGGAAGGCTTGGTTAAGCTTAGGTTCCTTCTCTCTACGCAAGTCACCTCTTATCTGGATGAAGTGGCCTCCTTTGCCTCTGAAATTATAGCAGCACGAGGATCTGGGCCTCCCTATTCCCCATCTCATTGGCTTGAGTAGCTAATGCATATATTAGAATCACCAGTTTCATGTTTGATTACCCTCCTTGCTGACCTCATTTTCTCTTGTTGTGTTGTTTTATTTTATTTTAATGCCAATAAAGGTTGATTTGATTTGATTTGATTTGATTTGATTTATTGCATTTAAAGCTGCCTTGCAAGACATCCTGAATGTTGATTGGAAAAGCAGGACATAAATGTCCTGAATAAATGAAGAGCAATGAACTAACAAGTTTCAGAGTGTGGAAAGAGGATCATCTGGGAATGCTACTTTTTTCAGGCTCTGCCAGTTCTATCAGATTCGGCCCATAATTTTACTTCGGTTCCCCCTCCCTCTCTGGGTCTTCTGATGTCTTAAAGCTCCACCTGCCGCAGCTCAACCTCCAAACTTTTCCTTTAAAAAAAACTGTTTTACCTGTACACAGCCTCACTAAAGAAAAGGACAATGTTAACTAACAAGCTTCTCATTGCTTGGTTTTCTAGTTCACCCCAGATGTAAAACAAGAAGAATTAAGATACCAAGGGAGAAAAGAGAAATACAGGGCATTGATTCATGGTTCTTGTCTGGCCATTATAACCGCTCTGTGTTAGAAAGCAGCCCAGTTTCATTTTTGTGACATTCTGTCCATAATAGGCACAGCTTTTCTCAACTCATCATGTCAGTGGTGATAACACAGTCCTTATTATCCAAATATTTATTTGCACTGGTCATGAGGTTTCCAACAAAGCACTGCAAGTCTGGAACAAAGAACAAGTGAGTGAGTTGGAGGCATGGTACAGTGGCACCCCAACTTACGACTCACCCGACATACAGAAATCCCGAGTTATGAGTGGGTTTCCATAGGTTTTAAAATGCCGCTTCCTTATGAGCAAAAGATAGGGTTTCCCCAACTTACAATTTTTTAAAAAACTGTTTCTCCTGCGGTGCTTTGCATTTGGGAGGTTTTAAAATACCCGCACCATTTTCCTGCACTTCTCTACTGTGAGAAAGGTAGGTGGATCTTTCCTCTGTTATTTTTATATACTGTACTGTAATTTGTGTTCATGTGTTTGCTGGTAGGGTGTCTTTTTGTTTTACAATTTTTAAACAACCTGTGCTTTCCCCCTCAATCAGGCGTGTTGTGGGGCAAAGCACAACTTGTTTAAAATGTCTTTGAGCCACCGAGCCAAACAGTTGCCTCTGTGGAATAAAGACTTTTTAAACCACCTGCCACTTCCTCCCCCCCCCACACACACACACCAGGTGCGTTGGGGGGAGATGCGGCAGGTGGTTTAAAATGTCTTTAGCCATGGAGACAAGTGGTTGCCTTGGTGGCTAAAGACATTTTAAACCACCCATCACTTCTCCCCCCAAAGTGCCCGATTGGGGGGGGGGGCTGTGGGTGGTTTAAAGCAGTTTCCCATAGGAATGCATTGACCTCCGTTCGTCCGGAACAGATCAATTGACTTACAATGCATTCCTCTGGGAAATCGCTCCCTGACTTATGAGCTAATCGACTTACAAGGATATGCTTGGAACAGATTAATTTCATAAATCAGAGTACCACTGTATTTATTTATTTGTTTAATCTAATTGAAGCTGCATAGATGGCCTAAGCACATCTGATCTCGCCTGATTTTGGAAGCTAAGCAGAGTCGGCCCTGGTTAGTACTTGGATGGGAGACCACTAGGGAATACTAGGTGCTGTAAGTGCCTGGAGTAGGAACTGGCAAACCACTCCTGTATTCCTGCCAAGAAAACTCCATGGACATGGGTCACGAAGAGTCAGTCACGACTGTAACGACGACACATCTCTCTCTCTCTCTCTCTCTCTCTCTCTCTCTCTCTCTCTCTCTCTCACACACACACACACACACACACACACACAGAGAGAGAGAGAGAGAGAGGGGGGGGAGAGGGAGGGAGGGAGGCTATTTGTTTGCTTAGCAATCTTAACTATATTCTTCAATATTATCATGCAAATACCAATGGAGAGCTTAAGGTCAAGTGCACCATTCAAGGTTGGGTGGCCACCTCCTGAATGAGGCTGTTTCCCCCTAAATGCCATCGGCATTCTTCGCAAACTGCTCCCAGATCGACCCTGCTTCCACTTCATCTTGGCTTCAAAGACTCAAGAGGTTTCTTCCTGGAAGAAGAAAACAAGGACACATTTAGAATGATTAAGTTAGACATGTGACCTTTTGAGCACTGAATACAAGAGGTCTGATGCTATTGTGGCGGCTTTGGAAATTGAGACATTACCTTTCAGCACAGAGACCAGAAAGGATTTCCAGTACCAAAGCATTTGTGTACTCATTTGTATGCCATGTTAGTCAAAATGTGAGTGACCAGATTTGAAAGCCTAGGCTAGCTTTGAATACACCAATAAAATGTATTCAAATGTTTTCTATAGATGATGAGCTGCCATCTTGAACCCCCCGCCCCCTGTTCTCTTTCTGTTTCCTTACAGAGGTTGAGTCCCTGAAACAAAACTACTGTATTTCTGTTCAGAGTTCTAGCTAACCCTCTCCACCTGCCTCTCCCAATCAATTTCCCTGGACTCCCCACCCCCCCCAACCAAGCTGCATGCAAATTTTGGTATTCTCAACTTATTTCAATGGACTGCTGTGCTCAGAGCAAATTCAACGCTCCTGTGAATCGCTTCAGCAACCACGTGACCGGGGGAGGGCAAAAGGTTATTCAAAACAAAAAGCGGTTGCTGTTTGAAGTGCGGTAGCAGAGAACACCAAGGAGGATGTGATCTTTCACAAGAGGGAATATGGCAAGACTTGCAAGTCCTCTACTCACTTTCATCCAGACTTGTCTGCTTCAGTTGGCTAAAGCCCTCCAGGTAAAGAGTGTAGTAGTGTGGTCTGTGTTGGATTTTACAAAAATTAATACTATGAAACCTGCCATGGGATGGAATGGGGATCTCCTTCTTGTATATGCCAGTTCTTTCTTATCCGTTATAATTCTTTATGCTCTACCCCAGTGCCACTCAATCAAGCCATTCCCTCAAGTGATCTTTAGCCTCTGAATTGCGAGGGCCCTTATAGATATCAGGCAAGAGTCAATGACACCAGAACTGCTGTGCTAACTTCACACCCTCTCCTTCCCCCGGGTTGCCTTCACCTGTACCTCTTCATGCCATGGCTCACGTCTAGTAAGTTACAGGCTGGCGCAGTGCAAATATTTGGGTGATCTCTCAGGGTACACTGCCCTCCAGGTGCTGGAGGCCTGGAGCGGGGGCAAAGGTTTATCATCCAATAGCAAATAACATGAAAACAAGGGGGAAAGGGCAGATAAGGAATGTGTGGGGTGGGTGGAGGTAGAATAGATAATACAGAGAGAGAGAAAACAGCTCTGCTGTCAGTTGAAATGAAAGTCAATACAGAGCGAGAATGGGAAACGCCATTGGTCACCAAAATGGGCAAGGCTACCCGACCTAAAGAGCATTGGAAATGAAGGATCCCATAGGGTTTAGTTATCCCTTTCTCCTCTCCGAAATCATAGACAGAGCTGTGACATGAGGTGGGATTGTGTTCTTCAAGCATACCTCCTTATCCTCACAGATCTTTCCCTGTATGTTCCTTCTTGGACACTGCAGCGCCAAAATAATTTCCACAGCAATGGATTGCTTTGCTTGGTTTCCATGGCTTCGAAGACTAGGACTGGTTTCAAACTACAGGCAAAGAGATTCCATCCAAACATTGGAATGAATTTCCTGATGGCTAGAGCTGTTCAGCAGGGGAATATGCAGTCAGAGAGGGTGGTGGAGTCTCCTTCTTTGGAGGTTTTTAAGCAGAGACTGGATAGCCATCTTTTGGGGGGTACTGTGATGGGGGTTCCTGCATGGCAGGGTGTTGGACTACATCAGTGGTTCTCAACCTGTGGATCCCCATATGTTCCTGGACTGCAACTCTCAGAAATCGCTTCCAGCACTGCGAGTGGTGGAGGCTTCTGGGAGTTGCAGTCCCTCTATGATTCTATAATTCTAAGTATGTGATGCACATTCTACTTGTGTCTACCCAGGAGTAATTCATAAGGCAAAAGCTTTAATAAGAGATCATCCTAAATTGCAAAATTCTTTATAAATGCGGTGGAATGAACTTGAAATTATTGTTCTAGGTTCTTCCCACCTAGAGCCACAGCTTGCTAGATTCCCTGGTCACCAGGACGAGGTCATTTTGCATAATCTTTTGTCAGGCTTAGACAAAACCCACACTAGGCAGATTGCCACATTTATTAATTTGTTAATCCAGCGATGCAGGCCACAGTTACTCAACGGGCCTTTTGTTCCACACCTCCAAATATAGTCTGTTCATTCTGGATGGTCTGCAGTCAATTTTGGCTGGACAAATATAATGATACATGGAAACACCCTCTTGCTCTCGTCCTGTTACAACGTACCTATATTTCCTCCACCCTTCCCTGTTTTTAATTGATACTGGTTTGGGTATGTACACTTTCTCAACTGTGCATTTTATTCTCTATTGTTCATTGTCTATTTTATTTATTTATTTATTTATGCCAATAAAGGTGTCTGACTGACTGAAATTATTGTTGTGGATAATGTTTATTATGGGTGAAACAACAAAGACAGATATGTTCATTTCGGGGGAGGTGAAGGAATTAAAAAAAAAGAGGAGTCTGGAGATGAAAATCTCTCTGTGCTCTTTGAACTGCTAGCTCCCTGAGCTCCTTGCCCTCTGAAGATGCCAGCCACAGAGACTGGTGAAATGTCAGGAAGAAAAACATCCAGAACATGGCCAAACAGCCCATAAGAACCAAAGCAGCCATCAGATCCTGGCCATGAAAGCCTTTGAGATGACAAGGCCAAGCCAGTTTGCTACAGAAGCACCATAGTCCGCCTACTTCCTGGTCAGCCTCCCAGTCCTCCCCTCCATACATGCCACTATGTGGGAGACACTAGCTAGGTCTAGGTAGAATTCAGCCACTAAACTACTGCACCCATTGGATGGCTATTGGAAGAACCCATCTCAAAAACTCGAAGAGCTGGGCCTGCCAGGCATGGTTGGCAACCGTTGGAACCATGTCTGGCTCAGGATAAGGTTGCTTTCAATGGGAAACAAAATGGGACCGAGTGAAAGGGCACAAAAGCTTCCAAAAATCCTCCGTTGAGTTTATAAGAACATTTTCTCCCATCACAAAGCACCCTCCTCATCCTCTGGGGTGTTTATCACTCTCTACACTCAGCCATGCAATTGGCTTATGTACTTAGCGGCAGTTATCATGGGTGGCAATGAAATAAGTGGCAAGTATCAAAGTTCCAAGGCGGATGGCTCACTATAAATATTGGAGAGGGGTTGGGGCGGGGAGTCACATGGAGAGCACGAACTTTCCCTGTCTCTTGGATGTGCAATGGAATTAGGGGAGATTAGAGGAAAGAGAAACAGCAAACAGAACTCCCCTCAGCCACATGTGTTCAAGCACAGTAACGGACGTAAAGAGCGCATCCTCAGCTTGGCCGTCACTGGGATGTAGCTGATTTCCAAGTAGTCCCACATATGCTACAAGACAATCTGTCACAGCTTCCCTAGATCCAAAGAGATGCTGCATCTCCCAGCTGTATAATGTGCAAATGCTGAGCAGCTGGCGAGGAAGTAAGGGCGATTTAATGCAATTCCCCGCACCCATCTTTCTCACCACCGCCACGGTTTTGCTAAAGGGCCTGTGTGGGGATGACAGCGAGAAGCGCCTTTGACATAGGTGAGGGGAAAACGTTTCTTTTTCACACAGTTCTATGTGGGTCAGATTAACCTCTCCTGGGCAGGATTCCCCTAAGCTGCTGCTGCTGCTGTTGCGGCTGTCTCTCTGCTCATCAAATGGATCCAATTGGAAGCCACCAAACCAAAGAGGAAAAACAGAGCTGCTTCTGCTTCTGATTTCATCTTCTCATGACCAGCAGTAGGAATATGCAGAAGAGACTTTTTTGTATTTCTTTCATTTGGAGTTGTTTTGGGAGGCCCTTCTTTCAGTTTTATGTTCTTTCAGGCACAGACCGATCCTTTTGGTAAAACCCAAAGTGCTCATACTAGGGATGGGCAAGAAGCGAAAATATGGCGTTTCATTTCTTTTTCATCTTTGTTTTGTTACTAATGAAATTTTAAAAGATTTTCAGAAATTTATTTATTTATTTATTTATTTATTTATTTATATACCACCCATCTTCCCAGAAGAACTCCGGGTGGTTAACAGAGAGGGCAAATCAACCCAATAAAACAATACAACAAGCAACACAAAGAAAGGAAGCAAGGAAAAAAATGGAAATACAAAACATAAAACAGATGGACAAAGTAGTCCAAAGATCATCGGCAAGACAGCGAGTGGAAAAAAATTTAAAGGCCGCCCAATGCCTTCCTGAAAAGCAAGGTTTTAAGAGCTTTTTTTTTGAAGGCGGGCAGGGACTGTGCAAGGCACACCTCACTCAGAAGATGGTTCCATAGTGCGGGGCCAGAAACGAAATGAAACAAAATGATGTGTAATGCTATATGGCTCACCTGAGTCCTAGAGGCACCCAATTTTGTGGGTAGCTCCCTTGGAGTCTTCTCTTTAAGGCCTTCAAATTTGGATAGTTTTGGGATTCAGGGGGCTGATTTATTCAACTCCAAAGAGGGTCCCCCCAGCTAATGCAAAATTGCTATGCAGCACAAGCCAGAAATACGTTAAACTAGCAGGAGAAATAATTACAAAATGGAACCGTTTCTATCATTTCATTTTGTAATGAAACAACGTGTTACATAAAATGACAAAAATAGCATTTCATCTTTAATCTTTTGTAACAAAACAATTTTTATGTTACAAAATGAGAAAAAAGCATTTCCTCTTTCGTTTGGTGCCCATCTGTAACTCATACCTTTTGGGTTCTGTATTTTTTTATTTCCCATGCTGGTTTCTACTACTATATCAAATTAAGCCCCACAGAACCATCAAAATGAGTCCAAAATAAGCAGGGACAGGACAAAGTAGGCCACAACACAGTGCACTGGAAAGAAAACTCCATCGCCCGTAGACAGACCTATGCAGTCACTAACAAAGCTTTAACTTTCACGTTTATCAACATATTGTGACCGTTACCATTCTTTATGCATTCACCAGCAGAAACCAACACAGATGAGAAAGAGAAATCACTGTCATGATAATAATTAGAGATGGGCACAAATTAAAGAATTAATTGCAGAATTCATCAAAAACTACTTATTTGTTGCTTTACATTCATCTGAATCTATGCCCCTGATAAATACGAATCAAGGAATTTCAGTAATTTTTTTATTTGATAGGCAAAAAAAATCACACACACACACACACACACACACACACACACACACACACACACAGACAGACAGACAGACAGACAGACAGACACACACACACACACACACACACACACACACACACACACACACACACCAGGAACCCTGAGACACCAGAATTCCAGGAAGCTCCCCTGTACTCTCCTTTACATTATCTCCAAGTCTGGAGAAGATTGGATTTCCAGTGTCTGAGTTAAAAACCCACAAAGAGCGTCCACTCAGGAAAGATCCCTTGAGATACCTAGAGACAAAAAACCTGCAGAGAAGCTCCCACTGAGGTTCCTCCCTCCAAGTTTGATGAAGTCCAGGTTTCCCCAAGCCAATGGCTAAGTGGCACTTTCCTGGGGTAGGACAGGTTGGGCAATTTGAAACTGTATATCTCAGAGGTCTTGAAACCCAATCTTCACCAAAGCAGGAGGGATTGCAGAAGAGGGTTGGGAATAGCTTGTCTGCAGTTTTAGTGTTTCTATGTCCCTTTGGGCTGCAAAACTCAGACATCCCAAGCCCAAACTTCACCGAACTTGTAAGGCTTATAGGGGAGAGTCAGGGGAAATATTTCTGCAAACACACACAAATTAAAAAACACACCAGCATCAACACAGAAAATATAGGGTTGAGAAATGAGCTACATCCATGGGACAGCCAAGCTGAAGAGATGGCCTTTCCATCTCTGTCTATACATGTGTGGCTGATGCTTCCATCCCCACCCTCTATCTCCTTCAGTTCCATTACAAATCCAAGAGGCTATCCCCACAACCGCTTTGACAGCTTCAGTCCAGGAACACAAGCAGTAGCATACCAGATAAAGGAAAGCACTTGCATTTCGTATTTCTCTGGAGGGTCATAGTCTGTTCTTTGGGGAAAAGTCTGAGCTAAAAGAGGAATTGAGCATGTCTGCCTTTTGTTTGTCATCTTTTGTCATTTTCCATTTCCATTTAGTGGTCTTTTGCTATGCATATACCTAGAATATCCTTTTGGTTGCATTTAGTTTAACTAGCTGATCTCATCTCATTCTCAGCTTTTGCCTTCCCAATTCCATCCGTGCAGTTTCTTTCTACTTGCCCATCTTACTACTAGGACAACAACAGGCCTTGCACGCTCTTAGTCAGCGACTTCATGATATAGAAAGACAAGAACTGTCCTCGATGGTGAATAGAACTTGTTCACCACAGGCATATGGCATTATCCCAGTGTATCGAACACCTGCATCATACTTATCCACACTCAGAACTCCCCAAGCTTGCAGAGCATTCAACCTCGCAAGATTTAATGTTCTCCTCTCTGCCTTACTTCAGGGCAGCTTCCAGGGAATCCCCCGACAAGCGACTTTGTCCGTGTGGAGCTGGGGTCCCAGAGTTCCTGTCACATAATAAACGAAACAAAACAGGAGGAGGACAAATGAAGACCGAAATGAAATGTCGTTTTGGTGTTTTGTGCCCATCCCTAGCAGGGACACATCCTGCCTCCAGAGAGCACCTGCAGAAAACCTGGAGAGAAACCTGGAGCTATAAGCTGCTTCATCAAATGGGTAAATCAAAAGCCGAGCCTGTAACTTCAAAATAATCAGTAGTTGTTCTTTTGTAAAATGTTGTATGTGTCAATTCTAATGTTTAAGTTTCATGTTTCCTTCTACTGTCCTAATGTCAGATAGAAGACTAAACGAGCCACAGCTCAGATAACCGTATTATTTTCTGTTCCTGGAACCAATAGGACTCATCCCTTTTAATATACAAACTAGAGATGGGCAAGAAACGAGCAATTTTTTGTTTTGTTACGTAACGAAATGAAAAACGAATTTTGTCTCCAAAATGAAACGAAATGAAACGAAACAACAGAAATTTTGTTGTGCGTTTTGTTTTCGTTGCGGCAAATACATTGAACTGTAATGAATGCTAACAAAACAGCAATTTTTCATTTTCGTTTTCAGTTTTTCGTTTCGTTACATAACGAAACGAAAATGAATTTTTTTGCAAGAAAATCACGAAAAAGGAAAACAAACCGAAACGGACCCCCTAAACCACAAACAACAAACGAAACACCATTTTTTTGAGTCGTGCCCATCTCTAGTACATACAAAACATACAGATGCCAACACCCCTTTGGTGTCCTGATGGGGATGAAATTGGAAGGGTGGGGTTAAGAATGGATCAGGCCTGTGCATACTTCACTAAACAAAAACAAATGGACCCTAAGGTAAGATTTTTCTGTGGGGGAAGGGCATCCATTGTTGCAGAAAACATGGCCTGAAATGCATTAATCTCATAGCATAATGCAAGGAGAGAGACCATGACAACAAAGGTTCATCTTTCCATGGCATTTCCCTTCCCACTTCAGTGCTTTGAAAGTTTGTTCTTCTAATTGATTAATTCTGTTAGTAGGTGGTGTGCTACATTTGTTTGAAATGCCTGTAGTGGTTTCATCCAGAGCATCTGACATGACATAAACCAGAAGCCACAGCTGGCTGTATTCTGTGGAAGCTGACTTAAAATTCTACAGGCATCCTCTCATCCAAAGTTGACAAGACTGTAAGAAGCAGAGGGAGGTGTTGTGAACCTTCACTGCACACTTTTAGGCATTTCCTAACTGTGTACATTATTAACGTTTCATCCAATTTGGAATAATGGTTTTATATTTCACTCCAGGATACTCCCCCTCTTTTTCTGAGATAATTATTTAATGTGTCTGTTAAGTATTAAGTATTATTTTACTTAATATATATCCTTCTCTTTTACAGATATCATAAATAAGGCAGTCCTTGCCTTCAGACTTCAAAAGACGGGACACAAAAAGAAAGGTGATGGGAAGAAGAAGGAGGGAGTGAAAAATATATATATTTAAACTTGGTCCGATGGGGGACTGAGGATATTTGTCCCTGTTTTCTAATCTCAGGCTGTAGAAAAATATTGGAATCTGGTCATGCAAGCATGGTATCCAGTGTGGAGTCAGGTGTAATCTCCCTTTCCTAACTAAGTCCCCTCTGATGACTAAAACATTTTTTGGAGAACAGAAAGCACTTGAGAAAATGTTATAGGCATCAGAGAAGGTTGTATGCGGAAGGGCAGGGACGGACAGGACTTTTGATGCTATTCTGCTACATCAGGCCTAATCTGAAAAGAGAGGGAATCAATATGTAAACCATGTCTCAAAGAAGATATAGATTAGTGGCTTGGCATTATTGCCAGTGGCCATTTGCTGTTGGGGTCAATGTATTCCAATTGAAGAAGAAGAAGAAGAAGAAGAAGAAGAAGAAGAAGAAGAAGAAGAAGAAGAAGAAGAAGAAGAAGAAGAAGAAGAAGAAGAAGAAGAAGAAGAAGAAGAAGAAGAAGAAGAGGTGGTGGTGGTGGTGGTCGTGGTGGTGGTGGTGGTGGTGGTGGTGGATACATTTGGGCAAGTACTGACTGGGGATACCACGTTTTTCATATCCTGTCCCTTATACACATTAGTAAGTCACAACTAGAGCAACCCATTGAATCAGTGAGGATTTTATAAGTCATCTCAACCATAAGTTCCATTAATTCAATGGACAGCCTCATGGCGCAGTGGTTAAATGTTCTGCAGGTAAAACTGTGCTCACGACCTGGGGTTCAATCCCAGGCAGCGGGCTCATGGTTGACTCAGTCTTCCATCCTTCCCAAGTTGGTAAAATGAGTACCCAACTTGCTGGGGGGCGGGGCGGGGGGGGAGGCAATGTGTAGCCTGCATTCTGTAATTAAAAACTGTAAACTGGCCAGAGACTACTTGAAGTGGTATGGGGCGATATATAAGCAGAACACTTTGCTTTGATTTGATTTTGTGTAGTAGCAATTTAATAGTGTAAGCAACAAGATTTCAGCCACTGTTTGGTGCATGGTTTGGGTGCCACAGAAGTGTCTGCCTAAACTCATAGCAGTAAACCTCCCTGTCATTTTGTCTAAGGCATGAAAAAGTCTTTCCTGTGTCACTAACACCACAGTTTTATCTGTCAGAGGATCTATGGATGAGGATCCGCTGGGCAAGTGCTCAAATGATGCAGCATGACTCACAGAAGTGCAGGCCTCACAAGAGGCAGCTGGTGGGTGTGGTAGGAAGGAAGCCAGTAACACAGGATTTGTGATTTGCCAGACACATTAAATAAAATAAAATACAAAACAAAACAAAATAAGGACTATCCATTGTAAAATGCTGTCAGTATATTTAGCATCTGTTCTTGAACTCCGCTGAAGGAAGCAGTCTTTGTAGGAAGCAGAAACTCAAACAGGCTGAGGTTTTTGCTAGTTCAGGTCAAACACAACTCCATTTAACATCTGACAAAACAAGACTAGCCCATGAAAATATATCACTAGCTGATGGAACCCAGAGGTGTTCTTTCACTGATAGTGACTTTGGAAAAGAAGCAATAATGTCTCATGCCGTGCCCTTGACTCACCCTGTATCACCTAACACTCAAGATTTCCCCATCACTCACATTGAATGAGATAGTCTCTTTCCAGTGTGACCTTCATCAAAGGGCGTAAGAGTACTAACTGGACTAAGCACTTCAGCCTAGGTCAAGCTGATGGATTCTCATGGAGGTTCTCCCTTTGGTGGCAAAACTGATTAAATGGAATTACAATCAAGACAGGGAGACAAGATGTGGCTTAAAATTAATTGCCCACCACTCAGAAGACTTGATTCTAGCTTTTAAGTTCTTTGACAAGTCACAAGCCAAAGGTTTGGGTCTAAGAGAGTTGTAATTGTACAGCATATTTTGAGGTGTGTTTGGGCGAACCATTTAGTTTATTCTATTGGCCTGAGATTCGGGTTGTGATGAATATCCTTTTTTTAAGACTAAAAATCACATAGGTTCACTTGCTAACAATGTGTATATGAGAATTAAGTTTCCATAAGCTCATCATGCAATGCACATAAGGGATGATTCATCTCTGAAGACAAAACTCATAGGGTTACCAAAGCATATACAAATCTCAGGAAATCACTACTGTTTTATGACTCTCTACATGGGAAGACAAATCTCAGTTTGAGAGATAATGGAATAGAAAAATTATGTTCCTCCAGCAATTATGGTGACCATGTGAATTAGTAAATTACAAAAGATAGCCCTGCTCAAAGAATCATAGAATCATAGAAACATACAAACATAGAGTTGGAAGAGACCTCAAGGGCCATCTAGTCCAACCCCCTGCCATGCAGGAACCCCATCACAATATTTCCAACAGATGGCCATCCAGGCTCTGCTTAAAAACCTCCAAAGAAGGAGACTCCACCACACTTTGTGGCAGCATATTCCACTTCCAAACAGCTCTAACCATCACGAAATTTTTCTAATGTTTAAATGGAATCTCTTTTCCTGTAGTTTGAAACCATTGCCCTGAGTCCTAGTCTCTGAAGCCATGGAAAACAAACCTGTTCCCTCTTCAATATGACATCCTTTCAAATATTTAAACATAGCGATCATATTCCCCCTCAGCCTTCTTTTAGAGAGGCTAAACATTCCCAGTTCCCTAAGCCATTCCTCATAAGACATTTCCTCCAGACCCTCAACCATCTTGGTCGCCCTCCTCTGCACCCGCTCAAGGTTGTCAACATCCTTTTTAAACTGAGGCGCACAGAACTTGACACAGTTTTCATATCAGTCCCAGCTTAGGAAGTGTTGTTCCATGTGTCGTAATGAATCCAAAGGCATGCGTCTACTGGTTCTCTCCTTAGTGACCTCTTCTTACCTCTAGGATTTCTGCATGCTGATGTGCCACTTTTACTAAAGCAAGCAGTGGAGCACCACCATCATATTTCATAAGAACATAAGAATATAAGAAGAGCCCTGCTGGATCAGGCCAAAGGCCCATCTAGTCCAGCTTCCTGTATCTCACAATGGCCCCACCAAATGCCTCTGGGAGTGCATGTGACTAGATCTCTGTCTCCTGCTACCACTCCCCTGTGTCTGGTCCTTGAAGTACCCCAGTTTTAAGCCTGGAGATGATACATCTCTATCATGGTTTGTAACCTGTGATGGACTTTTCCTCCAGGAATCTGTCCAATCCCCTTTTGAAGGCATCCCCTTTTGAAGGTTACGTAAGAACATAAGAACGTAAGAAGAGCCATGCTGGATCAGGCCAAAGGCCCATCTAGTCCAGCTTCCTGTATCTCACAGTGGCCCCACAAGATGCGTCTGGGAGCGCACAGGACTAGATATCTGCCTCCTGATACCACTCCCCTGCATCTGGCCCTTGAAGTACCCCGGTTTTAAGCCTGGAGATGATACATCTCTATCATGGTTTGTAACCTGTGATGGAATTTTCCTCCAGGAATCTGTCCAATTCCCTTTTGAAGGCATCTTCAGCATTTTTGTTGCCTTCAGCTCAGGCAACAGCACAGAAAACTCTCGCAGAAATTTCCTCATTCTCAACACTTGACTGTCTTCTCTCTGTGACACTTCAAGTGCCATCTTGTGTTTCAAGGAATAGGATGTCAGTGGCATGTCAACCATATTGTTCATCACACCCTAGCTGCAGGCAATGCAACCAAAAAAATCTCACCCCATAACAGGTAATCAGGATAGGTAAATTTCTATAGAAAATGAACTAGATGAGCATCGTGGTGCAGTGGTTAAATGCAGGTAAAACTGTGTTCATGACCTGAGGTTCAATCCCAGGTAGCAGGCTCACCGTTGAAGCAGCCTTCCATCCTTCTGAGGTCGGTAAAATGAGTACCCAGCTTGCTGGAGGGGGGGGGGAATGTGTAGCCTGCATAATTAAACTGTAAACTGCCCAGAGAGTGCTTTAAGTGCTATGGGGCAGTATATAAGCAGAATGCTTGGTTCTGCTTTAAATGAAATTCCCACTATGTTTCCTCAAAATATTAAATAGAAACAGCTAAAGTTCCCTCTAAGCCATGTGGCTGCACAGCCAAAGGGTTCCCCCCCCCCCTGTGCACCTGTGGCGACCGTTTATCTTCCTGTTGGAATAGAATCAGGTGTGTATGTGTGAAGTTGCTCATGCATATGCATATGGAAGGGAGCCCCATGCAGTGGGGTAAAATATTGGAGGCCATGTTGGATACAGCTCTTCAAACCAATAAGCAACAAAACAATAACTAGTCCATCAGCCTTTATGTGAATGAAAAATCAAATACAAAATTGGAACAGGTGATACCTTTAGGCTACTAGAAAAATAACAAAGATGCTGCTAATATTTTGAGAGCGAAACCCTCTTTCTCAGAGTAGTACCAATAGGTTATAACATGACAAAAGATGGATTTACCAGGAGTTATTTCTTAGATGTAAGGTCCTTGGCAAGATGGGGGGGGGAGCCAGGCAGTTTCTTAGTTGAAGCTCAGAGCCAGATGTTCTTAGGCCATTGTCTAGACACATTGGTGCCAGAAAAGCATGGATAGGGGAACTTATAGTTCTGGGAAGTAGAGCAGGAATGGACAATTGTGCCTTTCAGATGTTGTTGGACTGCTGCATTCATGAACCACTGCCAATTTCTACACCAATAAGGGCAAAGCCATCTCAATTTGGATGACCACATTGTCCTCCATCTGTCACATTAAAAGGCTGAGGCTCGTTCTGTTGCACCTCTAGTTTAAAAGCAAAACTGGCAAAGGGCTCAGCTTAACACCTTGGAGAATTTCAGGCAGGCAGAAGAGAGAGCACTTTAGAGAGACAGAAGCCACTTCACCATCTTTTTGAGGTCATCATTCTTGAAGTGGGAGATGACATTTTTGATCAATATTCCATTCCTGCTGATTCATTCTCTTGATGTTTCCTACAATCCCCAATGAGGTACATGCTTCCTAGAATGGGTAACCTGCTGTGGTTTAATTGCACAGCCCACCAAAAATGACCCACTTAAAACACTGGAAGAGAGCAATGCATTTCCTTCATTAGCTGAAAACAACTTCATATATATATATCATCTCATTTTGGAAGGGGTCCATTTCCAAAACAAAACATGGCAGCACAACTGCCGTTCAGTACTGGGACTCACCTTCCAGATCAAATTCAACCAGTCTCTTACCTTGTTTTGGGTTGTGTGGGGCTAAACTCTAACCAGGAAGCAGCCTCTGACACGTCATCTTTCATGCTCCCTGGTGCTGTCCAGTCAGACAGGGAGGTGGGATAATGCATGTCTCTGCACAGCTCCTGATTGGCCAGTGCCAGGGAGAGTCAAACATGATGCTTCAGAGGCTGCTTCCTCATTGGAGTTTAGTCCCATGCAACCCAAAACAAGGTAAGACAGTAGCTGATTTTTCCCCCTGTAAGGTGGGTCCCACATTACAGGGGGGAAAAACATTTAGAACTGGTCCTCCTCCGAAATGGGGTTCAACTGGACCCTAACTCTAACCCTAACCCTAACCCTAACCCTAACCCTAACCCTAACCCTAACCCTAACCCTAACCCTTATCATCATGGTAGATTTAAATGGACACATTGGAGCAAGGGTGGATGGTTGCAGCTTTCCTGGCAGGCATGGTTTTAATATGCATAACAAAGACAGCAAATGAATCTTTGGCTGCTTTCACACGATCACTAAAATCCACTGCAAAGTGCTTGCAGATGCGGAGCATAAAATTGTTTTCCCATGAGCAGCAGACTTTTTAGAAAATAAAGTGCGACCATGCCCAATTAAGCATGACCCAGCGCATTTTACAAGTACCTGGTCTCAAGGTGGTAAAATCCTTGTCGCTGTTCCAATGCGGATTTTAAACCGTTACTCAAGTTTGTGGGAACACAGAAAATCTACACCAAAACCTTTTCACCCCTGTTATGGTATCTTTTCTGTGGTTCTCAGTCATGGGATCAGAATGGTTGCAGATTTTCAAAATGCGACCATGGGAATGCCCAAACTGCAACATCAATCACGTGACCGCTCCAGTGTGTGTGTGTGTGATCCGATCAAAGTTTGCTGCGGATTTTAGTGGTCATGTGAAAGCAGCCTTTGACTTTGCTGACACTCAAAACCTTGCCCTTGCCAACACATTGTTCTGCAAGCACCCATTGCACCTCATGAGCTGCTACAGTCTGGGGACACTTCAACCCAGCGTGAGTTCATACCTGGAAACAGTGCTTGATGCCAAAGTCATCCTGTATGACATGATTGCTTCTTGACACTCTGTGACCTCCACATTGACCCACCCAGGAAAAACAGAGCAGAACATAATGGAGCAGCGAGAATCAAGGGGTGGAAACTATGACAAAAAGAAGCAAGGATCATTTCAGAATTACAACTGCCTCTCACTACAACAGCAGGCAGTACATGGTCTGAAGCAAAAGAGAGCATTAAAACAGCTGCTCAGCCTGAACCAGACCTGACAAAACCTGGTTGTAAAACATTTGACAACATGGCTTTGGACAGATGAAGTCAAAGCAGCATTCCATAAGAAAAAAAGTGGCTCTATCATGTTTTTCTAGCTGAAAAGACAGCTGACAACCGGCAAAAGTACGGATATATTGGATGCAGTGCAAAGAAAGCAGTAACTACAACAAAATCCGTGCACTTTGAGGAACTGTACAGAAACCTCCATACGCATAAAGGTGAACATGACATTTACCAGCTAATGAAAGCCCACCACAAAAGGACCAAATATATTGAATGTTTCTCTGGTGTCATTGGTAACAATGGAAAAGCTAATCAATAATCATGTCAAGGCCACAAAGCGTTGGTGGGATTACTTCAAGAAGGTTTCCACAGAACAGTTCCCACATCCACCGTTCTCATGGGTACTTACAGGAAGACAGGCAGTATAGAAATGTATAAAACAAACAAACAAACAAACAAACAAATAAATAAATAAATAAATAAATAAATAAATAAATAAATAAATAAATAAATAAATAAATCACATGTGCAACTATCACATCTGAAGAAGTTGCCATGGCAATGAACCAGATGAAAAAGGCATACTGCAGGGACCAGATGATTGATTGATTGATTGGTTGGTTGGTTGATTGGTTTTTGTACCACCCATCTTCCCAAAAGTACTCCAGGCAGTTAACAACAGTAGTAAATAAAATAAATATCAAACATACAGTACAATAAATAACGAGAGAGAGAGAAAAAGATACTTGGCAAAATGATGGAACAGAATTTTTTTAAAAAAATGCACTGGAAATGTGGTAACAATGGAACCTCCATGACTGGCTGAAGGAGCTCTTTAATCAGATTATGCTGGAAAAGAAGATACCAGACAATTGGCAATGTAGCATGACAGTGCCAGTCTGGAAAAGGCAGAGGAACCCAGCCAAAGTGCACTAACTACGGACCAATTAGATTACTTGCACATACTCTTAAAATTTTTGAGCCTGTCATTGACACCTAGTCCAATTAAGTATCAGTCAAGAACTGCAGAACAACAGACACAATCCATGCTGCATGGCTGCTACTTGAAAAACACAGGGAGAAACAAAAACCTGTGCATGCAGCATTCCTCAACTTTGAGAAAGCATCTGACTGAGTTCCACATGACATCATGTGGTATGCATTGTGAAGAAGAAGAACAACAACAATGAGAAGAAGAAGAAGAAGAAGAAGAACAAGAAGAAGAAGAAGAAGAAGAAGAAGAAGAAGAAGAAGAACAAGAAGAACAAGAACAAGAACAAGAACAAGAACAGGAAGGAGGAGGAGAACAAGAACAGGAGGAGGAGGAGGAGGAGGAGGAGGAGGAGGAGGAGGAGTGGCTGGTCCATTATTGGTTTGGGCGCTGTTCACCCTTGTCTTCAGTTTTGCCTGATAGGGTCCCCACTAGATTATCATTGAGACAATCTTGCATACATTGGAGGGGAGGAGCTCTAGTCTGAACGCTGCACTTCAGAATAACTACACTACTTGCACAGATCACTTCTGTCCATCCTCAAAAGAGTGCAAGGAGTCCTGCTTTTTGAGACACCTGCTGTCCAATAACAGCTTTAAAGCCTCCCTTTCTCATCTTCTCACACAAACCCTTTTGCCTAAACATTTTTTTAAATTGTTGACTTAATCAAGCCAGCTGACAGGTAATGAGCCAGAAAACCAGGAGTTGTAAGTTCTCGCTGATGCTAATAACTGCTGATCACAGCTCTGGATGCTTGCAGTCCACAAGTTCTCAAAACAGAGATCAAACATGGCAATGGTTTCCCTGCTAAATGGCAATGGAGATGGAGAGAAGCTGAAGAGCATCTCTGGCAAGCATGAAGGAGCATTGCTGGCAAGCCTGCAAATTCCTGCACTCCTTCTGATGACATTCGGGGGAGGGGCGTGTGTAGTTTGCTCCATTTCTCCTACTGGGTGCTGGGGAGCCCTTGAAGGTGCTGTAAGCTTTATATGGCTGCACCAAGGCGAGGAGCAAACTGGCTCTGATTTGTGCCCAACGGCATTACTGTCATGCTGGTTGTGATGTCAGCTCTAGAGAGCATCAAGGGAGCAGTCAGGGTGTGCTGTCACATACAGAAATAGATATCATTTCAAGCACATAACTCTTGAGAGAAGTGGAGGGAGAACAGGAATCCCACAATGCATTGCTTTTCTCCTGGTCTCTCCCTGCCCTCCACCCCCCCCCACACACACAGACAGACACACACCAGCCCTGTTTGTTAGCTTGCTTGCTTAGTTCTCCATCAGCTGCCAAACAGGCATGAGAGAAGTCACAGGAAACAATGTTCTATGATCGTAGGGGTAGGGGTGGCCCAGGCCCATGTTCTAGTGCAGGGGGAAATGGACAGAGGCACACATTATTCACCTCTTCCAGCTGAATGAGGGAAAAGGAGAAAACTTATGGGAAATATTTGAAATTTCTGTCAACAAACAAACAGCGATTCTGAGCTAAAAGGGGGAGGTGCTTCCTTCTCCTGCCCTGTCTTTTTCTAAAAGAACTCCCATTCTCTGTTATCCCAAATATGATGGGAAATGCCCCCTTCTCTCAGGGGGCGGGGAGAGGATGAATTGCAATGATATCTCAAAATTTAATCATTCTTACCAGGTGGTAAGGATCTATTTCACTCTGTTTCACAGATGATTGGACTGAAGGTGTTGAATGCTCCAATGCAAGAGACCTTCAACTGAAATCTAGACAACCACCTGGAGAATAGTCTATGATTAGAGACCGGCACCAAATGAAAAACAAAACACTGTTTTGTCATTTTGTTATGTAACAAATTATTTTGTTACATAACAAAATGATATAAACTGTTTCATGACGAAACAAACTGAACTGCCTTTTTTTTGTTCGGGAAATGAAACGGGGGAGCTTCCTCAAGCTCTTCCCTGTATGCCCCTAAAATTTGGAGAGATTTGGGGTTCAAGGGGCTGGGTTATTCAATTGTAAAGAGGGTCATCCAAGAAAAAATCTTAAAACACATAGAAGAACAAACCTTGCTGAGAGAAAATCAGCATGGCTTCTGCAAGTGTAAGTCTTGTCTGACAAATCTTTTAGAATTTTTTGAAAAGGTCAACAGGCATGTAGATTTGGGTGAACCAGTGGATATAGTCTATTTGGATTTTCAAAAGGCTTTTGACACAGTCCCTCACCAAAGGCTGCTGAGAAAATTGCACAGTCAGGGATAAGAGGGCAGGTCCTCTTATGGATCGAGAACTGGTTGAGATCCAGGAAACAAAGAGTAGGTGTCAATGGGAAATTTTCACAATGGAGAGAGGTGAAAAGCGGTGTGCCCCAGGGATCTGTCCTGGGACCGGTGCTTTTCAATCTGTTCATAAATGACCTGGAGACAGGGATAAGCAGTGAGGTGGCCAAGTTTGCAGATGACACAACACTTTTCCGTGTGGTTAAAAACCAGAGAAGATTGTGAAGAGCTCCAGAAGGATCTCTCCAAACTGGGGGAATGCGCTACAAAATGGCAAATGTGTTTTAATGTAGCCAAATGTAAAGTAATGCATATTGGGGCAAAAAATCAAAACTTTATCTATCAACTCATGGGCTCTGAGTTATCCGTGACAGATCAGGAAAGAGATCTTGGTGTGTTGGTGGACAGCTCCATGAAGGTGTCTCCCCAATGTGTGGCAGCGGTGAAGAAGGCCAATTCCATGCTAGGGATTATCAAAAAGGGGATTGAAAATAAAACAGCCAACATTATAATGCCATTATACAAAACAATAGTAAGGCCGCACCTGGAGTATTGTGTACAATTCTGGTCACCGCATCTCAAGAAAGACATAGTGGAACTGGAAAAGGTGCAGAAGAGAGCGACTAAAATAATTACTGGGCTGGGGCACCTCCCTTATGAGGAAAGGCTAAAACATTTGGGGCTCTTTAGTCTGGAAAAAAGGCACCTGAGGGGGGGTATGATTGAGACGTACAAAATAATGCAGGGCATGAGTAAAGTGGATAGAGGGAAGCTCTTCTCCGTCTCACAAAATACCAGAACTAGGGGACATACACTCAAATTGAGGGCTGGGAGAGTAAGAACAGACAAAAGAAAATATGTTTTCACCCAGCGTGTTGTTAGTCTATGGAACTCCCTGCCACAGGATGTGGTGATGGCATCTGGCCTGGATGCCTTCAAAAGGAGATTGGACAGATTCCTGGAGGAAAAGTCCATCACGGGTTACAAACTATGATGGAGATGTGTAATCTCCAGGCTTAAAACCAGGGTACTTTAAGGGCCACATGCAGGGGAGTGGTATCAGGAGACAGATATCTAGTCTCATGCACTCCCAAACGCATCTGGTGGGGCCACTGTGAGATACAGGAAGCTGGACTAGACGGGCCTTTGGCCTGATCCATTATGGCTCTTCTTATGTTCTTATGTTCTTATGTCCTCCCAGAAGTAATTGGAAGTGCTGTGCATGCACTGCACTGGCATTAGATCAATGTATTACTTCCCCTTGCTTAACTCCTATATTGCAAGCAGGTGCCGTACAGCTATTTGCCATTAGCTAGGGGGACCCCCTTTGGAGTTTAGTAACTCGGCCCCCTAAACTCCAAACCTCTCGAAATTTGGGGTGATGAGTTACTAAACTCCAAAGGTGTCATCATGGGAGAAAATAATTTCTAATTGAGCAGGAAGCGCTTAATTGCTCCCCACAAGGGGTGGGGGAAGCGTCCTCAAGTGGTTCCCTTATTTACAAATCATTTTCTACTGGGGCCATGCCTTTTAGAGTTTAATAACTCAGCCCCCTGAAACCCAAACCTCTCCAAATTTGGGGGGCTTATAGGGAAGAGTCCAAGGAAGCTACCCCCTCAAATTTGGTGCCTCTAGGACCCAGGGGAACCAATGTATAGTGTAAGAAATCATTTTGTTTTATTTCATTTTATTCAAACAAATTTTTACAAATTTGTTAGTAACAAAATGAAACGAAATGAAAAGAGAAATGAAACAAAATGAAACAAAACACTATATTTTTGTTTGATGCCCATCTCTATCTATGATTTGCATTCCTGCCTTGAGCACAGAGGCTCCTTTCAACTTCCTGATTCTATGATTCAGGAATGCAGAAATGGTCAGAGCTATTAACATGATTGCTTCTAAGAGGAAGTTGGAAGTTGAGTCCTGGCAACTGGACTTCTGGTACTGTGCTGGACTGTATTGGTTGAATTATTTTTAAATATCTGTATATTTATTGTTTTTAGATTTTAAATATTGCCTTTATGATTATGCGAGCTGTCTTGGGTCCTTTTGAAAGAGAAAGGCGGGATCAAAATATTTTAAATAAAATAAACTGCTGAAAGTACTGGATGACAAATTCAGTAATAAGTGGGTTTTGCTCTCCATCATTTTCTGCATTTGTTTATTCTATTAGATTGTAAATCATTATTTTAAGTGTTTCATTACTTGAGGGTTTTAGCAGAAAGGTAGTGGCCAGATTCTTGCTGAAGATTTGCAATGGTTAAGTGCAATTGCTGCTCAGTGAGAAGTTGCCAGTACTATTTCTAGAATTCTACCAACAGTTGCCTGGTTTGAAGCAGCACTGGTATGAATTCCTAGTAGGATTCTGGCCCATGTGTGTAGGGAAGGAATGAAGGAAGGAAATGCTGGCAACTATTCTGCTGGCCAATACAAAACCATTAAATTTGCAGAGATTGTTCAGTTTATGGCCCTGTGTTTAGAGACAGGGAAGCCTTAAACATATTATTAGAAAACAACCGTACAATCATATAAATTTAGGCCTAATATGGAATGAGGGTGGACTTCAACAGCTGTTGCACTATTTATAATAAAAGACAAAAATTTCAAATTTAAGAAAGAATTAAGGAATTAAATTCTACTTTATTCCCAACTGGAATAAAACCTTTGGAGACAATTGGATATGTACATTACAGGGGATCTGTAAGATATACTGGTAGAAATAAAGTTCAGCAGTTAGAGAAAAAGCAAAACATGGTGCAACTAGAAGTTACTCTACTCTTTTGAAAAGAGTAGAGTAAAGAGTAGAGGACAGTAGAGCTTTTGAAACATTAACCTGGAAAACAGAAGGAAGCCGGACTCCAAATAACAATGCACTGAAGAGAAATTGAGTGAAGAAGGTATTGCACATCAGGGAATGGGCAAGATTTAAAAGCTCAAAGAATTGGGAAGTGGTTGGCGTTTTCAAAATTCTTTCCATTTTAATCTGCCTCAATGCAGTCTCAAGTAATGGCATTCTTTTATTCCCCCCCCCCTTTTCTTTTTCACTCCTGAGCAAGATTCTGAGACTGATAATACTACTCTGAAAGAACAGACTTGGCCACAAACATGTTGAGACTAGAGATAGTGAGACGGATGTGGAGCAATAGTCCTCAGCTGATCGCAATGGTGGTGCTGTAAAGTAATATACATTCTATGCCTCTTCCTCCCCTAACCCCAAGATCAAAAGGGGGGGGTAAAGGTTCTTATGAAAGAAGGTTTCAAAATTATTCAAAGACAAATGCTGTCTTTGCAAGGCAAAAGGGGCTCCTTTGAACACTTCAGATTCAATGTTTTCTGGGGCTCTCTGCCTTTGGTGAAAAAGCATTCTTTTTATCAGCTAACTTCCTGTTGGATAAGGCTGCACCATCTAAAACCACAATAAGGAAGTCCAAGGGGGATATAAAATGAATTCTGAGTCCAGGTTTGAGAAGACCCTTGGCAAAATGTGACTTTGAGGCTTGGCTTCTGAAGTTCCAATTACAATTTAAAAGATTTTTTCTTCCTAGGGGCACCCACTTTGGAGCTGTATAAGTCAGCTCCCTGATCCCCAAATTGTTCCAAATTTTAGGGAGTTACCTAGAATCGCTTGAGGAATCTCCCCTGCCATTTTGGTCCTTTAAGACCCAGGGGAGCACAGTGTTTCATTTCATTTCATTTTGTAACAAAACTACTTAAAAATCCATGTCAAACAAAATGAAACAAAACTACTACAGAAAAAATGAAACGAAACACTATTTATCCATTTTGTGCCCATCTCTATTCTTGATTTTTGTCTACTAATCATATTATATTAAAATAATGAAGTCACAATAAGGCCATCAGAACCTACCCCCTGTTAAATGCAAGAATACAAATCAAAGGATAACTGCCAGGTGATTAGGCGATATCATTTTGTTATTAGCCAAGAAAGATAAGAAGCAAGAAAAAATAATCAAATATTGGTAAGGAATTTGATAGGAAAAATACCTCTTTGGTCCATTCAAATTTTGCAGGTATCCAGGTTGGCCCACATTTAAAGTAGCTTAGGGCGCTTTTACACGACCCCTAAGATCCGCTGGGCACTTAAATTCGGACCAGAGATCTTAGGGGTTTGTCACTCTTCGTGCGTCCCCACCCCTCCGCACTTCCTGGCTGCTGGCTGCGTGAGGGGATGGAGAAAAAAGGGACAAAAGAATAAAGGCTTACCTCCCGGTGCCAGTGGAAGCTGCCAGGAGCCCCGTCACTGGTTCCTTCTCTTAAAGGGGCGGGAGGCAAAAAACAACAACAAAAAGAAGCGAGGAGAGCCTGGCACATCCGCATCAAGATTTTTCACCCTTGGAGAGCAGGTACAAGAAAAGTGCGCTGGGACGTGCTTAGGTGGGCGTGGTCGCACTTAATTTTCAGTAAACTCCAGAGCTGGTGGGTAAACAATTTTAAGCTCCAGAGCTGGGAGCCATTTGCGGCGGAGTTTGGGGGTCATGTAAAAAGGCCCTTAGACCCACAGCCTTAACAGGCAACTGCATGTGTTTATGCCTTAATTTATGGATTTCAAATAGCCAACTGTGAAATAATTCACCAAGCAGTAATGCTGGGAGTCAATATATATTTAAGTAAAAAGGTTTTTCAAAAGCCTTGAGGTCAATCAGGAAAAGCTATAATTATTGCACATGAAGGGAAATGAGGCGGAGGACAAGGGGAGTATAAGGGAATGAGGGAAAGTTTGACTGGGAGCAGTCAATTCCTGTTAGGTAAATAAGATTACTAAACAGCAATTCAGGAAATCCTTAAATTTCCTGAGGAATTGGATTTGCTGTAGAGATTCTCCCTCTACAACCTTCTATACCTAGCTGGTCCTCATATTTAAAAAATGCCATTGAGCTAGAAATGCAGTTTCTAACTTTCTAACATTGGCAGTCTAGCTAACCAGAACCAATACCTAGCCATTCAAAACTTCTGGTATTTCTGCTTTCTTCTGGTGAACAGACCTGCAGATACAAGGCGTGCTGAGCTAGAGGTAAGGTAAAGGTTCCCCCCTGCACATGGATGCTAGTCCTGTCTGATTCTAGAGGCAGTCCTCATCTCCGTTTTTAAGCCAAAGAGCCATTGTTGTGGAAGTCCATGGCCATGTGGACGGCATGGCCAAATACATTTCTGCCCATGGAACACTGTTTACCTTTCCGCTTTTTATGGTGGTAGCTATTTATCTATTTGCATTTAGATGCTTTCAAACTGCTAGGTTGGCAGGAGCTGGGGTTAACAGCAGGAGCTCGCTCCTCTGTGTGGCACCCGGGATTCAAACTGCTGAGCTGCCACTTTGCAGCCGACAGCTTCAGCGCTCTAACCCAGGCATGTCCAAAGTCAGGCTCGGGGGCCAAATGCAGCCTGTTTTCAAATTCTGAGTGGCCTACGGCTTCTTCTCCCCACAGACTCAGCCTGTCACGCATCTCCACCAGCTGGCTCCTCCCCATACTGGGTGGAGGCGTTAGCTTGCAGTTTTATAGTTTGCCTGTCCTCCGTGCCTCTGTCCATCTCCTCAGCCACCTGCCCAGCCTACCCACCCCCAGCTCTGTTACTGCAGCATCCTCCCTGCCTCCTTGCATGTTATAGAGACTTCTCCAAAGTCCAGGCCCGGCGGCCAAATGAGGCTGAATGGTTAGCCCCCACACATTTTCACCCCACCAAATCTGTCCCTCCTTGCAAAAAGTTTGGACACCCCTGCTCTAACCCCTAAGCCAACATGCTCCCAAAAAGCATGACCAAAATCTACCTGATCCTGGCTGACAACTCCCACGCAGTGTGAGCACAGACCCGGAAGGAGTGGGAGTCTGACCCGCTCTGGATGAGCAGGAAAATGATCCATTGGGTTTTTCCAGTGATGCGGTTTCCCCCTGCTGCTACCTGTACCAGAAGCAAGCTTGATGCTGCTTCTTAAGCCCTCTGAACACCTCTTCTGACGTGTTCATTTAAAAACACTTGGCTTTACAAGAGAATCGAATCCCACAGTGATCTGGCTTGGGAGAGGAGTTAAATGGTTGGTTTTGTTATGGTTTAAGTACCCATAATGGTCCCGCCTGGGGACCACATGCAGCGCCCTGCAGCTTGGTGCAGCTGGGGTCTATTTCCTCCTGTAGTTCAACATCTACAGAAGATACTGCATTCTCACATGCGTCCAGATTGATATGTGACCAGGAACGGAAAGTCTTTGCCCTAACTGCCATCCCTCATTCACTTATCAAAACAATAAACCAGAACTGCAATATTTTACTCTTTAAAAAAAAAAGAACTACTAGCCCTTCCTCAAGGCTGGAAACAAAAGCTTGTCTGTGTGCTTCAGCATGCACACAACAGCACACCCACAGCACAAACACAAAGCTCTGAGCGCAAGGCTGGGAAAAGGACCGTGCCTGAGTCCAATACTCAACTGAAATACTCCCAGCACACAGGCTGGACAAAAACCGTGCCTGAGTAATTAAATGGAGTGTCTTGTCGTAATTCCACACCGCTTGCCACCATGTCACCGCTATGATGACAGCATATTTCCCACATTTTTAATGACAATGCAGACTAAACTTGCATCCTTATGAATGAAAACACATCCTGTGCCATTAGGGCGATGGATCAAGTGAGCAGTATGCTAATCTCATGCATTAGCGGTGGGCTCAGGGGGAGGGCACACCGTTTCTCTTTAGCAGTTTATACACCATAATCTTGAATCTGGCTGCATGCAGAACAGGTACATAGTCCCTGGGGCATGCAACCATCTTCAAAATAATAATGAAATAATCTGCACAATGGATGCCAAGATCGAAACTCTCCTCTTTGCATTCCTCAAGAGCCCTCAAATTAGCCTACCCATTCGTTCAGTTTCTAACTTGCGGGAAAGCTTATTATCACCATCTACCTTTCAAAAGAGCAACTCAAGTTTTTACTTTTAATATTTAATGCATTATTGTGGCTCTCGGAGAGCGAAGTGAGAAATAGCTCATGAAAATCTATTAGCATTAATCAAATGTTCCAACTCGGCCCTCTTGGCCATTACTAGCAATTAAAGAGAATGTCCCTCTTCCTCAAACAATCTGAATCATTGTGTTGCACTTGTAATTCTAATCTTTCTTCCTATTTGGGTGTTCTAAATCCTTTCTGTATTTCCCCATGCATCTGCTGCAGTAGATTCTACACTAGATTCAGTGAATTGCAGCACTAATGAGATGCTTATTCATGCTACTCTATCACAGTTGTGACTTTGCTGCTTTGTTTGATATGCTGGGTGTTAAACCATATCCGGGACTTTGACGCAGTCTTAACACGAGCCCGGCCTCCTGATACTATCATCTGGTGTATTCCATCTCACCAAAAAGATTCTCGGCACCTGATAGACTACATCTTCTATCAAGATTGCATTTTTTGGTACCATGCTTTGATAAAGATAGCAAGTTGCTATCGAAAGCTTAGCTTACATTTGTTTTTGTTTTGGTTGTTACCAATAAAGGTATCACCTAGCTGACTTTTAGATGTGTCTAAATGAAAGTGGTGAATGATGGCTGGGAAGTGTGCGTCTCTCACTCTGTCCAGGGCCATGGAGAGAAGTTGCTCCTGTAGTGTTTTGGTTCACACACACTATAAGCAGATGAACAAGGAGCAGTTCCATAACATGGCCTGAACCCGGACTGGAAGGGACCCAGGATGTTTCCATCTTCCAGGAACACCTGGAGCTATTTGGTAGTGACTTGTTCCATTACATTGTCCATATATTGGATATTAAGGTCAAGGTAAATGTTCCCTACACACATGTATGCTAGTCGTGTCCGACTCTAGGGGTGGTGTTCATCTCCTTATTCAAGCAGACGAGCCATGGTTGTGCAGGTCCAAGGCCACGTGGCCAGCATAGCTGCATGGAAGCACTGTTTTACTTTCCCGCTTTTTACGGCGGTACCTATTTATCTACTTGCATTTCCATGCTTTTGAACTGCTAAGTTGGCAGGGGCTGGGGTGATCAGTGGGATCTCACTCTGCTGCGTGGCACCCGGGATTCGAACTGCCAAGCTGCCGACTTTGCAGCCAACAGTTTTCGGAGCCTTAGTCTGCTGAGCCACCACATCCTATATCGGATATTAGCTACTGGAAAATTTTGCCTGATAGTTGGTCGGCCTTCCTCCCTTTCAATGAAAGCAGAATGGAAGGCTGGGTAGCCAAAAGCTCATTAACATTGCTGACCTTTTCAGGAGAAAATTAATTCTAACTTCACACGTACCAGCTCTGCCACTTGGTTGTGTCAAAATGCTGGCATCATTACAGAAAGGCTGACAAGCCTGCCAGGGACAAAGTGTCTGCCACCTCAGTGGAACTTGCGTTGAGTTACGGAGTGCTGGCACAAACAAAGCAATGACATGGGCCATTCTGTCAGCTTTTCAGATAAAATTAATCATTGTTCCCTTGGCTGTGTAAATTTTTTCACCATGGAGCAGGGGATGATGAATGTAACGAGGCGTCTTCCTGACAGCAATGGCCTGAAAACTCTTGATTGTCTTTGCATTTCAGTGGCAGCGTTGCGCTTTTGAGAAAAAGCTGCCTCCGTTTGAGTGTGTGAGTGCTCCGTGTGTGAGAGAGAGAGCCAAAAGAGATCTCTTGACACTTCCCCTCTCCACCCCCAGAGAAGGTGTTGTGGTCTTGGAAATTTGTCAAGCTCAGCTTTGTAAACTTGAAGGAGAACCACCCGTAAACCCACAATTTTTCTTCATCTCTTACATCTGGACTTGGATCTAAAGACAAACCTGGATCCAGCCATCACACCTGTACCTTTGTCACACAGTCCAGTTGATTAACAATTATATGGGCTCTGATTCCTTGCAGTGACTGTATCAGTTCTTGGTTGTTTGTTAGCTCCTTTTGACATAATCACTGTCCATATTTTATCACCCATTTGGCTAAGTCTTCTCTCATGTATATGGTTGGTCCATTCCTTAGTTCAGGCAGTGTACCTGAAGGGCTGCAGCTAACCACAGCTCTCATCTAACCTAAGTTTAATCAGTGGTGCCTTCAGAGAACTTCAGAACAGAAATCACTCCACTCAGCAGAAGAAAGGTTCAGAAACGAACAAAGACTGGTTTATTTACTTATTATTATAAATAAGGTCTCTGGGCGACTTACAATCAAAAGAATTAAAACAGTTAAAACCTTTCATTGCTTATTGTGTTATTTTGTTTGTAAATGACATTTTTTTTTAAAAAAAATCGTTAAGAAATGAAACGAGCAACGAAATGCTGCCGACACCTCCCCACAGCCTGACCGCACCAGCGAGGCTGCTGGTGCAACCTGAAATTCAAAAGCCTCCCCTCCACTGCCCTCCAGTCCCTGGTTCTTCTGAACCAGGTGAGGGTTGGGCGACCACCTGGCCCTCACCTGGCTCAGAAGTTCAGAAGAACCAGAAAGCCAGGATTGAAGCCACTCCCACCCCTCCTTCAACATGCTGACACCAGCACTCATCCTCTCAGTCTCCTGCTGTGTTGGGAAAGGGGATCCCTCATCAGGGGTCTGAGAAGGGAAGGAGAAAGGAAGAACTGGGATCAGGAACACAGCTTTATATATGGCCTGTAGAAGTTTCCACAGTTCGATCACTTGGCATCTTCATCTAGAAGATTCTCAGAGAGACTTCGAACCAAAATCTTTGAAAACCACTTTCAGTCCGGATTTTGGAAGATTAAAGCTTTCCCTCAATAGACCATAACTATTCCTGAGGTTAGGGCCTTTTGGCTGTCTCACTCTTCTAAAGAGTGCCTGTGAGCCAGCTGGGAGAAGCAAACCAAAGACAGTCAGGAATCAAACCAGCAAAGTAGCATGGGACCTGGAGGAAAACATGCTCAAAATACCTCAGTAATGGCAATGGGTTCATCAGAACCGATGATGCCTATCTAAGTGCAACGCTGAGGTTGTTTCAGGACAGCATTCTTGTTTGCGTATGAATAGTCACTTCTCAGGCTTGCCTCCATCCTCTTGTTTTGGTGCAGAGTTTAGAGCAACCTAAATGAACTCTCTCACAGTCTAGCTGTCACAGAAACGCAGCACTTTGGAGAATTCAGGGTGTCTTTCTGTATTCTTCTCTCTTGGCCTGGAGAAGCTATCCAATTGGGGAAGAAGAAAGTTTGATATCCAATGACAAACTGCCTTCCTTCAGGGCATGCAGCCACCCTAGAAGAGAGAGGAAGTGAGACAAGAGAGCAGGCGATGTCTGAGAGAGGTGTTGGGATGAGCACAATGAAGAGAGTGACTTGGAGCTGGGGAAAGCGAAGAAGAAAAGCAAGGGAAGGGAAAGAAAGGATGTTCAAAACCGTTCACTTTCCCACACACATCAATACAATGGATTGGGCGCCTATAGCCTTCCAGATGTTGTCGCAACCCTCCCTACACCTCCCATCACCAGCTGGCATGGCTAATTTACAGATAATAAAACATTGGAAGGGACCAGGGTTCTCATCCCTGCTCTAATAAATTACGAGTTAGATTGGTACCACATTAATATTATTGATAGTAATCAGATTTCTTACTGGCCAAGAGTGACATGATTTTGAATTGCATCCAGACTTAGCCACAAGAGCTCCTGATATGTTGTATAGTGGTGTCACCAAGAAACAAAATCAAGAGATACAGAGAATCTTAATCAAATCAAATCGAATTTTATTATACGGTCATTGACCTGAGTGAGAATGTTAATCAGGGGTCAAAGCTTTATAATTGATAGGACCAGACATGATTCTCAGTGCTCACTAAGGGCAGGAAGTTGATTTGGGTCATTTCCCCTGGTCTCCTAAAATGCATCCTCAACATTTCCTTCCATTTTGTTGTAAATGAACAGTTACTACTAGAGATGGGTGTTTCGTTTCAAAAGGGGACTGGTACCGAAATGAAACAAACCAACACAGCTGGTATTCAGAATGCAGGTCCACCCTCTGGAACAAAATCAACCACTGTCTTACCTTTGTTTACCTCAAGCAGGATGAAACACAAAGCAGGAAGTAGCCTCCGACGCATCATCTTTCCCTCTCCCTGGCGCTGGCCAATCAGATAGGGAGGTGGGATGATGCATATCTTTGCACAGCTCCTGATTGGCCAGCTCCAGGGAGAGGGAAAGATGTCACATTGGAGGCTGCTTCCTGGTTGGAGTTTCAACCAGCATCAACTACAGCAAGGTAAAACATTGGTTGATTTTTCTTCCGGAGGGTAGGACTGCATTCCAAATACCAGCTGTGCTGGTGCGTTTCATTTCGGCACCAGTCCCCTTTTGAAACAAAACACCCATCTCTAGTTGCTACCCTGAAAAGCAAACCTAAATGCTGAACTCTGAAAAAGTGGAGATAAATGGGGTTGCTGTTTTATTTAAAAAAAATGGAGATGACAAGTTTATATAGTTCCATTTACTCAATTTCTTATTGTTTGAACTAACCATTGGATTTAGGCTTCTGTTCAAAAATCCAAAATTAAATAAGAATAAATGGCAACCACCTATGAAATAGCCCATGAAATATGTTTAGATTGTGAGGAGGAGTGACAAAAAAGAGACAGCAGAACAATCTACTTGAGAACTCTGGGTGGACAGAACCTGGAGCAGGGAAACTCACTAGCATAAGAAAAAAAATCTGGGATTCAGAATTGCACTGTGGTACAAGCAAAGGTGCCTAAATCTAATATTAATTATGACTAGACAATAGAGCACTCATGATACTGGCACAACTTTAAAAAAAAAAGAACACTTTCTTTCATGTAACTCTATCCGGTGGCAGTCCAAACAAAAAGTTACAGTGTAAACTAGACATGGGCATGACTTGGCGAAATTGTCGTTTCCATTTTCGGTTATCGTTTCCGTTACGTAACGGAAACGGTAACAACAATTAAGCCGTCAGAACTCGAACTCGAACCGAAAAAAGAAAAATTTGGTTGGGTTTTTCGTTTCCGTTTGTGGCATCGCGGCGATTGCACAATGCGAAGCACAGAAAAAGTTTTTTAAAGTTTTTTTTAAAAACCCCGACTGCCGGCCAAAAAAGCAGGTGAAAATATGCCTGCCTGTGGCTTTGCCACCTACCAGAGGGGTGGTTTCTGGGGGTCCCCGGCCTTTCCCCCCCTCTTCTCCTGTCCTGGGCTGCTTGCACCAGCCTGGGGGGGGTCATCCTCGTTGTCTCGCCATGCCATGCAGTGGGGGTGGGGATCCAAAATGGCGACCACAATTTTTCTTTTGAAATCGTGGTCAAAAAACACACCAAATCACCACAGAAACATGTGAAATTTATTTATTTTAAATGTTTGAATATTGATAGTAGCAGCAGTGGGTTTTTTATAGCAATAAAACATCATATTGATTTTATTTTATTTTATTTTATTTTTTATTTTTTTAGACCTGCCCATTTGGGCTGGGCATGGGATGGGACCATGCAAATTGTTTGAACCATTCCACCAATGGCATCGCCAGGTTTTTGACTGACACTTCTGGATGTCTCGGAGGGCATAAAAAGCCAAGGCACCTTCCAGAAATCGCAGTCGGGTGTATGGATGTGGTTGAGGTAGGAGGGCTGGCTGCTGGTGCTGGTGTGATCCGATTGAGATTGAGGAGGGAGGCTGGAGGCTTTAGGATTTAAGTTAGGCAGGCAGGGAGGGAATTGAATTTAGAAAATAATTTCTTTGATTCCCTGCAGCTTTGTCTGCTGAAGGGAATAGCAGTTTATTCTTTATTTCTTCTCTGGCAGTTTGTGAGGATTTTTTTCTGATATTGGATAAAGGGGGAGGTTCGACTGGGAGTGGGAGGTGTGGATTTATTTTAAAACTCTATTATATACTACCATTTATTTTCTATTTTCCCAACTTCAATTTGCTTGCACACACACACATTTGGGGTGCAAGCCAAGAACAGAACCTCTATCCTAAGTGATATCTTAACTGCCCACTCGCCCGTCCGCCCATGCCGCCACCTGCCTGTGGCCCACGCCACCACCCGCCCACTCACCCGCCTTCGGCCGCTGCCCACCCACTCGCCCACCCCCCTGCCCCACCCGCCGCCTAGGGTGCAAAAACACCTAGCACCAGCCGTGATTGCGGGACGCCCCTATGCTCTGGGAAGTCAAATTGCGCTAAATCGTGGTGGAATGACAAACGACAAACAGAAATGACAAATTTTTGAAAAATTTCACGACAAACGGAAACGACCCGAAATGGACCCGTTCCGACAAACGAAAACTCGAAACGTCATTTTTTCTGGTCGTGCCCATGTCTAGTGTAAATATCAGAAGTCAGATCAACACCAAATTCATTACAGGGGGAGAAGACAGTTTGCTCCTGGTGTGTGCCAAATTTTGGGACGTTTGAGCAAAGGGTTTTGGACTTACTTTTGTTTTAATTAACACTATTTTTATTCTGTACAAAGGCAAGCCACCAAATATCTTCAGGGGACTGAAAAAAGATCAAATACAGCCTCTTTTTTAAAATTTCTCATAAATTAGCCCTTTGTTGGCTCTAATAGCCCTTTAATTAGTGCTTTTTATAGCCAGAAAAAATATATATACTGACATTTCAGGTGTTGTCTCATAAGCTCATAAGGCTCTAAATCAGATTGAATTTTGACCTTGCCACTCTGAAAAGACACTGAAAGAAAGCGGTTAACTCCTTCCTGCCCAAACACTTTTAACTGCTGCTTGTGAAAATATTTGAAAAGATATTTTAAAAAGAATAATTCTCAACAGGTCACTCTTTCATTAAAGCTGTGAAATTACTGTCCTTTTTAAGAAGGTCTAAGTCCTCCACCCTACTTTTTCCAACAATATTCTGGTCACTTCCATATTTTCCATTATATGTGCATGGCAGGATAGACTAGGAGCAAGAGCTCAGACTTGACTTGATTGAGCATCCATTTTTCTGCTTTTATGGCTGTTTTTAGTATCTGTACCAACACAACATTTCAAATGACTTTATTTTTAACCCCTGTCTTTTTTCTGTTTTGTTGTTGTTGTTGTTCACATAGCATAGATGTTTTTGACTTTGGTTTTCCATAAGATTTTTTACTAACTTGATTTTTTCCTCTTTTTTATACTTCAAAAAGAAAATGGATATATTTTGCAAAACACACGCACAACATGTCCATAATATTTTCAGTCCAGGATGGCTTTTATTCCCCAGCTTGCCTAATTCAAATAAAGGGATTGGAAATTAGAACATAGCTTACCAGTCTGCATTTGGTAGAAACAGGCATAGCAACGTTAGTTTTAATGAAAAGTTAAAGAGTGTGCATTTTTCTCGATTGTATGCATTGTACCTACTCAAACTTTGCTTCTCAATTTCTTTAAATTCAACACAGCCCTTCAAAATAATTTGGTGCAGAAAAACTACAGCCATGTCAAAGTTGTTCACACTTCTGTCTTCTCCCATTTACCATAGTACAGATCATATGCCAGTGATGGCAAACCTCCAGCACTCCAGATATTTTGGACCACAACTCCCAGAATTCTGAGCCTAGATTGCCAATGACAAAGGATTGTGGGAGTTGTGGTCCAAAACATCTGGAGTGCCGAAGGTTCGCCACCACTGTCATAGGCTCATCTTCCGGAATCTACCACATCTGGATAAATTCTATGAGAGAGAAATTTCTCCTTGAATGTGTGGGTACCCGTATGAATATTTAAACTCCCATTTTTAAAAGCCAAGCAGTTCAATTCTTTTTTTTTTAAACCCTCCTTTACTTTACTAAACTCTTACAAATTGGATAACTCTTACAAATTGATTGCTGACTGGGGCAGGTTACAGAGATCACATTACACCCCCTACTAAAGCAGCTCCACTGGCTGCCTATCAGCTATAAAGCACAATTCAAAGTGCTGGTTTTAACTGACAAAGCACAAAATGGCCTGGATCCAAGCTACCTCAAAGATTGAATTTCTCAGTATGAACTGGCTTGGATGCTAAGGTGATCAGGAGAGACCTTTCTCTCCATCCCGCCGCCTTTACAGGTGCATATCAGAAGAACACATGGAAGGGCCTTCTCTGATGCCGGTCCCAGACTCTGGAACTCCCTCCCGCTGGAGGCCAGGACTGCCCTATCCCTGCTGTGTTTCTGGAAACAGGCAAAGACTCTTCAAACAAGCTTTCGCTGAATGACAGACTACCTATTACGTGACTTTTAGGGCCTTTTCACACGACCCCTAAGATCCGCTGGTCCCTTAAATTCGGACCAGAGATCTTCGGGGTTCGTTTCTGTTCCTGCGTCCCCACCCCTCAGCACTTCCTGCTCCTGTCGGCGTGAGGGGAGGGAGGGGGAAAAAGGACAAAAGAAGCCTTTATTAACCTGCCGGTGCCGGTCGAAGTTGCCACGAGCCCTGTTACTTCCTGGTTCCGTCTCAAGGGGCTCTTAAAGGGGCAGGAGGCAAAAAAACAACAGACAAGCGAGGAGAGCCCGGCACTCTTATCCGCATCAAATATTTTCACCTCCAGAGAGAAGGCACAAGAAAAGTGCGCTGGGTCGCGCTAAAGTGGGCGGGGTCGCACTTAATTGTCTGTAAACTCCGGAGCTGGTGGGGAAACATTTCTAAGCTCCAGAGCTGGGAGCCATTTGCAGCGCAGCTTAGGGGTCGTGTATAAACGCCCTTAGATGGACTACCATGCATGATTGCATTGACTGGTCTCATAAGAACACCAGTGTTTTCTATGATAGTTTCCATCCCTCATAATGGATTTTTCTTTTTTCTTTTTTTTTTTTTTGCATGATCTTGGTAGCTTTAATGTTACCTTTTAATGTTGTAAGATGCCTCTTCTAATTCCCTATTGTTAACTTGACTATGTTTTGAATGTTCTGGGCTACATATTGTCCATCATTATTGTAAGACAACTTGGGTCCTTTTCCAAATAAACAGGTCTCTTCTGGGGCCACCAACTGGACTTAAACTAGATGTCCTTGTAGAATACAAGTCCTCCTTCCATGTATATTCTTTATGCCACAGCAGTAGGTCTGTTGATTACCTGCTGCACCAACCATTTCAAATGTACACGCACCCTTCAATTTACAATCTAACCTAAAAAGTAATCCTATTTGGATCCCCAAAGGCTATGAGTTGTTTACAGATCATCCTTTAGTTTCTAATCAGTGAAGTAGAGAATGACAACCCTGAAAGGCAGGTGCAGTTTTTTGAGGGATCTGAGCCTTGAGATTATTCAGGCTGATAGAATGGCTACTGAGGAATAATGTGTGCATGCTAAAAATGTTACTGATTAACCAGAGCAATAAAAGATCAAGAGAAATGCACCCATTGATCTTAAGAGGATCTAAAATTGGGCACGGTCCTGGATTTGTGGGTGTGCCTGTGGGCTGCCTCCCTTGCTACACCTTCCTGGAGTGAAGGATTGTTTTGCATCCCATTAACCAAAACTCCTCCAGCAGCACAGGAGACGTGCAGGACCTTACAGAGCAGAATAGCTGCGAGTTCCCCCACTTTCTACCACTGATTGGCACTCGCATTGTAAAATAACTGAGACACTGGTAAAAGAAAGAATAAAAAGGTTTCCTTTTCATTCTTTTGATTCCTGACTCGGGACAGAGCTCAGTCAAGGAATACAGCTGAGGCACACCCAGTGAGGTCACAACCAGACTGCATGAACAGAGAGAGGAAACATGAGTTTCCTAGGGGGAAACCAAGGGGAAGGCTCCTAACATTGTTACTTACTTACTTTGTTTGTTTGTTTGTAGTAGGAGTAGGAGTAGGAGTAGGAGTAGTAGCAGGAGTAGGAGTAGGAGTAGGAGTAGAACTGTGGATGCGCCCCAACACACTCAAAGTAAGGAAAGAAAAGGACAAGTATTTATAATCAATTTGATGAAAGGAAAAAACCAGTAGGGATTATGAAGGGTGGAGACAATGCAGTTGTGGTATCCTTCAACATTTGTGCTATGTTTGTGTTTGTTTCCGGGTCGAACACAGCATACATATGCAACAAGTGCAAACTAGTGGCACTGCTAGCAGAAAAAAGTGAAGAAATCACATCAGATTTCAAAGCTCTGGAAGGAAACACAAGAACTTTGGAGCCCAGTAGGGACGGACAATTCATTTCAGAATCTAGTGGTTCTGAAATGACCACACGAGCCCAGGTGGTGTTCAGAAGCCTCAGAAACACAAGCAGCCAATCTCTTACCTTGGTCTGGGCTCTTTCAGGGTTAAACTCCAACGAGGAAGCAGGCTGTGACATCATCTTTGCTTCTCCATTGTGCTGGCCAATCAGACAGGGAGGCGGGATATGCCTGTCCATGCACAGCTCCTGATTGCACCATGGAGAAGCAAAGCTGACGTTGCAGCCTGCTTCCTTGTTGGAGCTCAACTCTGTGCAGGTGCAAACCAAGGTAAGAAATTGGCTGCTTGTGTGTCTAAGGCTTCTGAACACCACCTGGGATCGTGTGGGTCTTTTCGGAACCTACAGGTTGCCCATTCCTAGGGCCCAGATAGTCTTCTCTATCCCAGTGTTTTTCAACCTTTTTTGGGCAAAGGAACACTTGTTTCATGAAAAAAATCACGAGGCACACCACCATTAGAAAATGTTAAAAAATTTAACTCTGTGCCTATATTGACTATATATAAAGTAATTCTCTTGAATAGGAATCAAATAAACACAAAGAAAGTATTTTATAATTACTTTATTATGAAATAGTAAACAGAAATATGAAAAATTATAAAATACTTTATTCAGTGCGCAACCTGGGCCTGTTTGGCTGAACACAAAGCTGATATTCTTCATCTTTTCCAACGGCACACCAGGCAACATCTCACGGCACACTAGTGTGCCACGGAACAGTGGTTGAAAAACACTGCTCTATCCTACCAGTATTAGGGTTAGGGTTAGGGTTAGGGCAACATATATGCATTTTAAAAGAAACCTCACTTTTTCCTCCCAACTATTGTGAGGACTGCAGCTAAACACAGATGAAAAGGAAGGCTAGGAGGTGGTGGCAAATGATATCATAGTTCTTAAATGTGATAGTGCTCAGGTATCATTCTGCAATGCGTGTTTCTTTTTCAAAGGAGCTGGTCAGAAAAACAAAACATCCAACATTATTTCAACATTATTTCTCAACTCTAGTTTGAACCATTAGTTAAAAGTTATGTTGAAGTATTCATTGTATAGGAGAAACACGATTTCTCTGCTTGCACTACACGTGGCCAGCTTTTTGGATAAGGGGATAGCCCTTGTTCAGAAACTGGGAACTTCTGGTCCTTCAGATTTTTTTTTGGACTTCAACTCCTAAAAGTTCCAACCAGTGTGCCCAATGCTGAAGAATGGTGGGGCATGGACAGCAGATGAAATATCTGAGAAAAAGAGTACTACAGTAGGACCTCCGTATCCACTGATTCATTAACCACTGATTCTGTTATCCATGGTAGGCAGAGGAAAATATTAAATAAATAATTCAACTGCTGCAAAGCAAGCTACTGTCACAAACAGTGGCTGTAAAGCAAGCTACTATCATAAAACAGCAGCCGTAAAGAAAGCTACGGTTACAAACAGGAGCCGTAAAACAAACTACTGCCACAAAACAGCAGTTGGGGGTGTTCTCTCTTATCCATGGTTTTTGTAATCCATGAGAAAGCATGGAACTGCTCTCCATTGGATACTGGGGTCCCACTGTAGTGTAAATCTATAGGACTATCCCAGTATCCTACCTTACTAAATATTAGATGGCAGAATAGAAGTAAGCCTTCTTCAGAAGTTTTGTGTGCTTGTCTCCAACACAAAGGCAGAGAGAACCCAGCCCCTCCCTGCTCCATATGAAGAAGAGTGTGCTTTCAGGGGGAAAATCCCTGCTCATATGTAGGCTCTGCAGATGTACAAGAACCTCAGATGCTTGATCATATGGGAAGCCTAGATAACGACATAATTTTTTTTCTGAAGCCATCTCATTGTCCACATGGAGAAAGCCACAAAATGAGAGAGGAGGGCAATGCCGGGAACCTCTTCAGCTTGCATGTTGGAAACAATTGGGTAACCGATGTGCAAGCAAGGCTATGATTACACCATCACCCACCAGGAGTGACCACTGAGTTACCCCTCACATCTATGCTTTCATTTCTATACGGGAAGGAATAATCTGCTCCACTCTCTTGCTCTTTAAATGAAAACGGCATCCTACCGCTCAGAATTCTTTCATCAGAGTGTGTAAAGACAGTGAAATGGAAAAATGTGCCTCTAATTATTACCCCTGTGCGCTTAAAAACCTTTCACTGAACTTTCAAGTCTCCTCAAGTTTCAGGTCCTCTCTCTCTCCTTTTTTTATTTAAAACTCATCTAAAAAAGCAGTAAAAAGCCTCTGACACTATAAATTCTCTTGTAAACCTGAATTTTATGGGTTTAATTGCCTCTTTTTATGGCCTGGCAGGCTTTGTTCCTTCAACTTTTTTAGAGGGTGCTTCCATTACTTTAGCATAAAAAAAAAAAAAAAAATTGGATGGAAACAATCTGGTTGATGGGCCCTCTACTGGCATCAGGGGTTTCAATGACTCATTCAAACCCCTGATGCTAGTACAGGTTCTTCAAGTACAGCATCTACCAGTTTATTAATTTAGTCCCTCTTGGGTGCCATGAACAATGCTGGCACCAAACTAGCAAAGCCTCAGGAAGTCTTTTTGTGTGTTTGTTTGTTTTAGGTGGTGTGTGTGTGTGTGTGTGTGTGTGTGTGTGTGTGTGTGTGTGTGTGTGTGTGTGTGTGTGTGTGTGTGTGTGTGTGTGTGTGTTTATGCACATGTGTGGAATGGAGAGGAGGACTGAGTGAGGTACCAGTAGGCTGGTATGTAATGAAACACCGTTTCCCGTTTTCTTTTATTTTGTAATGTTTTGAAAGCTTACAAAATGATGAAACAGCATGTCAATTTTTGGTCAGTGCCCGTCTCTAATTGTTACCTTAGGAATCTGATTGTTCTCCATACAGAAAAGGTAGCCAACCAGTTGGAGCCTTCTCTGTGCAACAATAACATGAAGCGTATGTAAGTCACTCTTTTGAGAGCACCTCCTCATTAGTGATGTGGTTGAAATACCAGATCTTTAGAATTCAGAAGAGCAACCTCAGTTGGAACGCACCAAGCCTCTTGTTGATACTTGCTGGTGCCTTCCAAGTTTCATTGGCATAAATAGCTGTTGGGATCACATTAGAGGCAAACAAGTGGAACTTAATCTTTACCTATATGGAAGGTGAGGAAAAGAACTTTCAAAAACGGCTATTGCCTTCCCAGCGTAGCACTTAATGTCCACCTCTGCTTCTCCAGGCTGGTCAATCACACTGCCCAAATAAGTAAACCTCTCCGCTTCTTCTAAATGTTGTTATTCAAGTGGAATTTCCCCATATTGGGCCACAGAGCTTTAATGCAGGACCTTTGATTTCTCAGTGTTTATCTTGAACTTAATTGTGTTTGCTTCTCCATTCAAGACTGCAGTGGATTGGTGAAGTTTTGATCTATTTTCTTCAAGAAAAGCAATGCATGTGTGTATGTTGCGTCGTGACCGTCGTGACCGCCTATTTGTGACACCATGTCCATGGAGTTTTCTTGGCAGTAATACTGGAGTGGTTTGCCAGTTCCTACTCCAGGTGCCTACAGCACCTGGTATTCCCTGGTGGTCTCCCATCCAAGGACTAACCAGGGCCAACCATGCTTAAAATCCACGTCACCCAGATAACTTTTGCCAGGCCAGTGGACACCTGTCCTAGTGTTGCCCCAGTTTGCCACATGACACAGTCAAGGGCCACAAGGAAGAGGAATGGGGACAGACGCAGCCTTGTCTGACCCCCGGGGTAATTTCAAAGAATGTATGTGTGGCCATTCTCAATTGTAACTCTGCAACTCAATCATTGGTATGAGTTCTTAAAGATGAAAACAAAGACAATTGGTGCATATTAGCTTGTAAAGATAAAAACATTACTAGAAATTGTATGTTGCTATTGATCAGTTCAGTACATTTGGAAACCTGTAGAGGAAGAAACTGGTTTCTTCTGAGTTCTGATAAATTGATCCGGATGGTCAAGGTTGTGATATGATGATACATGTGAACTTTAAAGTTATATTAATGGCTGCACAGGTCTGTGGAGGACTGCTTTGTTTTCCTCATGTACCATTGTTGCCATTTTTGGAGATGATGATCCTCTGTTGTCTTGCCCCTATTTTTAAAATGAATAGTGTGTGTTCTATAGGACTTAATTGGTTTCAGTGCCAGAAACCAGAATTGGAAAACTGAAAGAACTAGAAAGATTTGGGTATCTACGGATTTACCAAAGAACATATAAAGCAAAGCAAAAAGCAAAGTGTTCTGCTTATATAATACCCCATAGCACTTCAATTACTCTCTGGGTGGTTTACAGTTTAATTATGCAGGCTACACATTGCTCCCCCCCCCCCAGCAAGCTGGGTACTCATTTTACTAATCTCGGAAGGATGGAAGGCTGAGTTAACCATGAGCCTGCTACCTGGGATTGAACCCCAGGTAATGAGAAGTTTTAGCTGCAGTACAGGCATTTAACCACTGCCTTTTTATATACCCAGAAGAACCTAACTCCCACCCCCCCAAAAAAGATCCTAAAATGAAAGATCCCAAAATGGAAGAAATACTGAAATTTTTCTCTGCAGATCCTCAGTGGACACAAGAAATCATTGAAACAAAGAATCCAGAGCTGGGGACTACCCAACCTTAAGGATTTTGAAACAATCAGCACAGCAGTCTTAATTCTCTCCTTCTGGAAATGCCTCTTTTAACTCCTGTTTGCCTTGCTTTTGCTTCTGTGTGTCTGTGTCTCTTATGCGTACATGCATAACATTGGTGGCCCATATTAATCTTGTCATTGACCAAGGACCTCGGGCATCTTTCCTCCTCTGTCATTTCCAGCAAATCAACCCTGAGCGGCTAAACAAAGTAGTTATTCTTAGCCCCTTTGAGTGCATGACCTCACACTATGCACTATCAGATTTCAGAAGGTTTATGATGCTTCCGTCCATGGCATCATCAGGCTCATCCCATCATTACTGTCAGAATAATAAATCCCAGAATTACCAAGAATTTTGACTGTGTTCGCTCCATTCTCTCTAGCTATGTTCAATGGTTGGATATGTATCACTGATATGTTTTTTTTTTCATCCAGAAAAAAATTAAAGAGGAGATAGGTAGCACATAACCCTAGTTCTTCCAAAACTGTTGAATTGATCACAGATCTTACCTATTTGTTGTTGTTGTTCAGTCGTGACCCCATGGACCAGAGCTTGCCAGGCCTTCCTGTCTTCCACCACCTCCCGGAGTTTGGTCAACTCCATATTGGTTGCATTGATGACACCATCCAACCATCTCATTCTCTGCTGCCGCCTTTTCCATTTGCCTTCAATCTTACCTACAGTATACAAAACCATTTTAACAAGTATTTCTTTAACACTTGATTTAAAGGGTTTTCCCACCTTGGTGTTAAATTTTTGCATAACTGCAGTGACAGAATTCTTGCCCTATAGTGGCCATGGGGGGGGGGATTAGGTCTCCAGATCCTGTTGTTGATCTCCCAAAAATATCATTTCGAGGCAGAAATCTGTAGGCAACATCTAAGGTTTTGTGCAGATTCATAACCATCTATGGTGGTTACTTCATGACTTTTTTATATCTGTTAGTGTTGCACCTAGGAGCGGTACAAAAAATGTTCTTCACATCCATCACGCAACTACTGAAATTTATCTTTACTACGCCCCTGGAATGGTGCTAAGTGTGTCAATCCTGTACCTGGTGCTGGGGTAGGGTTCCACCTTGTCACTCTTTGTTCCCACTTTCTGTTCTGAGACAAGACACTGTGTAGTAATGATTGTAACACAACAAAACAGTTGTTTCTCTCAGAAAACTATGTCCTGGTTTTCTTTTATTTTGATTTTTCGGAAGCAAAATATCAAAAAAGAATTTTTAAGCACCCCCCCCCCAAAAAAAGGAAAAAAGGAAGCTAGACAAATCCAGTGTTTGTCACGATACAAGACTGTGAGGTAACACTTGTCACGAGACAAGTTATCATGACCATGGGAACACTGAAACAGGGACCAAACCACGTGATCACAACCAACACTGTCACAGTACAAAACCAGTCATGGAACAAAGAAGGACGTGAAGTAACTGCCTATGTGTTTGCATTTGAAGAAAAGAGGGATCTCCGTAATTGGATTCTTCCCAATAGATTGTTTAAGAAGTCATGTGATACTTCCATAACTCTAATTTACATAAGTGCAACTCTCCATCTTGAGGCCAAATTTACTGTAATTGTTGATTCTTATAGCTTAAACACACACAGTCATGTTTTAGAATTCCATGTTATCCCCCTATCCGTCTATCACTGATTAAGAATTCTAGAGAATTCTAAACATTGCATATTTTATGAATTTATAATTTATCCTAATAAAGGTATTCTCCCCATTTCAACTTTTCTTTCTTTCATCTGACAAGATTCCCTTTTATTAAAACTTGGTCTCATTGTTTTCTGTGGTGTGGTAAGAACAAAGGTTGATGAGTTGGTGCTCTAGGGATTGGACATTCAAATCCCTCCAAGGAAAAGGGGTCCCTGAGATCCCCTGGTGTGTATGTGGCTGATGAGTCATGTGAGCTACCACCTCGGCAGCCTTGGGTGTGATGCACAGATCCAGATCAGCACAAGAAGGACCAACTGTTAAGAAAATTTTGAAATGTGCAGAGATTGATAGATTGACAATTAGAATCAAGGAAAAAGTGGACTCACAATATTAGCAAGTATGGAATGTGATTTGTCAATGGCTAGAAAAAAGAAACAAAGAATAAGAGTAAGCTGATTGTAACATAATAAGGACTGGAACCCATGTAACACTGTGTGTAACGAAGATCACATATATTTCTCCCCACCCCCCGATAGAAAATGAATAAAATATAGGTTTTTTTAAAAAAATACCGTCAAATCACGTCTGAATATTTTATTCCTGGAAATCTGGGGATTATTACTGTGAAATCAGAATCAAATTGATGGCACATAGAGATGGGCACCTTACAAAATGCTTACGGAATGCTGTTTTGCCATTTCATAAGCTTTTGAAATGTTATGAATTGAAACAAAACACGAAACAGCGTTTTGTTACAAAGTGAAATGAAACACTTCTTTTTCCCTTTGAAAATGAAATGTTTTGTTACTCTGTAAAATGGCTCCTTTGTAAAAAGCTACCCACCAAATTTGGTGCCTCTAGGACCCAGGGGAGCCCCGTGGCGCAGTGGTTAATTGCCTGTCCTGCAGCTAAAACTGTGCACATGACCTGGGGTTCAATCCCCAGTAGCCGGCTCATGGTTGACTCAGCCTTCCATCCTTCTGAGGTCGGTAAAATGAGTACCCAGATTGCTTGGGGGGGCAATGTGTAGCCTGCATAATAAAACTGTAAACAGCCCAGAGACTACTTGAAGTGGTATGGGGTGTTATATAAGAACACTTTGCCTTTTATACACACACACACACACACACACACACACACACACACACACACACACACACACACACACACACACACACACACACACACACACACACACACACTGGCCAGAGTACCACAGCACCACAGCTCAAAAGCATTAATTCTGTGGTGATGCATTTTATCCTAAAACGCAGAATTTGAAATGCATTCTTCCATGCTTCTTTTGCCTTAATCAAGAATTCCACCCTAATCTAAGACGTCTGCGTGCAAACTCTGCAAGGTGAGCATTTTTCAATTTCTATATTCCATAAAAAGATCAAGATTTCACATCTAAACAGAGCAAAACGGAATTCCCCAAGCGTCCCTTAATTGTAGTCAAGAGCAGAAAATGAAGACTATATTACTTCATGGAGGTGGCCCTCTGTGCAGTCCCAGGATCTTTTAAAGTGGATTTTATTTGCCCATTTGTAATCGTCCTGGAAGGAAATTATTAAAAGAACAAGCTTTAGGCAGTTTGTGAGATGGTGACTGGCTACAAAGTGTGTGTGAGGCCTGCCCATGTGTCCCTCCAGCCCTTATTTTACAAGGTCCAACTGGGTCACAAGGTTAGAGCCTGGGGACGACTTGTCTGTTGTAGGCATTTTTTAACAAGGTGTAAAGGATCAAAGTAATTAACTAACAGTGAAAAAAACAGGACTTTCAGACCAGTAATCCATCTCTATTCCCTGCCAGTGCAACTGTAGCCAGCTTTTCACAGGTGGCGTAATCCACAGCCCCAAGCAGAACAACCGGGAAAACAGACTGGAGGAGAAAGAAAAAGACACTTTTGAAAACAGCGGACAACAGGGAACGGACATAATCTATAGGCGCCTTTGAGGAAACCTCAATTTTGTTTAAATTGGGTTGCTTCCAAAATTCCCTTCATTGCATAGAATTCCTCATTCTTGGGATTTGCAACCAAAGTACAGTGGACCCTTGTATAACAAACAGTTTGTATAGCATAAAATCTGTACAACGTAAAAGATTCCGGAGCGAGGGGAAATTTGCTTAAAAGAATTGTCGATGGGGCGAATTCATACAACATAAAAATGGTCGTGGTTAGGAATTACTCTGTTTTCAATGCATTCCTATGGGAAATTTGTATAAAGGAAAATTTGCTTAACCTAATTTCATTTGGAATGAATTAATTCCTTTATACAAGGTACCACTGTAGAACCAAAGTGTATGGAAGGCTAGAAAGTTGATTTCTGCAAACTGATACAAAACTGACCAAAGCTCAGAAATAAGTTGTTACAATTAAAAAAGGGTTAGATAATATTAATCAAGTGAGTGCATATCAAACTGCAAACCCCATGAGTTAGATGTCAATGGAAGTGTGATTTTTTTTAATTATTTGAATTGCTAACTAGAACAGAGAATGCCCCAGGAAAGACCAATTGCAGGTTGCAATCTCTGCCTTGCAGATGGACATTTCAAAAATAGCACACCTCACAGCGATCTGGTACCTGTCCCTTTAGGATCCGATAATATTATAAATAGTGTGAGATGTCTATAATGTCCTCTGGGGTTGGGTTGCTTTTGGGTAAAGAACCACAAGCTGGAGATTTGTCATCCTGCACTGAGCTAACAACGGGTGCTTGTTCAAACCCCCGCCTAGTAGTGAAAAGTTGACACAGCAGACTGGTTAGCAGCAAGTATGAGAACACAAATCTGTACAGATCTGTTGCAGAGGGGCAAGCAGACTCGGTGAAGCTCGATTAATATTGTTTCATGCTCCCGCACTTTCCAGGGAGGTAAGAAAAATCTGCAAAACAGGATTTTACAAGGTCAGTTCTCTTCTTGGAAAAAGTGGAAGAGATTTGTCGTGTTTTTGTCATGTCTGTTTACCTCATGTATTATTTATTTATTTATTCAACTTCTATACCACCCATCTAGCCCTTCTTCTTTTTTTAATATACTTTTTTTGTATAAACTAAATAGGGAAACACCAAGTACCATGAAGAAAAGGAAGATCTACCTTCTTATAGTTCTATTCATTAAGTTGTGGGTGCTTTTCTGTTTTGTTCCAGCAACATGTCCTTGGATGCCTTCCCCCTTCACCCTTCATACATAATGACACGGCTGTGCATAATACAGTTAAGCTCCAAATTCTCTCTAACAAATACACTCTCTGGTAGGTATAAGAAAAAGTCTCAGTTTCATTGCATTTCTCCAAATGATACCCGTTTTTATCATCCTATCCTTTTTTTAATATAAGCTGCAAAGCTTTTTCCACCTTGTATGGTGATGTGTGGGGCTTGTATGTATTTTTTCTGGTGTATCCCTTTTATCTTTGTGTTTGTGTACTTTTAAATTTATATATAATTTGCACCGACTCTTGAAAGATGAAATAATGGGTCATTTCATCAGGAATCCTGGCTCTAACAAAATTCTTTTCAATGTCTAGTCTTCAGGCCCTACCTCCTTTCAGTTCTTGGGAGGCCTAAGCAAAATCTAGTCCGAAAAGAGTGAGCTCATCTCCCAGTTTGAATGCTGGCTTTCAGAGCAAGCCAAGTCCTATAAAGAACAATTCAAGGAACTGAGTATGGCTGTGAAGATTCTCAGTCATCCAGATGAGTTTATCTGGAAATCGAATCATGGCAACTGGACTTCTTTTTCTTGAGAGATAGAAACATTTCACTGCTCATCCAAACAGTTTCATCAGTTTGAAAAAAGCTAGTTGTGAGTCCTCCATCTTATAGTCCACTGTGACCTCTTGTCACCCTGGTCTGAAATAGGCTCATAAGATGAACAATTGCCCGAATAGGCTTGTTAGGTAGACAACAGTCATTAACCTTAAGGTGAACAATGGCCAGGTCAGCCGAACCGGTGTATTTTGTTTCTGTTCGTACAAATTTTTATTTTAAAAATTCATATGAAATGAAACGAAACGAACTGAGGGGCTGAAACAGAAAGAACCAAACCATCGGTTTTCTGTTTCATGCCCACCTCTAATTAGCAGCAAAATGTCAGTATTTCTTTACTCACATACATTAGCAACATGCAGAACACTTTACATGCTTGATCTCTCTGCATGTTATTCGGAAAACAACCCTGAAGAAGCCACTGGCCAAAGCAACATCAAGTAAGCTTTGTGACTAAGAAGGGGTTTACAGTTGAATCTCCCAAAACAAACACTCTTAATCATTATATTAGACATGCTAGAGGAGGAGGTGGGACAATGCAATAATTACTAAATGATTTAGATATTAAACTTACCTTTTCTCTGGCATTTGCAGATGACAAGGTTGTAGCGCCACTTGTGGGGAAAGGGAGAATCAAGAAAAAGTGACACTTGAGACTGCTTGATTTCAATAATCCCTGATTGTATAATATCTGTATAGTGGCAGCTGCACCTGTTCCTGAACATGCGTTATTTACATCCCTGCTGGATTACTGTAAGACTGTCTACGCAGGGCTACCTTTGGAAAGTGTTTGGAAACTTCAGCAGGTCTAAAATGTCCCCGCCAGATTGTTAACTGAGGCTAGTTACAGGGATCACATAACACCACCACCACCACCCAGCAGATCCACTGGCTGCACACCCACTTCCAGGCACAGTTCAAAGCCATGTGAGGCTTTATAGATTATTAATGGCTTCAATCCAACCTAGCACAAGGACCATATCTCCTTTTACGAGCCTTTGGCCATGGAAACTCAGTGAGGGAGTAGAAGTGGTAAAACCACTCCTTAAATATCTCACCTACCTTGAAAGCTCTGTTAGGGTCATTATAAATCAGCTCCTACTTGACGGCACAGAACACACACAGCAAGGAAGGTATAATTACATTGTAACTGTAATTCTAATGCTGGGCACTCTCCCCCCCCTTTAGAAAATAAAGAAAATGCCAAGTTACTTGTAGAGGTGGGCACCTTACGAAAACTGACATGCTGTTTTGTCGTTTTGTAAGCTTTCAAAATGTTGCAAAACAAAACGGAAAACTGTGTTTCATTATGAAACAAAACAAAACAAAATGCTTATTTTTCCATTTGAAAACAAAAGGCTTCATTCCTCTGCAAAAGGGCTCCCTTGTAAAAAGCTACCCACCAAATTTGGTGTCATTGTTTCATTTCATTTATAATTTTTTATAGAAATTAATTTAAAAATGAAATGAAACGAACCACTAGTAGAAACAAAATGAAACGAAACTCTCTTTTGTGCCCGTCCCTAGTTACCAATACTTAAATAATGATTGGGATATGAACATAGTATGTCCCACATAAATTGTGGGGGTTTGTATTGTCTAAACTCTGCACTTGTGATCAGCACTGCGAACTTTACTGGTGTGTAGGGTTCAGGAGATACTTTGCTGGGCACAAGTGTCAGTTGCTTTACATGGCTATCAGTGGCGAGAGATGTCTTCTCCCTAACCGCTTCTGGTTCCAAGTGCCTTCTATTCAAAAGACTTTCTCAGTCAGCTTTAGTGATTTTGATTTCGGGACAGCACAAGAAGCTGCCAGCTACAGATAAGATGAAATTCTCAGCTCTGTGGCAAGGGTCAGAAGGAGGCCTGTGTTCCGCCACTCTAGTGCCACTTTAGATCTTAAAATAGGTCTCAAGTAGGATGTAAGTGGTGCACAGACCTTGACTTGAACCTACACAAGAGGCCGATTTCCATTCACTGAGTGCACCATTGGAAAGTTTGCCATATCTGCCTTGGCTTAAGGCCTCTTCATCAGATCAGCAGTATCATAGGAAAGTGTTGACTGTGGTAACAGTATTTGTAGCACTGCCCTCATTTCCCCCTTCATTTTGCTCAGAAGGTTCTCTTCCAATGTTTGTTGGTGGGTTAGATGTCGTGTTCCATCCACGAAACAAGAAACACAAAGTCGCTAACAGCAACTGTCATAGCACAAGACTTGTTCTGCTTTGTAATCCTTGCTGAAACAGAACAATACGGCTGCTTCTTTGTAAAATGCTGCCCTGTACTTTGGATTACATCACAACATTGTGAAAGGATGCTGGCTAGTTCCAAAAGAAATGAATGGACTTTGGGCAAGATAGGAAAGTTATCTTCTGAAAGCAATTTTCTAAGAAACTCAAGTCTCAAAAATTAATTCTGGTTGCCCATGAACCACCATAACCCCAGAAAAATGAACCATTTTATATGGGGTGGTCCAGAGGGGTTCACACCCCAGGCATCTATCCCTGATCACCCTCCACAGAGATTTGGAGGGGCACCACCCTAGTCTCCTATCAGGGAAAGTCTGTTTGTTGCCATCATCTGGGAGAAGGAAGAGAGTGGCACAAGGGAGGGAGAGTGGGAAGGGAGAAAAGAGGCCCCTTCTTCCAAAAGAATAGCTATTGGGGAGGTTGCTGGTGTCCGGGCATTGTAGATAAATTGCCCAGGCAGAGAGTTTTGGAAGCATGCAATTAGAAGTATTTTAATTTATTATTTATAAATAAATAAATAAATAAATAAATAAATAAATAAATAAATAAATAAATTAGAAGGTCCAGATAGTTAAAGCAATGTTTTTTCCAGTAGTGATGTATGGAAGTGAGAGCTGGACTATAAAGAAGGCTGGTTGCCGCAGAATCGATGCTTTTGAGCTGTGGTGCTGGAGGAGAGTCTTGAGAGTCCCCTGGACTGCAAGGAGATCAAACCTATCCATCCTGAAATAAATCAACCCCGAATGTTCACTGGAAGGACAGATTTTGAAGTGGAGGCACCAGTACTTTGGCCAACTCATGAGGAGAGAGAAGTCCTTGGGAAAGTCCCTGATATTGGGAAAGATTGAAGGCAAGAGGAAAAGGGGACGGCAGAGAATGAGATGGTTGGATGGTGTCATCAATAAAACCAACATGGATTTGACCAATCTCCGGGAGGCAGTGGAAGACAGGAGGGCTTGGCAAGCTCTGGTCCATGGGGTCACAAAGAGTCAGACATGACTGAACGACTGAACAACAACAAAAATTAGAAGTGATTATGAGTCTAGCTGTGGACAGAAGATGACACAGTTAGTTGGCATTGAAGGAAAGCAAAGTGTCCAAGGACACTAGCAGTATAGCCAGAATCAGAGATGTAGAAGCCTGGCTCAGGTGACCAAAAGTGGCACAGGTGATTGGGCACAAAACGGGAAAATAGAGTTTAATTTTGTATTGTTTCTTCTAGCTGTTTGTCTCATTTCATTTTAAATGAATTTTTGTAAAGAAATTCATAACAAAATGAAACAATAACGAAACGATTCGTGACTCTACAAAATGGCTCCCTTGGGTCCTAGAGGCACCAAATTTGGTTGGTAGCTTTTTACAAGGGAGCCATTTTACAGCATAATGAAGCATTTCATTTTTACAGGGCAAAAGAAAGTTTTGTTTCATTTTTGTAACAAAAGGCTGTTTCCGATTTTGTTTCATTTCGAAAGCTTACGGAACTACAAAACAGTGTGTCGTTTTTCATAATGTGCCCATCTCTACTCAACACTCTGTACTAGAGATGGGCACGACTCAAAAAATGGTGTTTCGTTTGTCGTTTGCTCGTTTAGGGGTCTGTTTCGGTTCGTTTTCATTTTCGTGACTTTTTTGCAAAAAAATTCATTTTCGTTTCATTAGGTAATGAAACGAAAAAACGAAAATGAAAACGAAAACAAAAAATTGCTGTTTCATTAGCATTCTTTTTAGTTCAATGCATCTGCTGCAACAAAAACGATAAACACGGCAAATTTGGTCATTTCGTTTTCATTTTCGTTTTGTTTTAAAAAAAATTGTTTCGTTTTTGTTGTGTAACGAAACAAAAAAAAAAAACGAAAATGAAAAATCACTCGTTTCATGCCCATCTCTACTCTGTACTATATAGTGTGACAGGGTGGGCAATCATTTTATAAATTTTGAGATGGATTGTTATTTGTCTGTCACAAAGCACACCAGGGAGTTCTCGCCCTTACAACCAAGCTGCGTTCACCCTTGCGCACATGAGGCCAGTGATGCTACCATCAGCGTGGAAATCAGAGCCACAATATTACAAGGCATGCACCTTCTTTATGATTTCTCCATTCCTTTGGACCATTCCATGACTGGTAACAGTTTCTAGGTCCTCTCTTTTCTTGATGTTTAAGCCCAGTCCAAAGGGACTCCAGTGATCATTCCATGTCTGAACTTCCCACTGCATTCATTTCTGGTTGCCATTAGGAACAGACTGGACCACCCCAGGCAAAAGGAGCTTTTTACATGTAGGAGTTTCCCCATGAAAGGCTACTCTATTCCTCCTAGATTTTATATGGATACTTGTTAGAAGATGACATAGAAACAACCCTGAGAAATATTAAGAACTTCCAAAATGGCAAATTGATGGATACTGTAAGATTTCCCTTGCCTTTCTTTTCCTTGGGAGGGACAATTGCTCTATTTTGCTCCCAGCTAGTACACACCTTGCAAACACCACTGGGTTGTTACTAATGAAGAAAAGTACAACATTTTATAACTTGGGTTTAAAGACTAGTGAGTTATAATGAACATCCTGCCTCCGCAAGTACATCTTGTGGGAACACATGAAAGGGCCTTCTTGGCTGATGCACCCAGACTCTGGAATTTCCTTCCACTAGAGGCCAGGACTGCCTCCTTTCTGTTGTCTTTCTGGAAACAGGCAAAGGCCTTTCTCTTCAGGCAAGCTTTCCCTGAATGATGCATTATCCGTGTCTTTTTATGAATCTACCATACATGGCTACGCAGACTTTGTGATTATAACCACTTATAACTTTGTGTTTATCTCTCTCCTTGTGAAATTGCATTGACACTATGTTGTTAGCTTTAATTTTGCCTGCCTTCTGATGCTGTATGATACCCCTCAATTCCCTGTTTCTCAAACTGAATGTGTCTTAATTGTAATGTACGGTATATTGTCTCTCATTGCTGTATGCCGCCTTGGGTCCTTTTCCAAGGAGAAGGGCGGAGTAAGAAATACTAAAAAAATAGTTCAAACTAGCATTTTAGCTAAACAATATTAACAATAGGGGACCATTTATTGTGTACAACCTTGAATTTACCCTGTTTTTGAGCAAGGAGGAAAGACGCACATAAAAATAATTAAGTTGTGAGGCAACTAGCATCTCCAACCCTATCCAAAATGACGTTGTGCGTATTGATAGACCAGTAAAATTCATCTGAGTGCTCTCCATCCCCACATTTTCCATTCTTCCCCCTTCCCACCCAACAACTTCATCTCTTCTCTCCCATTTATATCCTCCTCTGAGCTCAGGCAGCTAAGTGGTGGAATCCATAAGAGCTAGATTTCTATTGTCCATATCCAGCCTAGTCATCTATCAAGCACCTCTCAATAAGCTAATAGCTCTAATGTGTGAAGATCGATTCCTGGGGTGAATACAAAGGGCCAATGATTTACACACTATGTCTATTGATGAGGCTCAATTGATTTCAACAAGTACTATAATATTTACAGGCATGGCAGAGAGAGGGGTGGCAACGGAGTGTCAAGGAGGGGAATCTCACAGGGACTTTAAAATAATACACGGATAACTTGATTGCCCCCCTCAGTAAATACAGGATTGAATCCAGAAATCCAAAATGAGGAAACCATGAATCACAATAATATTTAACATTTGAGGGGGGGGGACTCAAATCAAGCAATGGAAGACAGTGCTGTGGTGTGTACCAACAAAGTGGAGGAACCACAATGGAAAAGGGCCACTGTTAGAAGCAGAAGGAGACACTCTACACCTGTGCAATTGCAAAACCAATTCCAGATTCTTGGAGAGGGTTTTGCCGAACAGCATGCAAAGAACCAATGGGGCACCCCAAGGCTCAGTCCTGGGTCTCGTGTTCTTCAGCATTTTTATTAATGTCTTTAACAAGGAAGTGTAGGGAATGCTTGCCAAATTTGCAGACGACACAAAGTTGGGTGGACTAGCTAATACCCTGGAAGACAGGAAGAAAATTCAAAATAATATTGGTAGGCTGGAGCACTGGGCTGAAATCAACACAATGAAACTTAACAGGGATAACTACAAAGCAGTTCACCTAAGGAAGAAGAAACCTAATGCATAGTTACATGATGGGGGACACCTGAATTCTGGTAGATCTTATGCTGAATATGAGCCAACAGTGTGATGTGGTCACAAAAAAAGTCAAATGCTATTTTAGGCTGCATTAACAGAAGTATAATTTCCAAATTCTGTGTGGTGACCACCCACCCTCTTCAGCACTGATTAGGCATCTATTTGAGTATTGTGTTCAGTTCTGGGCATCACACCACAAGTAGGATGCTGAATAGGGATGGACATTTCATTTTGCAACCAGTAGGTTATAAAATGAACCACGCAAGCCCAGGTGGTCCTCGGAACCAGCTGATACACGCGAATCCAATTGCTTTACCTTTCTCTGTCTCACACAGGGTTAAAATCCAACGAGGAAGTACACTGCTCGCCAATCAGAGAGGGAGGCGGGATGATGTCTGTCCCTGCACAGCTCCTGATTGGCCAGCATCACAGATCTACCACAGATGATGTCGCAGCATGCTTCCTCGTTGGATTTTAACCCTGCTCGAGACAGAGAAAGGTAAAGCAATTGGATCTGCATGTATCAGCGGGTTCCGAGGACCACCTGGGCTCGTGTGGTTTGTTTAATTATGTACTGGTTCCAAAACGAAATGCCCATCCCTAATTCTGACAAACTGGAACAAGTTCAGAGGAGGGCGACAAGCATTACCTGAGATCTGGAGACCAAGCCCTACAAGGAAAGACTGAAAGAACTGTGCCTGTTTAGCCTAGAGAAAAGAAGAATGAGGGGTGATGATATGATATCACTTTTCAAATATTTGAAGGGCTGTCATACTGAGGAGGGGAAGAATCTGTTCTCATTCATCCCAGAGTGTGGGAAGTACAGCAACGGACTCAAGTTAAGAGAACCCAGCTTTCGGCTGAATATCAGGGAAAACTATTTGTTGATATTGTCAGTGACTGACAGCCACCCCAGCCCAAGAAGGTCACCACCACCTCAGGCACACCTACTAGAGTTTTGATTTTGTCTACTAGAGACGATATCTGATGTTGCAAAAATTCCAACATTCACTTGTGCCACTGGTTCTTGTGTTTCACCAACATCCCCATTTCCCCCCAGTATTTGGGATTTCCTCTATTAATTTTTTTTCTTCCAGCTAATGCTGCCTTGACCCTCTCAGTTTTATTCAATATATAATAAAATAATACGAATGCAAGATTTGATAGCTTTATTAGACCAGCAAACATCATATCGTCTTTTTCGAATGTTCCCCCTATAATATACAGTACAGCCCCTTATCATGCATGAAAAGAATTTCCTTGCTGAAATTACAGAGGGGGTAGCCGTGTTAGCCTCAGAGCCATAAAACCATCCTTTACAGCTTTATAGACCCTGGCCAGAATGGCCTTTGTTGCCAGACAAGTCAAATAACAAACAAAAAAACAAACAAACAAACAAACAAACAAACAAACAAACAAACAAACAAACAAACAAACACAAACAATACCCCCAAGACCATTTTCTCAATCCATTGGGGGTGAATTGGGCAGGAGTGCTGGTGCACTAAAGCATGCCCAAGGCCCCTCCCATGCTCCTTGTCTCTTCCACCCACACCCTCACCCTCTCTGATCTGATCTGGTTTCTGTCTCTTGAGGAATTTACCTCCCAGCCATAATACTACACAATATAAACAGATCCTGGCCTCAGAGCCAGAAAACCATCCTTTACAGCTCTATAGACCCTGGCCTAGTCTTTCCAACATTTCTACTAATCAAATCTCCTTCCTCTTCTTCCCCCTCCTCCTCTCCCCCCTCCCCTCTCCCCCCCCCACTCTACATACTACAACCAATGAATACCTGGTATGAAATGTATATTCCATCCCATATTATATTGCTCACCTCATTCTGCTGCTATATGTTTGAAGAAGTGGACGTGTAGTCCACGAAACGTTACATTAAAATATGAAACTTAGTCTTTAAGGTGCCACATGTTTTGTGTCTTTTGTTTTGTTTTGTTTTTCTTTGAAATTACTGATGCAAGCTCCAGTGTAGCCTGCTGACATGTGGGTGTTCAGTTACTAAGAAAACCTGGCTTGGTTATTAAGAAAACCTATTTAATTAAAAAGAACACAGAGAATTCATTTTTGAACAAACAAAATATACTTGTTTTGAAATAACAATCAGGTAAAGAGAGGGTCACATTTCTCAAAACAGGAATAAAATATAGCCTTCAGCTTAATATTTATTTACCATCATCACCAGACAACTCTCTTCCATATTTCATTATGGAATAATTTAACAAAATTCATAAATTTTCAGGGAGAAAATAACTTGATAGGCAGATAAAACGAAACTGATTGATTCCTCCTCTTGCATTCCAACCCGTAAATAATTTCGTAAAAATGGACTGGAGAAAGGTTTACCTGAACAACATTCGTGTGTTCCACTCTATACTGTACTGTATGTAATTGCAGATCTTGTCACTTGGATTACTACGGCTCCAAGAATCACCACCTAATATAGCTACTGATCCAAAAGTAACTTTTCCAATCTCTGTGCATACTTAACTATTGTGATAAATACATTTAGAGAGAGAACCTTCAGAATAAGTTGCCTTGCACTTAACTGTTAGAAGAAGCAAAATTGAAGAACTCCGTCAACCATCAACACACAAGCTTTCTACAAGATATAGAACATTTAACCTTGGCACTAAAAGACAACCTGAGAGAATGCCCTATCTTAATCCTTTTATTTGAGTTCTCTTGTTGCTGTAAGTAACAGGTTTGGAGAGTGAAGCTGTGAAGTCCTTGTAGTTTCCTGGTGTGGCTGCTGTCCTAATGTTGACACACAGAAAGCATATAACTCTAGCAACATTTCTCACTTCCTGATGTTTCTGGTCTCTATGGCATTATTGGGTTGGCTGACATTTAGACTATGGACATGTCCCAGTGGACATGCCTCGGTTACAATCTCTACCCTGCCTACTCAGAGCCTTCCATGGATTTGAGATTATGAACAACACTTTAGGAAATCTGGACGGATGTGACTAATTTTGACAGATTATTTGATATCTGCTGTGTGCGAACCTTTCCTCAGAGTATGCTTATTGGGAAAGTTTCAGTGCAGTGCACACACTCCTTACTTTTACCAATATGTCCTATCTGGAGGGAAGTGACTTTCTATTTCCTCTGACCATTGCTTTGGGGCAGGAACAAAGGGATAAAGGTCACCTGCCTCCTATCAGAACCAATGTTTTCATAAATGTTCCAATCTCTGCTTATGAATTTAGATAAGTTGAATAAAACAAGCCTTCTGGAGAAGACACAGATCAGTCTACAAGTCTGTGCAGCACTTTCTTCCCAGCTGGCTGAGAAAAAAGCATTTGGTCTTTGCCTGTATATTTCTGTAATCAAGCTCAGTTTGCTTCAGAACGTCTCCAGTAAATTCCCACACCGCTGAATGAGAGTGGGCTGGGTGGAGACAACCATTACCTGGGTGGATGGTTTGGAGTATGAATACAATAGTAGCAACAGCTATTCCAATTAAGATCCTAATCCTGCTAAAGGCACGGGGACTGGTATTTAGTTGGGAACTGGCAAACCACTCCAGTATTCCTGCCAAGAAAACTCAATGGACAAAGGGTCACGAGGAGTTGGTCATAAGTTCAATGACACCACAAACACACATTTGTCTGCTGGTCTGAGCCTTTGACCTGAGCTCAAATACTGAATCCTGGTGGCTGTGGACTGATGAATCACAGCTTGTTAGTCGCAAACTGAACATGGTCAAGCAGCTGTGTGTCAACACTATGCTATGGAACAACAGCATTTGCTGAGTTAAACCTACTAATTAGAGATGGGCACGAAACGAGCGATTTTTCATTTTCATTTTCGTTTTTTCGTTACGTTATACAATGAAAACGAAATGAATTTTTTTAAAAACAAAACGAAAACAAAAACAAAACGACCAAATTTGCCATGTTTTTCGTTGTCGTTGCAGCAGATGCATTGAACTAAAAAGAATGCTAATGAAACAGCAATTTTTTTGTTTTTGTTTTCATTTTTTCGTTTCATTACCTAACGAAACGAAAATGAAATTTTTTGCAAAAAAGTCACGAAAACGAAAACGAACCGAAACGGACCCCTAAACGACCAAACGACAAACAAAACACCATTTTTTTTTTTAGTCGTGCCCATCTCTACTACTAATAACTGCTTTAAATCATTGCACTGCCATTTTTGAGAGGAAGATGTAGGGAGTGGAAAATCTTGGCAGCTGTACTTGTTCCAACTTTTCAGTGACCTCCCATGGTCCAAAATGTCTGATTTGTTGTTCCTTGCTGCTTGAAACCAAAAGCTGCTAGGGGTTAAGCAGTCTCAGTGTAATGGATCTCAAGGTGCCCATAATAATGACCACCAAAAACAAGAGGCACAAAGAGGCAGAGACGGGGAGTTGCATGGATGTGAAGAATAACACTGGGCTTCTTCTGCATGCAGACACTCAGTGTGCTGCATTTACTCAACCAGACAATGTGCCTCTTTTAGTATTTCTAGAGTCTCGCACCAAAGACATGTTGGTGGTACAAAGCTATAGTAATTATTGTTACTATTATTACATGCCTTTCTCCCTCACAACAGTTTTGAGAGGTTTAATTAGTGAATGCCTGAAAAGTGATTTCATCCATTGAACTGAAAGATGCATATAACGAGGCAGGGACATCCATCCATGGTATGAATAAATGATGAAGGGAAACTTTGGGTTTTAGAGGTTGAAAACATTGGCCAACCCACCACCCCCAACAAATCCCTGCTCCCCTTTGCCCTACTAATGTCACAGAGAATGGGAGAAAGATAAAAATGGACTTGCCATCTTTGCAAACTCTACTGACACTCGGCTGATTAAAGGTTCCACTTATATCCAAATGGTTAGAGCTGGGGCTTGCAGCCATTCATAAAACTCATAGTGAAGGATTGGCTTTCACAAACTTTGCCTTAATGATTATGCATTCCATTGATCAGTGAGGGAAGCTATAAAAATTGACACCAGAATAAACACTGAAGGACTCCTCTCACTCAGCGGAACTGGGATCAATGGGAATCGACCCAGACAATAAGGAAAGGAAGGGGAGGGGAGCAAAAGGTTGCCTTTGTTAGCTGGGGTGAGAGGCATAGTTGGCTATTTCTCCCTGTGCAAAACACCTCACCTTGGCCCCGGTCTCACAACGATTTTGCTGCTCTTTTCGCTGCTAAATACTGTGCAGCAAAAGATCATGCCTTCACTCCAAAGAGCAGTATTTTGGTACCCCGGCCGACCATGCCCCCAGAAGTGCACTTTAACCGCAGCATTTTGTACTACCCCTAGGGGTTGTATTAAAATACTTCTGTTGTTGATGCACAGTTTTTAATGCACCAAACGAGGTGCGACCCCAGAAAATTCACACCAATTAAATTTGTACCCCTTTGTCTGCCACTTCCTGTAGTTCTGCCTTGGTAATCATTTATGCTACTGAATTGGTGGCATACTGGCATGCCGGCACAATTTTTACTGGCTGTCTGCCATCAATTACAATTGATTTTAAGAAGAAAAACTGCTACCTGGCTGCAACGCAGGTATTCGCCACAAGGAGAAAATATGTGCAGTAAGCAAGTTGGGATGGATGCAGGGAAGTAAAATACTCCCCTGTTGTCGGGGCACTAACTGCACATCAAATGTCATGTGACCACCTGAAAAAATAGTATGCATCAAATTAAGATGCGCAGATAACGGTAGTGAGACAGGGGCCTTACTCAGTTGCATTTTGCAGTTGTTATCAACTGTATCCGCTATTAAGCGTATGAAATGCTGCCTGAGAACATTGGCTAGCATTATTGAAATGCCATGTCTTTCCTTTGAAAGATCTCTGGAGCTTTGTACTAGCAGGGAAAACTCACCTGCAGCCTAGTGATATCATGGACTCATTTCTTCCCTTCCCACTATTTTCAAATTGCACTTGTTTCTTCTTTTGCTTCCTTTGACATATGTAGGCACTTCAGTTATATGCAGAAACTGTAAAACTTCCACAAAAATGTCACATTAGGTGAAATACACCTGATATGTGATGTAATATATGCCTTTGGGTGGCAGGAGAAGGATAGTTTGGCCATATGCATGGTGCCATCGTGGCTTCCAAAGTTATGGACCGTTGTGGCTCTAGTCACTTCTGCGTCTCTGAATTGTACGCTGAATTCCAGCACTGTTCAGCCAAGAGCACAATAAAAAAACTTCAGACCTTTTGAACTGGGCTCCTAAGTGTGCTGGTTTGGGGAAAGACAAAAGCATTTGGGGACCTGTGTGTGAGAAGAAATTACAAGTTCGAGATCGTCTTTTATCTCTATTTATTTAGAATATTCACACACCGCGCTTCTCCTACAGGACCCAAGGCGCCCTGCAGTCTTCAAAGAAGCAAAAGTTTAAAACCAAATAATAAACTATGGCAATAGTTAAAAGCAGATAAGTATCGTACAGTGGTACCTTGTATAAAGGAATTATCCAAATGAAATTCTGTTAAGCAAATTTTCCGTTGTACAAATTTCCCATAGGAATGCATTGAAAACAGAGTAATCCTTAATCGCAACCATTTTTCTGTTGTATGAATCCGCCCCATAGGCGATTCTGTTAAGCAAATTTCCCCTCTCTCTAATTTTTTATGTTGTACATATTTTATGTTATACAAACTGTTTGTTATATGAGGGTCCACTGTACATTCTCCTAAGAGATGTAAAAGGATCCAATTTCAGACCCAGGTTCAGTAGACATCAGAACCAGTAAAGAGGGGTAAAGAACAAGTTTAATTGCTTGCTTGTTTGAATTAAGATATATCTGGCAGGAGGCTGAAAGAAGGGCTACTTAGACTTAGCAAACAAGTGGATAACAATTTGTTTTTGAAAGTAGGACAGCAGGGAGTCTGAGTATGTGCCAAGGCAGTGGGTCCAGAAAGCAGAGGAATCGGCAGAGTTGGAGGGTCTGGATAAATGGCAAGCAGCCAGTACCAGAGACATTGTGCCTGTGTTCCAGGACCTTGGGGACAGGTGGGCATAACTGCAGAATGGGCTCAGTGGCAGAGATCCATATTGTCTGATAGATTAAGAATTAATACCTAAGTAAATAAATAGAAGTATAAAATAAGTAAATGCAACAAAGGAATTAGGAGTTCAGCAAAACAAATAACCAAACACAACCCCCTGCCATACAGGAACCCTCATCAAAGTACTGCCGGCAAATGGCTATACAGCCCCTGCTTTAAACCCTGCAAAGAAGGAGGCTCCACCACCCTCTGTGGCAGCATATTCCACTGCCGAACAGCTCTAAACCATCAGGAAATTTTTCCTAATCTTCAAATGGAATCTCTTGTCCTGTAGTTTGAAACCATTGCCCCGAGTCCTAGTCTCTGAAGCCATGGAAAACAAACCTGTTCCCTCTTCAATGTGACATCCTTTCAAATATTATTAACATGGCTATCACATCCTCTCTCAGCCTTTATTTTGTAAGGCTAAACATCCCTACCTCCCCAAGATGCTCCTCATAAGACATTTCTTCCAGACCTTTAAAAATACTGGTTGCCCTCCTCTGGACCCATTCGAGATTGTCCGCATCCTTTTAAAATTGATGTGTGCAGAATGGAGTGGTACCATCACTTCCCTTGATCTAGACCAGTGGTTCTCAACCTGTGGGTCCCCAATGTTCCTGGTCTGCAACTTCCAGAAATCCTTGCTAGCTCAGCTAGTGTTGAAAATTTCTGGGATTTGCAGTCCAGGAACATCTGGGGACCCACGGGTTGAGAACCACTGATCTAGACACTATGTTTTTGTTGGTGCAACCAAGAATCGCATTGGTTTGCATGCTTCAGTGAGGCTGAGGACTATACTGGCAATAGTGCTTCTATCTGAAGGGTCTCCCAAGCCAGATAGGTCTCAGCTGAGAAGCCAGACCAACTGAGTCCAACAACCATCATTTATGATTAGAGGAAATAAACAGAAACCCACACCGGTTGGTCATCACCCAGCTCAACAAGGACTGCACCAGGTGCTGCAGCCCCTGGACATCTGACAACAAATGGGCAACAGGGCTCAGAAAACCCTGTTGAGGAACTAGGACCAGCTGCTGCACAGCTCCTGGAACAACTAAAATATTTTGTCAAAATCCAGCAGTTTCAGCCAACTCAGAGCCTAGAACTCCTGATCAAGACCAAGATAAATACCAGTTAGAGGACTCCATGCTTGAAATATATTCATCCCAAGAGGAAGAATGCTTGGCAGCATTTAAATATAGAGACCACCCAAGTCCCTGGATGACACCAAAGCCCTCCTTTGATTCAGGCTGCCTCAGAGTCACTAATGTGGCCATATTACAGTGCATGAATAAAAAGTTAGGAATCCTCAATTCTGTAAAGAGAAGAAAATTGCAATATTTCAGACACATAATGCACAATAAGAAACACCATCTGCTGCAAGTTATCCTTTAAGGAAAAATAGATGGGAAGCGTGGCCTGGGGCATAGAAGAACAGTGGTCCACACTGAGCATAGCTGCTCTGTTTAAAATAGCCTTAGATAGAAACCAGTTCAGGCTACTGATCAGCAGACTAAGGTGGTTACTTCACGTCCTACCTTGTTCCACAATTACATTTGTACCGTGACAGTGTTGTTTGTGGTCAGTTTTGTTTGCGGTTTACACGGGCGTGATTACTTTTCGTGTCCTTCATGTTCTTGTTCCATGACAAATTCCGAATTTGTCAACCCTTTTTAAAAATATCGTAAATAAATCTTTTTTGATATTTTGATTTACTGGTCTTCCGGGATTTACACATCAGTGCTACAGAAGTTTCAGTACTTTCTTTAATAAACATTTGTACTGCATGGTGTTTCCCATAGGGAAACTAATGTTGAATGCCGCTTCAGCCTCTGACCACTAGTGAGAGTTGTTACCCCACAGTCCCTTGTCTCAGAACAGGAACCGGGAACCAACTGTGACAAGAGAATTCCCCAGCCCAGGGTCAGGTATGGCTTGTCACGCTCTGTTCCCCGTTCCGGGGGCATGGTCGAGTCAAATTTTGCTGTCACGCTATGGACGTGAAGTAACTTTTTTTGTACCGGTCCCAAGCAGGACAGCAAGGAAGGATGAACGGGACATGAAGAAACCACCTAACTAAAAGAAAACAACCAACAAAATTAGAAATACATTGTTTGACTGTTTCAGTTAGTCAGCCTATCAGCCTGATTGCCTCTGATGAAGGGGAAGGAATGGTGGTGGCTGATCTGATAGGTTACTTCCCCTCTGAGACCCAATGGCCATGAATGTTTCACTGCTCTAACTCCTATCCCTAAAGTTAGCCATACTGCCCAGGGACATTGAGCATGTCCCTAACTGTAAGGGTCCAAGTGTTGAAACTTGGACCCTTACAGACACATTACACAGGAAGCTGGAAGAATTCAAAATGTCGACAGAACAGACACATTTTGAATTAACTCCAGGTCCTGCCAAGCTAGCAGTTCATGTAAATGCAAGTAGATAAATAGGTACCGCCATACAAAGCGGAAAGGTAAAACAGTGTTCCATGTGCAGAAATGCATTCCGCCATGCCGGCCACATGGCCAAGGACTTGCACAACACCGGCTCTTGAGCTTAAAAATGGAGATGAGCACCACCCCTAGAGTCGGACAAGACTAGCATGCATGTGTGCGGGGAAACCTTTACCTATTTCGAAATGTAGATAAGTGTCCATTTTGAAGAATAACTCAGTTTCAGTTCAGGTATTGATCTCCCAGTGTCAAATTGTGTAGCGTAAGATGCAGACTTTATGAATTCATTGACACCTGCTTCAAAAGGAAGGCAGAGAGTGCTTCCATTAGTAGCTGCCCCTTTTTTCTTTCTTTTTTTTTCTTTTTAAACAAAATGGAGGAATCCAAACTTCCTTCTTGTTCTTGTTCTCCTGGCACAGCATCCTCTTCACCCTCTTTTCTCCATCCTTCCAGGCCTACTTCATAAACATTAGCTTTCAAGCAGCTCCCCCCCAGAGGACATATCATAAACATCATGTTAAATATTTAGAGCAGGAAACCACTACACTTCTCTGGATACATAAAAGCTGTCTTGGGAGGGTGAGTTTTTCTCTTCCTTATTTTTGGTTCCCTTCTCTTGCTCCACGACTGTCAGTCTGTTTGCACAGTGGTTGTTAAACAGATAACCGTTGTGGTGTTGGTGAAGCCACTGGAGGGGACAGAAGGGTGGGTTGCTGTCTCTAAGCATTTGTTCTTGCACAGATTTTGCATGCCAAGTATGGAAAATTTAGTCCAGCTTTAGGGTCTGAGCACAGAGATTGTTACAAGCCTGGATACCTAAGGAACTGCCTGTCTTGTTATGAACTTGCCAAGGTATTCTAAGATAATTGGGAGAGGCCTTATTAAGAATATCAACAATTACAGAGAAAAATTGCACCTAAAAATGACACCTTTTTTGTGTGGCCCCAAGATCATGGACTACTACCCTCCCTTCAAAGATGTGATGAATTCCCACTGTTATTGCTTTAAGGTTGGGGTAGGAACAATCTTTTTAAGCTGGCCAGAAATATTCCATTGCTTTAAAGAGTAGGACTGTTGCATCTAATTTTGATGGGGCTGTTTTTAATTAATGTATTCTCGAAAGCTTTCACGACTGGGATCTGATAGCTGTTGTGAGTTTTTCAGGCTCTTTGGCCGTGTTCTGGAAGATTTTCTTCCTGACATTTTGCCAGACTCTGTAGCTGGCATCTTCAGAGGGGGCAGGAGCTCAAAGGACTAAGGGTCCAGAGCACAGAGAGAACTCCTAGTTCCCTGAGCTCCTTGCCCCCTCTGAAGATGCCGGGCACAGTCTGGCAAAATGCCATGAAGAAAAACTTCCAAAAATGTATTCCTGCTTTGCGCAGGGAGGTGGGGTTTAACTCAATAGCATTATAAAGGTAGAGGTTCCCCCTGCACATGCGTGCTAGTCATGTCTGACTCTGGCCCGAAAAAAATCACAACAGCTTTTTAAATTTAATTTATTTATAAACATACTTGGTTTTATGTGTTTTTTAGATTTAATGAAGATCATAAGCTGCCTTGTCTGAGGGAGAATAATAGAATAATGAAGTTGGAAAGGGCCTATAGTGCTATTGAAGTGCCATGGTGGCTCAGCGGGCTAGAGCTCTGAAAACTGTCAGCTGTAAAGTCAGCAGCTCGGTGCTTCAAATCCCGGGTGCTCCCGCTGTTCACCCCAGCTCCTGCCAACCTAGCAGTTTGAAAGCATGTCAATGTAATTAGATAAATAGGTACCACTGTAAAAAGCGGGAAGGTAAAACAGTGTTTCCTTGCAGCCATGCCAGCCACGTGGCCACAGACTTGCACAACACTGACTCTTTGGCATGACTACAGAGATGAACACTTCCCATAGAATCAGACACGACTAGCAGGAATGTGGAGGGGGAACCTTTACCTTTATAGTGCTATTGAGTTAAACCCCACCCCCCTGCGCAAAGCAGGAATACAAATCAAAGGATAGCTGCCAGATCATTGTCTAATTTTCTCTTGACCAACTGCAGTACCGGAGAACTCACTAATTTCCAAGGTAAGTGGCTCAACTTCTGTACTGCTCTAAGAGCTAGGATGTGTTTCGGGATATTCAAATGAAAATTTGTCTTCCAGCAACTCGAGACCATTGTTGTATATCCTGTACTCAGGGATGAATGAGAACAGATCCTGCCCCTCCTGCGTACAATTTCCTTGCAAGTACCGCGGTACCTTGTATAAAAGAATTAATTCATTCCAAATGAAATTCTGTTAAGCAAATTTTCCTTTATACAAATTTCCCATTGGAGTACATTGAAAACAGAGTCATCCCTAATCATGACCGTTTTTATGTTGTAAGGATTTGCCCCATAGACAATTCTGTTAAACAAATTTCCCCTATCTCCGGAATTTTTTTTATGTTGTACAGATTTTATGTTATACAAACCATTTGTTATACAGTCACCCCCCGCCATTTCGCTGTTCAGGTACTGTGGTCCCACTACATCACGGGATCGCAGTACCTCCACCTCGGAGCCATGCGCGCGCGGGGGGGATTGGGTCTCTCTGCGCTGCCTCCCCGCGCTCCTCCAAGAAGCCTCGGTCAGGTGTACGATTGCCCCCCCCACCCCCAAGCCCCACTCCACCCGCTTCCGCATATTGCGGTTTTTCATGCATCGCGGGTGGTGTGGGTCCCTAACCCCCGCAATCGGCGGGGGGGTGACTGTACGAGGGTCCACTCTATTTGAAACGTGCTAACACATCTTCCCTCAGTTTCCTTTTCTCAAGGCTAAACATGCCCAGTACTTTCAGTCTTTCCTCATAGGACAGGTTTCCACACCCCTAATCATCCTCGTTGCATTCCTTTGAACCTGTTTCAGTTTGTCAGCCTGCTGCTTGAAATGTGGTGTCCAGAACTGGACAAAGTCTTCAAGGTGAAGCTTAACCAGTGCTGAAGAGAGGGGGACTAGTTAGTACCTCAGGCAATTCGGACACTATACTAACAATGCATCTTAAAATAGCCTTTGCCTTTTCTGTAGCCACCTTGCACTGCTGGCTTCTATTCAGCTTATGATCTACGACAGTTCCAAGGTCCTCCTCACTCATAGTATCACTATGTTAGGTATCTCCCACATTGTAATTGTGTGCTTGGTTTCTTTTCCCTAGGTGCAATACTTTGCATTTATCCCTGTTAAGTTTCATTCTGTTGTTTTCAGCCCAGTGTTCAAACCTGTCTAGATCATTTTGAATTTTGCTTCTGTTTTCCAGGGTATTATCAGTTCCACCCAGTTTTGTGTCATATGCAAATCTGATTAGCATTCACAGCACCCCCTGATTGAGGTCATTAATAAAAATGTTGAGAAAATACTGCGCCCAGACTGATGTAAATGTAAGAACTAAAGTTTGCCCTTTTCCTTCTTCAGTGTCCAATAAAGTAATGCCCTGGATGCTGAGATGTGAAAATATCTTGGCACTAATTTTGTGGTATCTCCCTGAATTCACTATATTTCCATACTTTACTCCCCCATCTATTTTTCACACTGCTCTGTAAAAACAAACAAACAAATCTTCCTACACTGACATCCACACACTTATGTACATATTAATGTGCACATTAATCTATGCATTTTACCAGTTTTATGTGGTGATCCCAACTGTCAAACATTCACATGTTTTCCAGTTATACATTTTAGCAATTTTCTTTTAAAATGTGTGCAGATCTTAAGTTTATGAGTGTTTCCTATTGCAGTGAGTCTCAGGAGATGTAACTATGTCAAAACTGGTAAAAAAAATTTAAATCCCAGTTTGACTCTGTGAATAAGTCATATAGCACATTACATGGACATCTTCCATTTTTTTACTTCAGCTATACCACCCTGCTCTTTCAGTTGGTTGATGTATGTGCCCTTGGACAAATGCTGGTGTCCCAGTATAGTGGCAGAGTCCGCTGACACCTACGCTGTCTTCTCGCAGTCATAATAACAAATCAGCACCTTGGTTAGCACCAGTCAGATGACTGTGAGAGCCAAACATTAGAACACAAGGCCAAAAGCAAAGTGTTCAGATTTAAAAAGTCTGTCATAGTTTAGATCAAATATCATATTGCCAGTAACTAAGTCTAAAGAGAAGCACCCTAACCTTTACAGTATAATTACTACAAAACCCATGAAACCTCCCAGTGATAGTGATAGCCGCCTTGGGTCCTTTACCAAGGGGAAAGGTGGGGTAAAAATACTCAAATAAATAAATAAATAAATAAATAAATAAATAAATAAATAAATAAATAAATAAAAATTGACAAAAATATGAAGATATGGCAACAGAAATTGACTTTGTCCCTGTAGCCATCGAAACATCTGGAGTCTGGGGAGAATCAGCCTTGAGCCTAGTCCAGGAAATAGGTTGCAGGATAGCCATTACATCTCAAGATGGCCGAGTACCTATGTTCCTGAGGCAACAGCTCTCAATTGCTGTCCAAAGAGGGAATGCCTGCTGTGTGCTTGGCACTCTAGGCCAGCTGACTAAATAATGGGTTTTTTTAGTAAAGTGATTTTAACCAGTATAATAAAATTTAAGAAATTTAAAAATAAATAAATAAATAAATAAATAAATAAATAAATAAATATAAATAAATAAATAAATATTTAACAACAATTCTATTTTAAGGAGGTAAATAAAATTAATACAAATAAATAAATAAATAAATAAATAAATAAATAAATAAATAAATAAATAATAAACAAACAAACAAACAGGAAGGAAGCTGTGGACCTCTGCAGAACTCTGGCAGCCTGGCTTTGGGTCCCCTGGAAACACTGTCTTTGGACTGAAGTAATTCACCCCAGTAATAAGAAAAATGATAACTCTGATTTTTGGGGGATGCTCCTTTCATTACCTTCATTTTATCCTTTTTGAACTGACATGAGTGATCCGAGAAACTTCATTTTCAACTTCCCTGAGCAGTATCCTGTTTTGTTTTATTTTATTTAAAGAAAGGTCACTTGAGAACCTGAGGATTTGGAGGACTATATTTTTCAAAGACCATCCAGCTATTTAGCTTTTCCATCCAGTGATATGGAGTGGCAACGTACATAATTTGAAGGGGGGGGGGAGGAATTGTCACCAAAAAGCTCCACAAAACATTAGTTAAGTCCTTTAAATTGCATAGCTCGGTCAATAAAGAGATGACAAATCTCCACAGAAGCCAACATTTAAACAGGGGGCTCCTTAAAGGACAGTCTGTCCACTCGAGAGACACCCATCTTCCAAATTCAAATAATTTACCAAATGGCTTTCACGAGAGTGGCCAGATACAGTATTGGGCAAACCTGGCCTAAGCTCTAGGAAACTCTTCAATTATACATGGGCACAAATAAACAGCCAGTGATTTGCTGGAAATTATGGGATGTAAATAATTGAGCAGGAGGGAGCTGAATCCAAAGGTGCCGTATTCTCCTGCCAATTGGCCTTAATGCATTTCCTTGATGTAACTCCCTACTTGCCTGCACAATACCAGGGGGAGAAGGAAGATAATAGCCCTTCAAGAAGATGCTGACCAGTGAGCACATAGTACTATAAATATCTGCTTTTGCTTCCCTTGATGACTCTGGACAGGGATGGATAGGAGCCTCGTCTTTTCCCACCCCACCCCCACCCCACCCACCAGGAACAGCTTGCTTGGCTTGGCCATGCTCGCTATGAATCGGTGAGATTTCATTGCAGTGAGATTCCATTGCATTTTGAGACGTACAAAATAATGCAGGGCATGAGTCAAGTGGATAGAGGTATGCTCTTCCCCCTCTCACAAAATACCAGAATGAGGGGAAATCCACTTAAACTGAGGGTTGGGACAGTGAGTGAGAACAGACAAAAGGAAAAAAATTACCCAGCATATTGTTAGTCTGTGGAACTCCTTGCCATGAGATGTGGTGATCGCATCTAGCCTGGATGGCTCTGAAAGGGGATTGAACAGATTCCTGGAGGAAAAGTCTATCACAGGTTACAAACCATGATGGAGATGTGTCATCTCCAGTCTTAAAGACAGGGTACTACCAAGGGCCAGATGCAGGGGAGTGGTATCAGGAGACAGAGATCGAGTCTCATGCGCTCCCAGAGGCATATGGTGGGGCGACTGTGAGAGACAGGAAGCTGGACTAGATGGGCCTTTGGCCTGATCCAGCAGGGCTCTTCTTATGTTCTTATGTTCTTGATGATCAAATAAGTCAAATACAGGAGAAACAGAAGCTGACAAGTCAATCCATTCAGACAAGCAGTCCTGAGTGTTTAACTTGTCTACATCTGGGCTTAAATTCCTGCATTTTCAATCATATTGTGAGGTTCAAATTGGCACCTTTTTCCTATTGGGCTGTTTGTATTTAAAAACTATCTGGCAGGTAAGCACAATATACGACTTTCCAAGGTGAAACAGATGTGCCTGTTGCATTTGACCACTGCAGAAGGTTGAACATTTCAATTCAATTTATTTATTTATTTATTTATTTATTTATTTATTTATTTATTTATTTATTTATTTATTTATAGACTGCCCGACTTTCCCATAGGGAACTCTGGGCGGTGTACAACATGCATGAACAACATAAGGGGAAGGGACCCATAAGTAGTGCATAATATTCAAATGAAATAAAAGCAATAATAAAATATTATTTTTAGATAAATAAATAAATAAATAAATAATTTTTCCAAAACTTTCAGATTTCTTCATCAACAAGATGAAACTAATGCCAGGTTTTTAAAAAATGTGTTATTTATTTTCATTTTCATTTTCTTTTCTATCTGTTAAAGGGGTGAGGTAAATAAGCAACCTGGGGAAATTGGACGTGGCAGATATTTTGTATTTTCTATTGTGCTTGCCTTTCGTTCCTGAATATGTACAGTTATGCTAACTCCCTATTTATGCTCTATTTTTTGTTTTGCACACAATGACTAGCAAAATATATGAAGAAGAGAAGCCACAAGTACTACCCCCTTTCTCCTTGCTTTGCTCACGTGAATACTGGTAAAAAAACAACAGATTGGAAGAAAAGCTGCATAAATGTCACTGTGGCAGAAGGTGAAACTGACCACTTGTTTCACTCTAACTGGTGCCATATATTTATTGGAGAATTTGGTTAATTCCTTTTTTAGTTAGCAGAGTATCAGATACAATCAACTACACAGAGAAAGTCTGAGAGAACAGCTAGTCTCAGTAGTCCACCCCCTTTCACAGCAAAATGCACTTTGCATGATAAAAATCACTATGGAATCATTTTACACACACAAATCTATCTTTACTTACAGTTGCCATTTATAGTTACAGTCAGTAGAAAAATAGGAAAAATGAATTATCCACACATGGGATAGACACCTCCATCCTTCCTCCATGATGTGAGGTCAGGAAGGGTGAGAGAGGGACTAACAAACAAAGAAAGGAATCAAAGCAAACAAATACAAAGAGGGAAGGGACAAACCAGAGGCAGTAAAAATGTCATCAATATGTTAGTGGGAAAAGAAAATCCCTTTAGGTCCTAAAAGCCCTCTTTCTGCTGATAAGAGGGTTAGAAAACTGCAGGATTATTGATTCAACCACACTGACGTTACATCATATCTAATGGACCTCATCCTGTTAGTTATACCTGCTAATGAGTTTCATGTAAATCTCAGTGACAAACTGAATGAAGTTAAGAAGTCAGTGTAGACATCCAATCACCCAGTTTATGCCAGTTGCATGACACCAACATACAAAGTAAAGCTTTGAGCTTTTCTTGAATGCATGTCTGCAGATTCAGTGACTCATCCTTCAATCCACCCATTTGTCTGTCTTGTACAATCTCACTCCTCTCTGTAGGGTAAAATTCTGTTGCAGAAATGCCACCAAGTTGCAAAACCTCATCTTGAAAATTGTCAACTTATTTGTCTGGCCATTAATGCCCTTGGATTTACTCCCAAGTAGCCATGTATGGGGTTGCAATGAGACCTATAATTATCACTATCATTCTGTATCCAGCTGCTCATTAATGCTAACAGGAGGAAAAGATGATTAGGGGCAGAGGCATGCAAATTTCTGTGCCATCGTCTTGCTTGAGAAGGCATTTATATACTATTAAAACTAGATGTACATAATCAAAAACTAAATGGATGGGCAATCGCAGGAAGCAAGGGGGGGAATCCCTCCTGGTCTAATGAGGTGGCTGGAGAAACAAAGAAACGTGAAGCCAGCCGCATCTGAGGCCAGCATCAAGGGCAGGATGGGTTGATGAAGTTTGAGTGGGTGCCACAACTTGTAGCTTGTAAGTTCCAAGTAAACAGCACAAAGGGACATAGAGCCCAGGCGGTGTGTGCAGATTTTGCTCGATTACAGTGCTGAGCTGTTTCCTCTCTTTTCACTCCCAGCTATGGGAGATGACAAAGTTATTAAATATCAAGTATGCACAATAGGAATCCCATAAACTGAGGGAATGGCCTGAATTCAATTATGTCCATAGAAATGAGACAGAAAGTAACCACACACGTGTAGGAGGCGGCTGTGCAGATAAAGTGCACATTTTTTTTTAGCTTATTAGTGTTCTTTCCTTTTCTTATTCTTTTGCATTCTATCTCCTTCTCTTCTTTCTTTCCATAGCTCATAAATGCGATTTCACTGGAGCAGGATTTTCTTCTGAAAAGCGTTTGATTTTTTGAATAGTTTGGTAAGATATTTCTGTTTCTTCAAAGTGGACTGCATGAAAGGCAGACTTTACTTTTGTTTACTGTTGTTTGCCTAGGAGGCAGATACTGAGTGATGGAAAAACAGCAAAAACTGTAACCCTTGGTCATTGAATGAATGAATGTTTATTTACGGTTATTAACCAAATTGTAGTACAATTAAAATATAATGTGATAAAACAGTATAAAATAATACAATAAAACAGTATAAAATATTATGATAAAACCGTATAAAATATATTACTAGAAAATACAGAGCTTGTAAAAAAAAACAATTTATGGGTAAAACGCAAATATAATTAGGAGAGCTCGAATCTCTATCAGTTATACGTCTACGTTTGATCATAGCAGCGTAACAGAATCTGGCAACACAATTTGTGATCTGAGGGGACCTGTCTGAAAGGAGTAGCTTAGCGTAGTAGTTGGTAGGTCTCCCAGGAAGTTTGCAAATAATAGGATGTATAAGCTCCTTGCGTAGTTCTTGATAAAAGGAGCAGCATAAAAGGACATGGGTCACAGACTCAATTTGGCTATTATTGCAAGGACATAGCCTCTCGGGGTAAGGGATATTTTGAAATTTCCCATCCAAAAGTTTGGAAGGGAGCACATTCAATCTGGCTAGGGAAAAGGCCCGGATTATTTTTGTAGACATAGAGCTGGAGAGGTAAAAAGACATCTTGAATGCATTGTATGTAACTATGCTATTGGTGCCCATTTGGCTCAGGTGTTCCTGGAAATCTATATCCCATATCCTACGCTTGACGGTCGCTTTGGCATTGGTGTAGCCCATCGCTATAAGGGTGTTAATAGAGAGACCTATCTGTTGCGTTTCTTTGACTACAAAAGATTTCCAATCTGACTGGAAGGTGTCTAGGAGGGTCAGGGGAGCCAGACCGACAGGAAGAAGCATAAGTTTGAGCCAGTAATTAATCATGTGGGCTTTTACCCGTGCTCTAATGGAAACTAATCCAGTCTCCAGGCGTAGGGCTGCGTTAGGGGTGCAAGGAGGCACACCGAGGATTGATCTCCAAAATTTGGTCTGGACAGATTCAAAGGAATTTATATTTGCATATGCAAATATTGGGGAGCCATACAGCAACTGTGAAATCACCTTGCCCTTGAAGACTTGTACTGCTGAGGGAACATGTCGTCCACCATTAGAAAAAAAGAATCTGTTTAAAGCTGTGGTACTTTTCTGAGCATTTGATAATGAGTATTTTATATGGGATGTCCAGGAGCCTGTGGAGCTGAATACTATGCCCAGATATTTATAGCACGCCACCTGTTCTATAGAGTGATTATTTATTACCCATTTGTGTTTAGCCTTCCTTCTGCTGGTAACAAGTACTTTAGTCTTGGCATAGTTAATAACGAGTTGTTCCTGATTACAGTATGAGGAAAAGGCTTTCAAAAATCTTCTAAGGCCAATACAAGTTAAAGATAGTAATACTGCATCATCGGCATAAAGTAGCATGGAGATAGGGCGTGAGAACAGCTTAGGGGGATGGAAGTCAGATTTTGATAATTTATCCACTATGCCATTGATATAAAAATTGAACAAAGTTGGGGCTAGAATACAACCCTGTTTTACACCATTGAACACTGGGATTGAATTAGATAAAGCTCCTGTTGAGTTGCAGAGAACTTGCAACCTGGTGTTTTGGTAAAGGCGTTGAATTAGAAGAAGGAGCCTCCTGTCTATGTTGGTTTCCTCAAACTTTGCCCAGAGTTTGCATCTTGGAATAAGGTTGAAAGCTGACTTAAAGTCAATAAAAGCTGCATACAAGGCACCTCCCTTAGGGGACGAGTATTTCTGAGCAAGATGATGAAAAATAAGTCCCTGATCTAGTGTGGACCTTCCGGACCTAAAGCTGGCCTGCTCCTCTGCCAAGAGGTTCTCTGCTTGTAACCAGTCAGTTAGTTTATTCAAAAGGTGACTAGCATACAGCTTGCTGACTGAGTTAAGTAAACTAATTGGCCGATAGTTGGCTGGATCTCCTCTGTTTCCCCTTTTAAAGATTGGGACAATGATGGCAAGGCCCCAGTCCTCTGGAATACATCCTGTTTGGTTAATCCAGGAGAACAGGGATGCCAGTACTGGGGCCCACCAGTCGGAGTTGGACTTTAAAATATCCGTGGTAATATAATCCATCCCTGGAGCTTTGCCTGCTTTCAATTTACAAATCAAGGTGGAAATTTCTGCAGGGGAAACTGGGGGCCAATCAGGGAGCTTTTCATTAACTACTGTTGAACTTTGAGCATGGTCAGGGTGGATGGCATAAATATTCCGAAAGTGTTCCTCCCAGGCACTTGGTAAAATGTGGGATACATGTCTAAGGGAATATTCCCTCATTCCCCCTGCCGCTAACTTCCAGAAGGTAGCCGAATCTTTAAGGTTGGCTGCAGCCTTCAATCTTTGCCAGGACTCTCGTTGGGCTTGAAGTTTTTTCTTTTTGATCAAGGCCTTATATTTACTCTTAAGAGTGAACCATTCAGAAGGGATTCTGACCAGGTTCTGCTCACGATACCATTTGTACTTGGCCATTAAGTCCTTTTTAGCTGCCTTACACTCAAGATCAAACCATGTATTCCCTTTGGCTGCTCTGGAGGGGCTGGAGATTCTTTTGCATTCTATCTCCTTCTCTTCTTTCTTTCCATAGCTCATAAATGCGCTTTCACTGGAGCAGGATTTTCTTCTGAAAAGCGTTTGATTTTTTGAATAGTTTTGGTAAGATATTTCTTTTCTTCAAAGTGGACTGCATGAAAGGCAGACTTTACTTTTGTTTACTGTTGTTTGCCTAGGAGGCAGATACTGAGTGATGGAAAAACAGCAAAAACTGTAACCCTTGGTCATTGGGAACAGAGACATATCTTTCAAGCAGTGTTCCCCTGCATGTCCATAAGATGCTTTGCTGTATTGACTTGAGGTAGAAGATAATGTCCTACCATCAGTGCTGCAGTAACTTTGGTGGTTACTTCACATCCATTTTGTCTCTGTTAGTGTTGCACTTAGAAGCAGTACAAAAAAATGTTACTTCACGTCTGTCATGCAACTACTGAAATTTGTGTCGACCATGCTCCCGGAACGGGTGCTAAGCTCAACAATACTGTACCTGGTGCTGGGGTAGGGTTTTCCCTTGTCACTCTTTGTTCCTGCTTTCTGTTCCGAGACAAGACACCATGTAGTAACAACTGTCACACAACCAAACATTCGTTTCTCTCAGGACACTGTGTCCAGTTTTTTAAATTTGACTTTTCAGAAGTGAAATATTGAAAAAGAATTTTTAAGACACCCCCCCCCAAAAAAAAAGGAAAAAGGAAGCTAGACAAATTCAGTGTTTGTCATGGTACAAAACCGTGAAGTAACACTTCTCATGAGACAAGTTATCATGACCGTGGGAACACTGAAACAGGGACAAAACCACGTGATCGCAACCAATGCTGTCACGGTACAAAACTAGTCATGGAACAAAGAAGGACATGAAGTAACAACCTTCTTGCCGCCACTCCAGTTGATTCTAGATAAGATAATAATAATGTGAGCACCATCTTGTATTTTGCCTCACATAGTAAGGAATTGGCCTTAGAGATGGTTGTTTCATTTCAAAAGGGGACTGGTTCCGAAATGAAACATGCCAGCACAGCTGGCCCTTGGAACCCAGTCCCACCCTCCGGAACAAAATCAGCCACTGTCTTTCCTTGCTGTAGCTCGCGTTGGGTGAAATTCCAACCCGGAAGAAGCCTCTGAAGCATCATCTTTCCTTCTCTCTGGAGCTGGCCAATCAGGAGCTGTGCAAGGACATGCATCAACCCACCTCCCTGTCTGATTGGCCAGTGCCAGGGATATGGAAAGATGATGTATCAGAGGCTGCTTCCTGTTTGGAATTTCACCCAGCGTGAACTGCAGCAAAGTAAGACAGTGGTTGATTTTGTTCTGGAGGGTGGGACTGGGTTCCGAGTGCCACTTGTGCTGGCATGTTTCATTTTGGAACCAGTCCCCTTCTGAAATGAAACACCCATCTTTAATTGCCCTACATGTCCTGCAAAAAGCCTCAGACCTATCCAGCCCAATGATTTACTATGAATTATACTGGGTCCTTTGTACCAGCAGCCCTCAAACTTTAAAAAGCAAAGACTCTAGCCCAACTTTTGTGTGGTTCATTACTAGGGCCTCCTAGCTCCCACTTTGCATCACAAGAAATAGTCCAACCTAAATTTCTAAGAACTATACTTCAGGTCCCAAGATGTGTGTCAAGTGCAAGGATAAGGCTAGAGACAGGTTGCCTAAAAGTAGAAGCCTGGATCAGCATTCAATCTATATATGTGTGGTTAAAAGGACACCTAAACTCAAAAGGCCTACTTCCCCTGATATTTACTGACAATTATCAATGTAAGTCGGTCAAATATGTACAGGGTTATCTAATGAAAATTGGCCTCTCCCCCCAGGCACTTTTATTCTCAGGGATAGAGAAAGCAAAACAAATAGTCAAGCAAAGACTAGAGGACATTGAGTATCAAACAGACCTCACTAGTATCCAAAATATGGCAGTTAGGAGTTACGTTAAAAACCTTATGGAACCAGCCAAATATTTAACAGCTCTGGAAGCTAAAGGATCTAGAAGATCCTTTACGCTGGCAAGGTGTTTGGCCCTCCCCTCTGCTGTATTGGAAGGGAAGTATAAAAATACCCCTTTTGCCGAATGGCTCTGTTCCTGACCCCTGAGGGAGATTGAGGCAATTGAGCACATGTTCTTCACCTGTCCATTGCATGAAGCAGTACGCAAAGAGATTATTTTCCCATTAATGGAAAGAATCCCTGGACGCTCAGAGGGAAAAAGACTTGAGTTCCTCCTTTCAGATGTAGACACGAAGATCTCCCGTCAAGTGGCTAGATTCTGTGCGATGATACTTCGACTACGGAAGTTAAATGCCAACTAGCTCTATGCATGCTAACATGTTTTAATTGTTATTTTAATCCATGGTTTTATATTTATGTGTAACTGGTCTAAGGACTGTAAATAATTTCTATTCTATTCTATTCTATAAAATGAGCCTCGTGGTGCAGTGGTTAAATGCCTGTACTGCAGGTAAAACTGTGCTCACGACCTGGGTTCAATCCCCGGTAGCAGGCTCAAGGTTCACTCAGCCTTCCATCCTTCCGAGGTCGGTAAAATGAGTACCCAGCTTGCTGGGGGGGCAATGTGTAGCCTGCACACTGTAATCAAAATTGTAAACCGCCCAGAGACTACTTGTAGTGGTATGGGGCGGTATATAAGCAGAACACTTTGCTTTGCTTTGCTTTTGCTTTATACTCCCTCATCAACTATAATGTGTAGTTTCATATTCAGGCGCCTGTTTAAATTTCTCATTCTAATTAGTTCATGGCCAACCACAGAGGAAAGGCACCTGCACTATTTTCAAGGTGATCTGTTAATTCAATCTTTTGAAAAAAACTCTCTGGTTTATGAATATCTGATGTTGTGCTTCTATATCCACAATTCAACATGCCAGGAAATGGCCTGATATTGCTGCAAAATATCACGCCGACATTGCTATCAGGAAAAAGGATGCTGAGCTTTACATAGCAACACAAATGGCAATGGCCAACATGGCTTACAGGACACCCTCTTCTGTTCACTACCTTTCATATCTGTCAAAAACAAACCCAATGTCAATTGCTTTGTGTTTTGGTAAGAAGAGTTTAACTGATGAAAAAGAGTCAACTGCTGGGTTTTCCCTCACTTGGTGTTGCTCTGTGAATGATAGTTTGGCATCCTTTTTCCCAGCTGGCAATATGGGCACGATACAGTGCAAAATATTACTTCATTTCCTGGTGTTTTGAATTGTGGATATAGAAGCACAATATCCCTCACTCATAAATCAGAGGATTCTTGAAAAATTGAAATTCTTGGCTTTTAAAAACATTTATATACATTATATATAAACAAATTCCAACAGAAATATCACTTGTGTGGAATTACACAGTATAAGGCAGGTTTATAAGGTGGTAAAAAGCAAAGCAAAAGCAAAGTGTTCTGCTTATATACTGCCCCATACCACTACAAGTAGTCTCTGGGCAGTTTACAATTTTTAATTACAGTGTGCAGGCTACACATGCCCCCCCCCAGCAAGCTGGGTACTTTGTCTAAAGGAATTACTACTTTGTCTAAAGGAATTAATTCATTCCAAATGAAATTCTGTTAAGCAAATTTTCCTTTCAACAAGTTTCCCATAGGAATGCATTGAAAACGGAGTAAACCCTAATTTCGACCATTTTTATGTTGTACGGATTCGTCCCACAGGCAATTCTGTTAAGCAAATTTCCCCTACCTCCAGAATTTTTTATGTTGTACAGATGTTATGTTATACAAACTCTTTGTTATACAAGGGTCCACTGTACTACCTTTAGGGAGCCTCGTGGTACAGTGCTTAAATGCCTGTCCTACCTGGGTTCAATCCCAGGTAGCAGGCTCATGGTTGAGTCAGTCTTCCATCCTTCTGAGGTCGGTAAAATGAGTACTAAGCTTGCTGGTGGCGGGGGGCTAATGTGTAGCCTGTATACTGTAATTAAAACTGTAAACCACCCAGAGACTACTTGACGTGGTATGGGGCAGTATATAAGCGGAACACTTTGCTTTTTGCTTTTAGTATAAGGTAGGGTTTTTTTATGCTCCTGATCTGAATCATTACTTTCTGCCTAGAAAACATGTGCTCTGTTGGGGAATGAAGACAGTCTCCTCAAGAAGGCTTCGATGAATGCAACAGAACTGCATCTTCAATGAAATTCCAGTAGCTATTGGAGTCCTTATTCGCATGTACATATACATCCAAGCCAAAGAGGACGGAGAAATAATACGTGCACAGCAGAAAATGAGCAATTGTCACACAGGACGCGACACTGATCGCCAGGAGTGACAAGGGCTCCTGCCACTCTTACATCTTGCTGATCCGAGTTTCCATTTGCTCAAGGCATCCACCACCACCACCACCTCCTCCCACACACATTGCTGAGCCTTGATAATGAAGGCTGATTATCTGGCCACCAAGCACGGACATCACTGCAATCAGCCGCTGCAAATGAAGAAGCCCCCTCTGGGCTCATAAACAATCCTAGTTGCTGGCCGCCGCTGCCTTCCCTCCCCCACCCCCCAAATTTGGCAAATAAGACACCCTTCCTTCTTGCAAGCCTCCCCTTTCTTCTTTGCTCACTAGCAGCGCACAAGCTTCCTCAGAAGGCCATCCCAGTATACACTGAAGCATCCCTCTTTTAACCATTTTGAAAGGAAATGCCCAGCAGGCTGAGTTTTTCCTAGAAAAGCAAGGGAAGGTCGGAAGGCATATGGTGGCTGTCCTTTGCGCTCTGGGTGACAGGGGCAGCACTGAAACCTTCTTCCCAGAAAACAAAAGACGGCCTGGTTTACTTGGGGCCATGATCGCAGACCCACTCCTGCACCAGAAAATCCTCTCCGACCCCATGACACACAGAGAGAAACAGACTTTCAGCAGGCTGGCCGCTTGCACAGGTTTTTCTTGCATTTAAATACAATCGTCGGTGTGTGTTTTTCAGGCTGCCTTTTTAAAATCTGACCAGTACTTTGTAGAGTTTTATAAAGCAATAGCCAACCTCCATGATATCTCTGGCCTTGCATGTTGTCTATTGTTAGGGAGATGGTGGGTAAGAATTTTTAACAGCTTTCTTAATCCTTTTCATTGTAACCAATGCTGATGGTGACCCCAGAAATACAGTGAGCTGTAAGAACCAAAAATTGAAAGCAATTAGCTATCCAGATGTTGTTAGTCCCTAAGCAGCATAGCTAATGGTGAAGAATGTTGGAAATTGTCTACTTATCTGTCTGGCCATTAATGCCCTTGGATTTACTCCCAAGTAGACATGTATAGGGTCGCAATGGGACTTATAGTTATCACTACATTCTGTATTAGAGATGGGCACGACTCAAAAAAATGGTGTTTCGTTTGTCATTTGTCGTTTAGGGGGTCCGTTTCGGTTCGTTTTTGTTTTTTGTGAATTTTTTGCAAAAAAATTTGTTTTCGTTTTGTTACGTAACGAAATGGAAAAATACAAAAATGAAAACAAAAAATTGCTGTTTCGTTAGCATTCATTACAGTTCAATGTATTTGCCGCAACGAAAACAAAATGCACGACAAAATTTCTGTTGTTTCGGTTCGTTTCGTTTCATTTTGGAGACAAAATTCATTTTTCGTTTTGTTATGTAATGAAACAAAAAAATGAAAACAAAAACAAAAAATTGCTCGTTTCTTACCCATCTCTATTCTGTATTTTATTTCTATACCAGTGATGGCGAACCTTTTAAAGACTGAGTGCCCAAACTGCAATTCAAAACCCACTAATTTTTTTGCAAAGTGCCAGTACAGTAATTTGACCTGTGAAGGGGCGATGTCGAGTGCCCACAGAAAGGGCTCCGAGTGCCACCTTTGGCACCCATGCCATAGGTTTGCCATCACTGTCCTATACCGTGAAGACCATCTGGCCCAATGTTACACACTGGGCAGTGCGTCACATCACACAATACAAAATATAACCATGAGAATAAATAGGAAGCACAAAAAAAGAAAAGGAAAACAAATTAAGAATCACCTTTACTAGCTAATTAAGTGTGAACAAACAAACAATACATTAACTCTGTGCATATACATGGAAGAGAAAGGGGGAGGCAAAAGAAAGATGCGGCAACAGGAAGGATAAAAATATAGGGACTAATTAGACCCTTCATCACAAGCAAGGAGATGTGCCAGGCTGACAGTCAGTCAAGCAGATAAGGGCACATGAGTTAAAATGTAGCCGCAGGTTTCCCAGGTCCAGGAGCCAAGGGCCAAGGAAAGGTCATTTTCACAAAGGAACACTGAGGATCCTGGCTGTTCATGTTGCTTTGATGGCAGGAACCCTTCCTTGATTTCTGGAAAGGAAAAGGGGGAAAGGAAGAGAAGAGGTGTCCAGCAAATAGGTTATTACTATGGAAACCCTCTTTGGCTCAATAAAAAGCAGTCTGTCATAGCAGATGCCATAAGGATATACCGCATCTGCAGGCAGACCTATTTCCATATGCCAGACCACCATGACAGGACATGGCAGCAATGCAACACTCACTAGAATTCTAATTCCATTAGAATTGTTTCTGCTGACTTGAAAAGAGTCTCTGCGGACCATCTCAGCCCCATCCTCTCCCAGATCCCTTTCACATGTACTATTTTCCAGCTAGGTGTCTCCCATCCTATATCTGTGCAATTCATTCATTTGATGGATCCAAAGATCATTGATCCCCACCCAGACACAAGCACCAGTGATCACGTCACACAATAGCTAACGACACCCATCAACCACAGAGACAGATCAACCTTCCTATATTACAGTGAAACTCTTAATCCCTCCACATCACAATCACCTGAATAGGACAAGTTCCGCCTTTCCCACAATCTCACTCTCTACCCCAGAGCACAGAGAGAACTCCTAGTTCCCTGAGCTCCTGCCCTCTGAAGATGCCGGCCACAAAGTCTGGTGAAACATCAGGAAGAAAAACTTTCAGAACACAGGCAAACAGCCCAAAATATCCACAACAGCCATTCTTAATTTTGTTGCAACTACCAACAATGCCAACAATTTCATTTAATGTGAGATGAAATGATTCTCAATATTTTATCCAAGGAGAAGAAAATATTTAAGAAATTCAGTTAGCAAGCACGGGTGGTTCTTGAGCTTCCTTTAGTTACAATTTGGTCAAGAGCCTGAACATTAATGTCCTGTTTATTACTGTACAATCATCTAATAGTCTTCATTGGGGTTTCCCAGATCAGGAAGTCGCAGCCGTCTATAATTGTCAACTGGACATATTTAGCATGTAGAACAGAAACAGGGTTGTGCACATCATTGTACTGCAGAAAATCCACATGGACCTTTGAGTCTCAGTCTGAAGGACATCTCCCAGACTAGCAGACTGTGAGGTTCAGGTGTGAGCCAAAGAGAACATTGAACTGCTTCAAAGAACTCAGGAAATAAAAAAGTTCAGACAGTTTAATAGTAAAGAAGAAGTCGGATCGGCTCTGCCATTAGCAGGTAAAAGCCATTAGCTCTAAATGGGAGCAGTGCTCTCACATCTTTGGGAACAGGGAGAAGAGGGAGGAGGGAGAGATTAATGGAGGAGAAAGGGAAGAACAATGTATAAAGAGGATGAGCAGCAGGTGGAGGAGAAAGAAAAGAAGAATGGGGAGAGAGATGAAGTGTCATTTAAGTGTCATCTTGGCTACATATAAGATAGGCAGCATACATTTGCAGAAACAGTGGGGCGCAACTTGGAAAATACATTGGAGGGTTCATTTCAAATTTCACGTAGCCATCTAGATTCTTAAGGGCACAAATACAGTTTTCTGACTATGCCCCAGTTGTATCTCACAACTCCTAGTGGATGCAAACTTGTAAAATAACAACCGTGCCTGAAATAAGATGTGGAGGTATTCAACATACTGTCCAAATGACCCATTTTTTCTAGAACTGGAGCTCTGAAAATTATTGTCTGTGGGGTTGTTTGGTTGTTTTGCCTTTCAAATGTCTTGTTACATAGACAATATGCAGAGAAACTTTATTGGCATGGAACGAGACATACAAAACGGTCTTGTTTCCAGGGTTGTACAGAGGAAACACCTCACTATTTATTTCATATATATATATGAAATAAATAGTGCAGTGTTTCCTCTGTACAACCCTGGAAACAAGACCGTTTTGTATGTCTCGTTCCATATATATATACACACAGAAAGAGAGAGAGAGAGGACCCTCGTATAACAAGCAGTTTGTTTAAATGAAAAAATTTCTAGAGATAGGGGGAAATTGCTTAACAGAATCGCCTATGGGGCAAATCCGTACCACAAAAAAAGGTCACGATCAGGAATTAATCTGTTTTCAATGCATTCATATGAGAAATTTGTACAAAGAAAAATTTGCTTAACAGAATTTCATTTGGAATGAATTAATTCCTTTATACAAGGTACCACTGTGTATATAGCCCTAAGCACATCTGATCTTGCCTGATTTTGGAAGCTAAGCTGGGTCAGCCCTGGTGAGTACTTGGATGGGAACCACTCCAGTATTCCTGCCAAGAAAACTCCATGGACATGGGGTCACAAAGAGTCGGTCGTGACTGTAACAACACAACACACAATACACACACACACACACACACACACACACACACACACAAAGAGAGAGAGAGAGAGAGAGAGAGAGAGATGGGGAAGAAAATAGTATCTTTTTTAAGTGTACTGATCTCTTCCATCTCAATATTTTTAAAATCAGTAATCTTCATGTACTTGTTTTCATGCTTTTCTGGAACAAAGTTAATTTGGGAAAAGTCAAGAGCAGAGTTTCCAGGAGTTATATCTTCCATTCATCATATAAATCGTGGTGCAGTGGTTAAACTGCTGTACTACAGCCCAAACTGTCCTCATGACACTGGGTTCAATCCCGGGCAACTGGCTCGTGGACGACTCAGGGCCTTTTCACACGACCCCTAAGATCCGCTGGCCACTTAAATTCGGACCAGAGATCTTAGGGGTTTGTCGCTGTTCCTGCGTTCCCACCCCCTCCGCACTCCTGGCTGCTGGCTGCGTGAGGGGAGGGAGAAAAAACAGGAAGAAAAGAGACGGGGCTCACCTCCGTTCTGCCTCTCGCTCTTGCCGCGGCAACATTCCAGTCTCTTAAGTAGCTCTTAAAGGGACGGGAGCCAAAAAACAACAAACAGAAGCGAGGAGAGCCCCGCACTCACTATCATTACACCGCATCAAAGAATTTTCACCTCCAGAGAGCAGGTATTTGAAAGGTGCGCTGGGACGCGCTAAAGTGGGCGGGGTCACACTTAATTTCCTGTAAACTCCGGAGCTGGTGGGGAAACATTTTTAAGCTCCGGAGCTGGGAGCCATTTGCGGCGGAGTTTAGGGGTCGTGTACAAAGGCTCTCAGACTCCTATCCTTCTGAGGTCACCGGGGGGAGGGGCAATGTGTAGCCTGCAGAGTTAAATTGTAAACTGCCCAGAGAATGCTTTATAGATTGCACTGTGGGGCAATCTATAAGCAGAACACTTTGCTTTTGCTTTGCTAATACTCATAAAAAAAACTATTTATTTATCATTTATTTATCATTGAAAGCAGAAAGCCGGTAGGAATTATGGAGGGCGAAGACAATGCAGTTGTGGTATCCTGCAATGTTTGTGCTGTATTTGCCCTTGTTCCTCAATCTAACACACCGTACATATGCAACAAGTGCAAACTAGTGGCACTGCTAGAAGAAAAATGAGGCGGAGTTGGTAATTACAATGATAATGGCTAATTTTGACTGAAAACTGGAAATCCAATAGAAAAATAACATTGGAAGAGTAGTAGGGATTTATGGAATATGGCTGATAATGATAAATTGACATGTGAAATTAAAATTAGAGATTGAAAAAAATCTAATGATTTTAATGGAATATGGTATTACAAAAAGGTAAAAGATACACACCGGGAGAAGATTCAGTCTATCTCTGGAGAGAAATAGGATGGTCAGTATCTTAAGACTTGTAAGCTTGGTCTCAGTTCTGAGTGGAAAGTGTCCAATCTAAAATGGCACCAATCTAAAATCAGCATTTTTTCAGCTTGGACATGTAGAAGGACGTACATTTTAAGATACGGCAGCATGAAAAAGCTCCATCACAAAAGTTCTTTCCTTCCCCCGCCCCCGCCGTCCCTTTTACTGGTGAAACAATCCACTGACACGAAGAAAAGTGGCTATTCTTAGCTGTATCTAGGGGCAATGCAAAGCATGTGCTGAATTATGAAATATGATAGCTTTTATTAAATCCATTACAATTGCAGGGGCTACTAAGCAGGGTCTGAAATACAGAATCAGTAGGGTGCATAATTCCATATAAATATTTAAGATTTCAGTGCCTGATATAACTTGGTTAGGCTCTTAAGGCAAAGACAGTGAGTTGAGGCTGTGTCTTCCTAAGTGACGAAAACTCCCCATCCCATGAATATGTACCAGCTTGACAGTCGCTATGTACTTCTGAAACACTCTGGAGAACAGAGATGGGCACGACTCAAAAAATGGTGTTTCGTTTGTTGTTTGGTCGTTTTGGGGTCCGTTTCGGTTCGTTTTCGTTTTCGTGACGTTTTTTGCAAAAAATTTCATTTTCATTTCGTTAGGTAACAAAACAAAAAAAACGAAAAAGAAAACGAAAAATTGCTGTTTCGTTAGCATTCTTTTTAGTTCAATGCATCTGCTGCAACGAAAACGAAAAACACGGCAAATTTGGTCGTTTCGTTTTCGTTTTCGTTTTGTTTTTTAAAAAAATTCATTTCATTTTCGTTGCGTAATGAAACGAGAAAATGAAAATGAAAAATCGCTCGTTTCGTGCCCATCTCTACCGTAGAAGATGGCCACAATCACGCATATTCCAGATTTTGACTACTGAAAACAGAGAGCTTGCTAATAATGATATGATAACTGTACAATTTAATTTGATACCCGCCAGCTTCTATTCCACAAACATAAAATAATAGCTTTTTAAAAAAGCCTAAATATGGTTGTGTGTCCAGAAATCAATTGAAAAAAATAAAAAACCTCTGACTCCCACTGGACACATTTAATAGGCACAGCTATTCCCAACTCAGAGAGGAGCGCTTTGACTTCTTGCCATACAGGTGTTAAAGATGAGGGGTCTCTTCAGGAAAATATTTAGTAACTGTAGTTTAATCTTATTTGGTGCAATCAAATAAGATTAATCGTTTGGGAATGAGCTGGTTCGATTCATTTTCTGGCAATCACAGGATGTTTTGGTAATTGCAAATCAGCCTGACTCATATCCGTGCCTCTTTTTTTTTGTCTTTTATTTTGTTTTGTTTTGATTTTTGCGTGAATTCTTTTTTTGGAGTTTTTTGACAGAGATGAGGTGGCTGCCTACTGTGGGTACGTTGACTGGGGATTTTCTGTTTGGGAAGCTTTGCCCGCCCATAATATTATACTTTTTTGGAATTTATATTTCATTTCATGTTGTTTAATTTTATTATTTTATTGTATGAGTTATATGTTTGCATTGCATTGCATTGCATTGCATTGTTGTTTTATTTATTTATTTTAGAATGTTTTTACCCCACCTTTCTCCTTGGAAAAGGACCCAAGGCAACTTACAATAATGAGGGACAATGTACAATTCAGTATTTGCCTGTAATGAAGCCTTAAAGATGAGCGCACTCTAAAGAAAGCATGTGCAACTCTAATTCAGTAAACAGTAAACATGGACAACTTCATAGGAGTTCAAATGCAGCTGTTGAAAAATCAGAGGCGTAGCTAGGGTTTCCAGCACCTAGGGACAGTTTTTACTTCCTGGCCCCTCGTGATAAGGTGTGAGCCCTAAGGGGGTCCGTCATACAAATAGACAAATATTACATTTCAAAATGAAACCAGAAATTACACCAATTTGCAGCCCGCCAATCAGTCACTAAGGGTGGAGCCCATGGGAGTACCAACCACCCCCAAGCTGAGCCCTTCCTCTCAATGGTGCCCCTGCAAAACTCTGGGCATAGGGCAAACTTGCGTTCCAGGGCTCAGTTGGCTTCTGGAGTGGGACTTCCTCTGCTCCTCCTACTTTTCTGAGGGTGGTGAGGCGGAGGCAAAAGCAGGCGGGGAGGAGGAGGAGCACCTTCCCAGCCTGCCATTCTGCCTGCCCACCTGCCTGTGCTGACACTTCCCCTCTCCATCTTGCCCTCCATCTCCATCCCCCCCCCAATGTGGCCTCACCACATAACCTTTTGTTCCCAGGCCCAAAGTTTGTGTGCCAGGAAGGGCTGTGGCAGCTGCCACCAGCAATCCCCTCGGCGGCTCTACCCAGCTGCCCCCAGCCAGGCTCCACTGTCTGAGGAGATGGGTTAGGGTTAGAGAGATGGGCTCTCTTCAGCTGCAGCTGCTGCTCACAAAGGACTCCAACTAACTAACTTTCCCCATGGAAAGCCCAGATGCACATGGGCAGGGGTGGGGATGGCGGGAGCCAATTGGGTGGCCCTGGCGGCCAGCTGCCAGTGAAGGCAAGCGGGAGGCCAGAGGCAGAGAAGCATTCGTAATTTGTCTCACTCACTTTATAACCCGGAGCACAGAGAGAACTCCTAGTTCCCTGAGCTCCTTGCCATCTGAAGATGCCACAGAGTCTGGTGGAACGTCAAGAAGAAAAACTTCCAGAACACATCCAAACAGCCCGAAAAACTCACAACAGCTATCAGATCCCAGTCATGAAATCCTTTGAGAATACATATGTAACATCAATTTGGAACCCCTAAATGCTGCACCCAGGGACAAATGCCCCCCCTTGCTCCCCTAGCTATGCCACTGTGAAAAATCAAGCTCCCCAGGTTGAATTCGTTGATATTTTTTTCCTGCCAAAGCTCTGAAGGTGAGGATTAAGTGTTGCACTGCTGGAATATCATGTCCTTGTGTTCTGGCATATGGAAATAGGTCTACCTGCAGAAGCAATCTATCCTAATTGATCCAAATATGCTTTCCCTCCATTTTTTTCAAGGATTCCTCTTTTCTTTTCCTGTTTTTCTTTCCAAAAATCAAGGATTCTTTTTTGTTATCAAGGCAAACCGCAAGGCTCTTCAGTGGTCTTTTGTGCAAATTTCCTTTCCTTGGCAGGAAAGCATCACATCTTTTGTTTCAGTTTGCCCGGTTGCTGTCAAGGTCACAGGAGCCAGGCCATTGGAAGAAACTGGCAAGTGCAGTTACTAAGGAAAGGGATGCACTCTGCACCATCTCCGCAGCATTATTGTTGCATCCATTCAGGAGGACCAAAAGACAGTTTAGGCCCTGCCCCATGTTTGGATTTGCATCCTGGGTTATTTTCTACTCAACCTCTTCCTCTGATGCTTACTTTTTTTTTTGGAACTGCCTCTTTATTCCTCTGACAAAAGAATGGGAAATTTCTGAAAAATAAAAAGCTGTGCTTCTATTCTTTGCACCTGCTTCCCGTGCCCCCTACCCTGCTCTTCCAGGCGCTACTCTACAGCTCCATTCCTGCCAATCCCGGCTGGTGTGCTAATGATGAGTGACAGCTCTTAAAAGTACAACTTCGACACCTCACTGTCAGCACACCTCAGACTTCAGAGGCATTGCACACACTCGGAGGTGTTTAAAAGGCTTTCTGAGCTGCGCTTTTCCAGCCACTAAACACCCCCCCTCCACCGACACTTTGCCAGTAGCGGCTGCTGACTGCCCTTTGTTGGCTGCGACCTTGCCGGTGTTTGCCTGCAACACGCAAATGAGCAACACGGTAGTTAGCTCACAAAATGCGCACAGTTTTCTCGCCCTCCCTTTCCTCTCATGGCGCAGAACAAAGCTCAGAGGAACTGACAAGACTGGGGACCTTCTGTTTCAGAATCTAAACCGTTGGCAGGTTTCTCAGTGCCCAATTTTTAAATGCCCCCAAGTGGGTCACACAGTGGAGAGAGAATAATGTGGCGGTTCAGGGACATGGGTGGGATGCAAGAATGGGGGTAGACGTGTGTGCGTGTGTGTGGCTGAGAAGGGCCATTTCAAAGCCACCAGTTTTGGAATTTAAGTCAGATCGACTCTGGGGATGTGCCCCAAGGGCGAATGTCATCCCTTGATTGACTTTAGGCTTAATGCGTCCTGCCACTTACCAGCACTTGTCTGTGCTCATTAGCAGGGAGTTTGTGGGCAAATATTCAGATATCCACTGGAGGAAAATCTTAATCTTTGTGGTTGCTCACTGAATATTTAAATAAGGCTGTGAGGGCCCAGTCATAATTTGACCTCAGCCTCCACAGGAAAAAGAGGAGAGGGGGAGAGAGAGAGAGAGAGAGAGAGAGAGAGAGAGAGAGAGAGAGAGTCACCTTGGGGCATTAGCTGAAACCCTGGCAATTTGCAGGTATATACAGGCGCAAAGGCCTTTATGTATGTTTGTTAATACCAGGCCCTTAAGGTATGGAGGCCATAGCTTCCCTCCTCAATGTTGCGACAATGTTCCATTCATAGGCTTTCCCCCTCGCCAACACCCAGAAAGACATCACAAGGTGCTTAGGGGAAGTTTTTCCTACTCTTCGGTCTTGTAACAGTTGTCATGTCCCAATACAGGAAGTGAAAAACGAAGTAGAGATGCCACAGGTACAGGACACTCTAGAACGTGACACTGAGTGCCCTTGTGAACGGCAGCTCCAATAGCCACCCAAAGATTCCAAACAACATGAAAAAGCTGCTCCGCATAGAAATACAGTAATGCCTTGAATTACGAATGCCTTGAACAACTGAAAACTTGAATTACGAAAGGAAATCTGCAAGTATAGGAAAATTTTGAATTATGAAAATTTAACCCTGTTTTTTGAGATATGAAAGAACTAAAAACAGTTCCTCCCAGGGGGCATTGCGCCTGGGAGGTTTCTAAGGCCAGTCCCCTCTTGAAAGAAATTTGGAGCCATTTTGGAAAGTCGTTTTGGAGAGCTTTTCATGTGGAAAGGTAAGGAGCTGATCTTTGCTATTCCCCTGCTTTTTTCTAAGCATTTGCCTTGCATTTCTTTTGTTTGTGGAGTGAGGGGTGCTGATCTTTGCCATTATGGTTGGATCCTGTTATGCATGCCTTTAAAGTAGACTTATAAAGCGTTTTGCGGACACATAAATGGGTGTTTTGTCTTTTTTCTAGCCTCTGGAATGAATGAATTCATTTCCAATGGGTTAATTAATTATTAAATAATTAATAATTCGATAATTATTAAATAATTAATGGGTCCAATTAATCCATTTCTCAGGCCTATGGGAAATCATGTTTTGAGATACGAACATTTTGAGTTGGAAAACACAACAGAGACAAAGAGTTAAACCTTCCTTCCTTCCTTCCTTCCTTCCTTCCTTCCTTCCTTCCTTCCTTCCTTCCTTCCTTCCTTCCTTCCTTCCTTCCTTCCTTCCTTCCTTCCTTCCTTCCTTCCTTCCTGCCTTCCTTCCTGCTGCCTGCCTGCCTTGCCATGCCATGGCTTCAATATGGATCTTTTTTACTTGTTATTTACTTAAAACAACAAAAGCTACTTGCATGAATGTTATTACATCTCCTTCGGCTCTATTTTGACACACACAGTCAACTGTTCTCCCAAGTCGGATGGGGAAGTGCTAAATGTCACTGTACAGCTGTTTGTTGTCTCTTTACAAATGGCCAGCATATGGTTTATATGCAAAGGAAAACTATCGGTAGAACAATTGGGTAGACATTCCGGGGAAGGGGATTTCCCCCAACCCTTCTCTGAATACAGTTTTTAAAGACAAGTATCTTGCCTGCTTTCCTCCCGCCCGCCCCTCCTCCTCCTCCATTGAAGGGGAGAAAATTACTTCCTAAAATGTTCAAAAGTCTTTCCTTAGTTTGTTATTAAAGCAATTATCTGGCATAACGCAGTGCAAAAGCGCAAAGTAACCTAATGGGAAACAAATGTTCTAAAGCAGTCCATAAAACTTCAGACTCCTTATTGAAAAATGAGGGGGAAAGTGGCCTAGGGGGGAAGACGCAACGGTGGAAAGATTTTCCACCTGGCCTTGGACCGCACATCAAAAAGACGTTGCAAGGAGGCAATTTATAATCACTTGTCTGCTTGTCTTCTACCCTCGCTATCCGTCTGTCAGTCTCTCCAACCCATCTCCATGACTTTTTGGAGGCAATTTCTTTTTGCTAAATTAATTTAATTGCCGTAGAAGCCACAAAGGCAGGAAGAGGGTGTCTAAGAACCTCTTGGGGCCATTGATTGTTTAGAAAGCCATTGCCGGGCAGAATTAGCAAACATTTGCTGTTTATTTTTTTTTTTAAGTAATCCCCAGTCCTCAACTTTTAGAAAGAACAATCAGAGAGGCCAGGTCTTGTGAGACGGAGAGCTTCACATTCTGGTGGTTCCTGGGTTTGTTTAAATTACCTGAGACAAAAGTATCTCTTATCTGCAAGCAGCAGGTAATATAATAACCTTTCCAATGACGTCTGCTCAACCCTCCTTCAGTTACTATCCTCTTGATGACGGACAGCAAGGGCCCCACGGATCATGTCTGACACACACAATCTCATGAGCCTGGATCTTTTATTTCCCCAGTTTGTTTCTTTTTATTTCAATGTTGGTACCAACATTATAATTTCTGCGGCTCTGAAATTACCTCATAGGCCAAATGAGTGCTTTTTCTATAATTCACTCAAACAGCACCTTTCATCCCCTGTCCAATTTATTTAACATTGACATCCAGCCTGCTGCAAAATTTGCTGACTATTTTAATTAGAAGCAAGAAATGGTTCCCACCTCTTCTATATCATTGTCCCAGGTTACCACCATGTCTTATCCCTTAGCCAGGACTCAAGGCAGAGTTTACCTCTCTGCTCAGGTCAGTCTTTAAAGAGGAAGATGGGTAAAAGCAAGCGAGACACGCAGGAAGAGAGGAAGAACAAGCCAAGGACAGGGAAAATACCCCTTATTTTTAATGAATTTGGTTGTGTTTATTTGGTTTGACATACTAACCAACGCTGCTGCCTAGATGCCCTAAGCACATCCGATCTCACCTGATTTCGGAAGCTAAGCAGGGTTGGCCTTGGTTAGTACTTGGATGGGCAACCAGCAGGGAATACCAGATCCTGTAGGCACCTGGAGTAGGAACTGGCAAGCCACCCCAGTATTCCTTGCCAAGAAAACTCCATGGACATGGAGTCACGAAGACTCGGTCACGACTGTAACAACACAACACACACACACAGTAACCAACACCAGGCTACTAGGTCCAGCTAACATAATAATTCTCAGTACTATTCTCAGGACAGTGTTGCAGATAAATGTGGTGGAGAATAAAACAACAGCTAAGACTCCACAATTATTGCTGCTTCTGATCACCACTGGCTTTCACACTGTCAAATAAGCCTCCCACACAAGCATTGGCCACCAGTTTTTTTTATCATATATCTATGGAATGTTGCCACACACAGCTCATTGATTTGGGTGGTGGTGGTGGTATATAACTCCTCTGAGCGTTTTGCAATGGATTTAATTTTTTATGATTATTATGGCTGTATTCCTATAGGATTTTTTGCTGTTACAAGAGTGCATGTGCCCGCTGTTTGTTTTCTCCTGTCCACTTTCCGACCCGATGACATGAATACAAGTGAGAAAATTCCAGTCTGTGCTCTGCATCTAAGCGAAGGACAAATGATCCTGTTTGTATTTTTTTTTTAAAAAAAGATCACAGTGACTTGATTCCCAAATGGATGAATCATTTTGCATTTAATACGTCCATATTGCCCCAAGCATTGCAGCTGTGCGATGGATTAATGAAACAGGGTACTAGTGATTATTTTACAGTGGACAGAAAATATTCTTCATGAGACCCTTCCTGGAAACACTTTCCCACCGTCTGTTGGTCTTCTAGCAGCCAAAACAACATCAACATTACCCTGTGCCTTTTAGCATGAAGTCATATCTAACAGCAGTACTCCATGTTCCAAGAATTAGTCTTGACGCTGCTTCTCATGTTTCATGATAATGCATCACTTTCTTTTTACCCTTTCTGCTTTGTAGGTTCTTCTTCTTCTTCTTCTTCTTCTTCTTCTTCTTCTTCTTCTTCTTCTTCTTCTTCTTCTTCTTCTTCTTCTTCTTCTTCTTCTTCTTCTTCTTCTTCTTCTTCTTCTCTTCCCCCGCTCCTCAGAAAAATATCTATATTAAAAGATGTATGCTTTGTAAGGAAGGAGAGAGCTTTGTTTGGTTTATATTTCTAAATGAATTGACCTAATTTGAACTTCCTTTATATGCAGATTTCCTATATATGTTTTTTCCAGTAGTGATGTGTGGAAGTGAGAGCTGGACTATAAAGAAGGCTGATCGCCACAGAATTGATGCTTTTGAGCTGTGGAGCTGGAGGAGAGTCTTGAGAGTCCCCTGGACTGCAAAGAGATCAAACCTATTCATTCTGAAAGAAATAAACCCCGAATGTTCACTGGAAGGACAGATTGTGAAGCTGAGGCTCCAGTACTTTGGCCACCTCATGAGAAGAGAGGAGCCCTTTGAAAAGTCCCTGACGCTGGGAAAAATCGAAGGCAAAAGGAAAAGAGGACAACAGAGAATTAGATGGTTGGACAGTGTCATCGATGCAACCAAAATGAATTTGACAAAACTCCGGGAGGCAGTGGGGGATAGGAAGGCCTGGCGAGCTCTGGTCCATGGGGTCACGAAGAGTCAGACATGACTGAACGACTGAACAGCAACAACAACAACGTATATGCAGATGGGAGTCTAATTACCCTTCAAAGTGCACACTTCTTCCAATGTTGTGTTGCTGTTCTTGGTGCCAGTGTTGCACACAATGCATGTATTTGGGGATGTTGCACAGATCAGGGAAAGTTGTGTACAATAATATTTCCCAGAGAAGGTTTACATAGGAATGCATTTTAATCAATGGCCAAAGAAGAGCATTGTCAAGTAGAATTGCATCCCACATTACTGGAAATCTATTCAAACTGGAGCGTTCTGCTGGAGAAATCCCTGAGTCTCCTACATAAACACACTCACTGACAAATATTGCATTTAGCCTTGCTTATTCTGCAACTGGATGCCCAGCTGCCTAGATGCCCTGAGCACATCCGATTTCACTTGCTCTCAGAAGCTAAGCAGGATTGGGCCTGGCTAGTACTTGGATGGGTGACCACCAGGGAATACCAGGTGCTGGAGGCGCCTGGAGTAGGAACTGCAAGCCATTGCAGTATTCCTCCCAAAAAAACTCCATGGACATGGGGTCACGAAGAGTCGATCACAACTGTAAAGACACAACAGCAAAACATCTGCAACTGGAGATAAACACAAGCTGAACTGGAAAGTCTGATTTCTGAGGCCCTGTATCGTTAAGAAATTGGAGAGGAAGTGAGTTAATTATTGGGGGGGGCACAATCCCTCTAACATCAAACTTGAACCCACAAATGTTTGCACTTTCAGAGCCAGTGGATGGGTTTGCAAAAAGTCTGACCATCCTCTTTGCCCAACTCAATTCAACGCACTTCTCTGTTTTATTTGCTCTATAATGCCTTATGTGAGTACGATCACTGTAGCACAGTTTCATTAAATAATAATTTCCATTACAAGGATGAGTGAAAGATCCTTCATACCTACAATACTGCCTCTCCTCTCCTTACAAGAAGAAGGTGCTGCTATCCACTGAGGAATGATTTCATTTTAGCAGAGGGCAGTACTACCAGGCAGTAGTTACCTTACAGTGTTGAAAAATGTCATTTTTTTTCCTTTGAAGCAAGGGCAGCTCTGTCCTTGTACCTGCCTTAAAAGTAGAGTCAGGTGCCAGGAATCTGCTCAGAAACATGATTCCTTCTGTGAACTAGGTGTATGGAGAGCATCAGGGGCGTAGCTAGGGGGGCAGAAGGGTACATCTGCCCCAGGAGCAGCAATCTGGAGGGGAGGAGGAGGAGGAAGCCCTGCACCCTCTCACCATCAGTCCTCAGGTTTGGCGATGGGGACCTACTCCGTCGCAGCCTCTGCCTCCGCCGCTGCTGCCGTGTACCAGGTGAGCGGCAAAGCAAACAGGCAGGCAGGCATGTGAGCACAGTGGCTGCAGTGCCCTCCTCCTCCTTCTCCAACTCTTCCTCACCTTGCTCTGGGCCACCGTGGGAGAGGTAAGGAGTGTGCACTCTACTGCACATGCGCGCACACAAACAATGCCCACCTGCACAGATGCACACCCGCAGGATTGCCCCACCCTTGCTGGGTAGATGCGATGGGATTGGGAAGGGCTGGAGAGGTGCAAAAACAACTTTGTCCCCAGGCGCCCCAAAACCTTGCTACGCCGCTAAAGAGCATATGCTTCTGTCAAGGAAAAGTGGTATTGCTTCCACTACTGCTACTGCTATAGCAGGTTTATTAACACCTGGGGTGCAGTACCCCAACCTTGGATATTGTCCTCAGTAGTGCTTAGGGTCTAAACTTTGGCTCTCCTGATGTTTTCGACCACAACTCCCAGAATTCCAAGCCTGCATTTCCAATGGCAAAGGACTGTGGGAGTTGTGGCCCAAAACATCTGGAGGGCCGAAGTTTGGACATGCCTGGTCTAAAGGGAGATGCCATAACTTTCTAACAGGAATGTTGTTGTTCCAACAAGTATTACAGCTCTTACACTGAATAGAGCCTTGGATGAGATAATTGTTAAGGCTACTTCCAGCTCTAGTGGCCTCCTTCTCCTCTACCATCCTGATTACCTAACAAAGAGACAAAGATATAGGTTGAAAATAAATCTATATAATTTCAGAAACAGTACCAGAAAATTCAGTAGTCCAACAGTTGAGATGAAATTCCAATGAATTTTAAAAATATTTCTAGTTCTTTTTTTAGGAAAGAAAGAAAGAAAGAAAGAAAGAAAGAAAGAAAGAAAGAAAGAAAGAAAGAAAGAAAGAAAGAAAGAACTGTGGTAGATATTAACATCATCCTAAAGTGAGATCATAACTCAGTGAATGTTTTCATGTGCGGAAGAAAGAATTCCACCCATCCCCCAAGCAAATGCTGTTTAGGCACTGCAAGTGGTGGACTGTTCTCTGACTTGCAGCCTAAAAGCAATGTTTCCCATGACCACACTATGTGTTCTTCCTGGCAATGTGGAGAACAGGGGTAAATATCAACCTTAAAAAAAACCCAAGGAACACCTTGTTCCTGAACATCATGGCACAGGCAATGTTTCCAAGTCATACTTGCTCTGCCCAAACAAGTTTTCTTCTCTCAAGATCATCCTGACTTTTAAGCATCGAGCTGTCATCTTGGGGCATCCATGGGAGCATAAGCCAGAAAAACACACCACCAGTTCACATTCCAGAACAGTTATGATAGCTGATGATGAATGAGCCAGCGTTACACAACAATTCTTACAGGTGAAGTGAACTTCTGACAGAGTCATATTTATTTGGCTAGTGTTAGTAGCCAGGAGGACCTTTTAGAAAAGGTTAATGTGAAAAAAAGGGGACAGATATCTATACAAGACCGGTATCACTTAGCAGAAATGGATCACAGAATCAACGAGTACATATTTCATTTTAGGGACCTTAAAAGAGAAGGTTGGTCTACCCAGAAGTATGTCCTCCTACAAATATAAACACACATTCATAGTAGTGGTGTATCATAACATTTCCACTGAAAGCTACAAATATATTTCTCTAGAATTATCAACCACGGAATTCTTCAGAATTTTGAGCAATAATAGATTTTATTAAAAAACCAAAATCTCCCATCTCTTTTTTTGGGGGGGTGGGGGGGAGCTTCTAACTAGCATTGGGGGAGGAAGAGGAAGCTTCGGTGGAGCTTAACCTATGTAATCTTCCAAAACTTTTAATTTCAGCCTTTCACTCAGGTGCATCACATTAAGGTGTTTGTCAAGCATTTGGAAGGTAGGGAAAATTCCCAGAATGGAGAATCATAGTATTGTAGTCCAAAAAAAAAAAACATCTAAAAATTCTAGCCCTATCACTGAATTTTCTTCTGATCTTTACTTCACATCAGCTTGGGGACTGTTGTCTTTATTTTGATTTCCCTGATGCACTCTATGCACTGCATCTAACTGTTTTCCTTATGCACTGCCCCATGGACAGTGGGGTAGTAGCTCAAATCATCTCCAAATAGATATAGTTTTAAACATCTAGAGGTCAAGGACTAAGTGGGTGAAAGAAAGATTCATAAAAAAAAAAACAAATTGCCTCCAAACATTTGCCAGAGTTATGCATCAGCTATCAATAGCTCCCTTACTCATGCCTATAATAGCCTATTCTAGCATCATTGAGTGTATCTATACACATTCTCCTCTGATGATAAAAACTGAGCTGATCTTTGCATTCTGGGGGTAACCATTAAGCATATATACACACAGAGTCTGATCTGCATCTGTCTTTAGCCTCTTTCATTTGCTGGGGTGTGCAAAACTCAAAATCTCTGAAAGGGCTGAAAGAAAAGACTTCTGCTAAGAAATGCAATGTCAACTGGCCTGTAAAGAAGTTAGAAACAAGGCAAAAGCATAATGGAGATTGCAGATCCAAAAGACAATGAGCCCCGATAGGGCAGTGAAGGAAAGAAAAACCACAACAGATTTTTTGCTAAGAATTAAGTACTGCTTAAGTACTCATCCTAATGTACTGACAGGGATCCAGATATTAGCTGACCCACCACCAGAATAAGATAAAGCCAACTGCGGCAGATTTAATCAATCAAAAAGTTGGCAATACAATGACTGCGACCAGGAATCTCAACAAGTAGGTGGCCAACCTGCTGTTCATCATAGAATCATAGAGTTGGACGAGACCTCAAGGGCCATCTTGTCCACCCCATGCAGTAGGTTTTTGAGCAGAGACTGGATGGCCATCTGTCACGGGCACTTTGAGGGGGGTTCCTGCATGGCAGGGGGTTGGACTGGATGGCCCTTGAGGTCTCTTCCAACTCTATGATTCTATGATTCTAGGAGCTCTCTATCATTCCTCAAGCCAAGAACAAAACTATTCTTATAAAATGAATATCAAAACAAATACCTCCAAGTTTTCAGCCAAAGATCTTATTGTTACTCCTTCTTTGAGTAACTCAAGGCATTCGGGTACATGTTCTTAGAACAATGTTGTTGAAATCAATGGTGCTCAGATTTGTAATATTTCAGGGCCTTTTCACACGACCCCTAAGATCCGCTGGCCACTTAAATTCGGACCAGAGATCTTAGGGGTTTGTCGCTGTTCCTGCGTTCCCACCCCCTCCGCACACCTGGCTGCTGGCTGCATGAGGTGAGGGAGAAAAAAAGAAAGAAAAGAATGCCTCTCACCTCCCTTCTGCCGTCCCAGCACTGCATTCAGATCTCTTAAAGGGGCGGGGGGCAAAAAAAGAACAAACAGAAGCAAGGAGAGCCGGGCAGTCACTACGTTATATCCGCATCAGGAATTTTCACCTCCAGAGAGCAGGTACCTGAAAAGTGCGCTGGGACGCACTTAGGTGGGCGTGGTCGCACTTAATTATCTGTAAACTCTGGAGCTGGTGGGGAAACAATTTTAAGCTCCGGAGCTGGGAGCCATTTGCAGCGGAGTTTAGGGGTCGTGTACAAAGGGCATCAGTTGAAAGTATGGCTAACTTCTTGATCTCATTCATTATTTCATTTTACAGTGCCTGTACTCTCGAGAAGGTTTGGCTGGGGTAATAAGATATGCAACGAAGGTACACCTGGAAGCCCGGTTTTGCATCATCAAAAGGGCATCATCAAATGTATTCTTCTCCTGTGACAACCACATTTAGATGAATGTTGACTGTTTTAACTACTCCCTCTGCATTCCCCCCATTCCATTTTACCATCAGGCTTTCTCCAAAGCATTTGTTGGGATTAAGTTATGAACAGAATGGTGGTGGTCTCTTATTTGTCTTCTTTCTGTTTTCTTTCTTGCATTGTTTTGAATCATCTATTTTTTAAAAAAAAATCTATTGCAAAGAAAATGAAACAGTGCCCCCCTTCTTTTAAAGCAAAAGGCTAAGTGATGAAAATTCCATATGTATGCTCTGTCCCCCATGTATGTGTATTACACAAACATTTCACACACACACACACACACACACACACACACACACACACACACACACTTGTGTCTGTATAAATATACACTGCTCCTTCTTGGTGCACTGAACCCTTGGGCTAATAGTTGAGCCGACAATAGTGGCACTAATGCTAATGAATTCTGATTATTCAGATAAGTCATTAAACTAATAAGCCCATCTCCAAATTAGCGTGGCTGCCTCAGCCAGTGAAAATTTCATCAAATCTGCTTCATTATTTCAGACATTGTGCACTTGGCAAGAGTGGCTGCGGGAGAAGAGAACAGGACCCTCATCTGATAATTTTATCACTTGACTGCCAGACCGTGAAAAAATCGGTGTGATGAAGTTTTCTCTTTGCCCCACCCCCACCACACTCATTCTCCCTTGTTCAGGGGAAGCGGATGCGCCGGCGTGTTTGTGGGAGGGGGGGTTAATTAAACTGAAGCCATTCTTTCTTGCAATCTTATATAAACTGCCACTCCTTCTTCCCTCCATTACATGGGGTGGGGGGAAGAAGAGAAAGAGAGAGCACCATCTCTGTCCTCAGAGGCGTTGCGTGCAGGAATGAAACACGGCTCTCAGCACAAACAAAAACCCCTCTTCTTCTTCGCCACGGCTTCCCTCCCATGGCTTTATCTGCTTCTCAGTTTGTGGAGAAGGAAAAAAACACAGGGAAAGAATTTAAAACTAATCCCCCTGGCCACATTTTAATCTCCATCCCTATTCCTAGTGAGGACAGAAGTTTTGCTAGCACGGCCCATTTAACTGGGTAATGCAAGGGTCTCATCACTGGATGTGCCCGGGCTTTTGGCTGAAATCCTTTCCTTCAGGAATTCATTCCACTGGCACACTCAAACCCCTTCGCCACATTATCCAAGAAGACGACATTGACTCTACTTGTCCCCTTTTTGCCTTTTGCAGAGGACAAATGTAAAATTCCTGGTAACTTTGGGGAGAAATGGGGGGATTCTCCTCCCCTCCTCAATTTCTTCTGTTTTCTCCAAAGTCCCCCCCCCATGGCTTCAACATATCCAGAAATTTATCATCTCTATTGCAGAGGGTTCGGAAGGGTATCAATGGCTTTCATTACGGATGCCTAAGGACAACCTCCGGATTGGAGAGATAGGCAGGACATCTCTCAATGCCATTTGCAGGGAATCGTAAGCAGGTGAAGACATCTGCTTGGGATGACCCTGAAACAAATGATGAGCCCCTGTGTGAGACAGAATGCTGGACCGGATGAGCTGTGGCCTGTTACAGCAAGGCTGTTCTTATGTTCTTATCTCTTCTTTCTCTCTCTCTCTTTCTCTCTCATTGCATATATCTAGGCATGCTTACCCTAGAGAAAAGAAGACTTAGGGGTGATATGATAGCACTTTTCAAATATTTGAAGGGCTTCCATACAGAGGAGGGGCAGGATCTGTTCCTGACCAACCCAAAACATGAGAAGAACCCTCCTGGATCAGGCCAAAGGCCCATCTAGTCCAGCTTCCTGTATCTCACAGTGGCTCCACCAAATGAATCTGGGAGTGCACAAGACTAGATATCTGTTTCTTGATAGCACTCCCTTGTATCTGGCCCTTGAAGTACCCCAGTTTTAAGACTGGAGATTATACATCTCCATCATGGTTTGTAACTTGTGATGGACTTTTCCTCCAGGAATTTGTCTAATCCCCTTTTGAAGGCATTCAGGCCAGATGCCATCACCACATCCTGTGGCAGGGAATTCCACAGACTAACAACATGCTGGGTGTGGACACACTACAATGGGCTGAAGTTATAGGAAGGGAGATTTTGATTGAATATCAAGGGGAAAAACTCCTAACTGTTAGACCAATGCAGCAATGGAACCAATGCAACAAATTCTTTTAAAAAGAATTTTCAGAATGAAATGAAACAAAATGAAGCAATTTGTTATGCTATAAAATGGCTCCGCTGGGTCCTAGATGCACCAAATTTGGTGAGTAGCTTCCTTGGACTCTTCCCTGTAAGCCCTCCAAATTTGGACAAATCTCTCTGTTTTTGGCATTAAGCCATCACAATTAGTAGCCAAGTACCTAGCATTTATCTTCCATGCATCCTCCTTTCAAGCTAATGATTGTGACTATAATCACACAGTGCAACTGCATAGCCTATAAATTAATTCTGAAGAGTAAAAAAATGTTCTTCCTTTCATGTGTCCTGGATTTATCACCAGTCAGTTTAATTGTCTGGTTCCAAGTTACAATGTTATCAATGCAGGAGGAAAAAAAACACCTACCCATTTTCCCACACCACACCAGACATTTTAAATTTTCCAGCTGAGACAATACTAAATCTAAGAAACAACAGATATAAAACAAAAATTGAAGGAGAGATAAAAAAAAGTAAGAGCATAAAAACTATTAAATGTCTTAAAGTACACAGAAGGGAATCAGAATTAGCAAAACGTCAAGGTAGCAAATGAAAAAGCTCAAAAAAACCAAGTACAGTGGTAGTACCTTGTATAAAGGAATTAATTTACTCCCAATGAAATTCTGTTAAGCAAATTTTCCTTTATACAAATTTCCCATAGGAATGCATTGAAAACGGGGTAATCCCTAATCGCGACCATTTTTATGTTGTACGGGTTCACCCCATAGGTGATTCTGTTAAGCATTTCCCCTATCTCCAGAATTTTTTCTGTAGTACAGATTTTATGCTATACAAACCATTTGTTATACGAGGGTCCACTGTATTATATTTCATTGCATACTAATCTTGCACAGCAAAGCAATTGGCTTGGATAACCCAAGATGCCTTGAAGAAATTCAAGGTTGAAATTTATGGTGAAAGACTGAAAGGGTCTCCCTTCCCCCAGAAAGTAGGGTTCAATGTTTTCTCTCCCATGGCCCCAAGGAGGCCAGGACATTTAGATCACCCTGCAGAAAGGGCCAAGAAGACCTTTAAAAATGACACCCAAGTCAGAAAGCCACCGTATTCAAGGAGACAGGTATACCAGTAACATTCTCAACCTCTGCTCCCATTGTCAAGGGAGGAATGGAAGACAGAAATGAAATACCCCCCTCTGTAGAACCTGCGCAATAGATCTGTGTCAGCAGCGATTAGCGAGAGTGCAGTCCACCGTCCAGCTACCATTTATTCAGCCAAAACATGCCAACACTGGTAATCTAATCGCTGGCTAGCAGTGGTCTCTTCCAAGCTAAATGTATTACATACCTGTAACATAGGCTGAAGACGGCAACTTCCTGACACCAACTGCCCCCTCTTTCCTTTCCTAACTCCCTTTCTCTGTAGACCTAAAAGGTCAACACCTCTGCAGCGTGGAGCTACATAAAATACCAACAGAGAGAGAGATGAGAGGATATTGGAAACATATTCCTGGGGCTTGAATCCCTTGGAAATCTGAGCGGAATCCGAGTTGTTAAGTTCAAGCTTCCAGTGTTGAGATGAGATAGAGACCTTTTTTTTTCTTTTTTGGAAAATCAAGGTTGAACCTCAGTTGGATCAAGATATTAGCAGAGCAAGAATCAACAGATTAGATGGACACAGAGACAGATTAGAAACAGAAGGGAAGAGATAATGTGGGCTGTTTATGGATTTTACAAATTTCTTGGTCTTTTTAAGATTTTTCAGCCTGCTTTCAGCTGCTCAGTGTTATTTATGATGGGGACTTCGTTTTGTGGTTTTTTTAGAGGATAATTAAGTAGATGGTTAATAATTAGCAAGTTAATGTGCTTTCATAACAACATAAATTTATTGCCTTGGGCCGCTGTTCCCAACTGCCTAATGGTAGATCTGGTCCTACTTTATTTATATGACTAATAATTTTCAGGTTATGTATATTGTTTTATGGGCTTCATCCTAACCACTAGTTTATAATATATGCAATGGAGGACTGAATGAGCAATGCCATATTATCCACATGACAGTTAATTATGCCCCTGCAAAACATTATGTTATTCGACTCTGTATCCATGTGTTATGGATTGTGCACCATGTAAGCCTGACTAGAACTTCCATGAGCTAAACTACAATAAATGGCAACCACCGGCACCTGCACGCTAAGTCTCTGGCCCTCAGCTTTGGAATTCTGAAGACTCTCAAGTATACACTGCAGCATTTTCTGGATCAGCTTGAGAGGGTAAGGATAGTGCATCTTATTGTTGCCCACCTCAAGACTTATAGATAGGATCTGCTTGTAGTCAGAAATGAAGAGCTGAGCACAGGTACGTGTGTTGTAAGTCATGATTGTTGAGAAACAGTCGCTCAATCAGCCCTCCCCAATATAACCAATATTTAATCCTCTTAACATGTGTCTTCACCACCTTATTATGAGTGTGGAAGGGATTCAATCAGTTTACAAGCATACCTCGGTTTAAGAATTTAAGGTGTTCTCGGGGATGTTTTGTATTGTGAAAAATTTGTAAGCTGCAAATGCACGGAGGCACAATGCATCCTGAGGAAACTTGCTTCAAAACCAACCATAAACTGAGTTATTGCGGAGGGGGGGGGGAGTTCGTAGACCGAGGCATTATTTTCAATTGATTTCCTTTCATAAACCAAAAATTATGCTAACAGAGGCATTTGTAAACCGAGGTATGCCTGTATTTGCAAATCCTCCAATTGAATATGTTTGTGGAAACGGAGAGGGTTGTGTCTCACAACAGAGTCTTAAGGGTGTATTTACTAGCTTTTGCTTTGTCCTACTTGTGAGCAGCTCACAAAACACAATAAGAACAATTACAAAGGTAAGGATTCCCCTGCACATGGATGCTAGTTGTGTCTGATTCTAGGAGCGGTGCTCATCTCCATATTCAAGCCAAAGAGCCAGTGTTGTGCAAGTCCATGGCCACGTGGCCAGCAATGGCTGCAAGGAAACACTGTTTTACCTTCCCGCTTTTTACAGTGGTACCCATTTATCTACTTGCATTTACATGCTTTCAAACTGCTAGGTTGGCAGGAGCTGAGGTGAACAGTGGGAGCTCGCTCCACTGCATGGCACCCAGGATTTGAACCGCTGAGCTGCCGACTTTGTAGCCCACCATTTTCAGTGTTCAAGCCCGCTGAGCCACCATGCCCCTTAAGAACAATTATACCCATCAGATATATAAAAATATTTTTAAAAAACAGCAACAGCAAAATGACAATGTAAGACCCATAACTCCAAGGATTGATTTGATAAGTATCAAAGGCATATCTGAAGAAAGTAAACTTCTGTTGTCCATTTCTCTCTATATACGGTGGGTGGGATGTGTGTGGAAGGAAGGAGTTTCAGAGCTGAAGTACTATGACCAAGAACACCCTGTCCTAGGTTCACATGCCAGAAGCACATGAGATGAGGGACAACTTTAAGTAGACTGGCTGTAGGTTAGTGATGGCGAACCTGTTAGGGACCGAGTGCCCAAATTGTGATTCAAAATCCACTAATGTTTTGCAATGTGGCAATACAGCAATTTAACCTGAATACAGGGGGCTGTGAAGGGGCGATGTTAGGTGCCCACAGAAAGGGCTCTGAGTGCCACCTTCGGCACCCATGCCATAGGTTTGCTAACACTGCTCTAGGTCATAATCATTTAGAGAAATAAATAGGTTACAGGCGATACCTTTACAGGCCACTATTAAAAATAAAAAAGGATCATTGCAAGCTTTCAAGTATAAATCACCCTTCTTCCAAGCAGGTCCCAGAAGTTCAGACATGGTAAAAGATGTGCTTTACCAGGAGGTTACTTTTAAAGTCCTTGTTTAGATGGTGTTCTTAAAGTCCATGGCTAGGTGATGTTGCAGCCAGGGCTGGAGTCTTGTTAGAGGCAAGATGGGCAGTTCTAAAAAGCTGCTTCTTAAGTCACACCCCCATTCTTCAAACAAAGGAACATGGGGCATATATCACGCCTATAACCTATTATTGCAATTGTGTTTTGTGATGGCCACGCGGCTTGCTCACCCCCCCCTTTTTTTTTTGCTTTGAGAAATAAAGGAGTAGATTAGAAGCCCCATATACAAATCATGTAGCCATCTTGTAGCAATACTGAAGCATGATTAATATAAATGCATTGTGGGACCCAGAGAACGAGGCTTTTTCAATATTCTGTAGTTTGACCTCGTGGGGGGGGGATCAAAGAAATCATGTTAGAATAACTGTGCTCTGAAGGAAAAGGCCATATATCATTTGCCAGGAGTTTTACAGACTTAAAACTTTGCAGCCTTTAAAATGATTTTCTCTTTTAATCTATTATTTCCTCTGAGCAAGCCTTCTACGTGATTTCTGACCAAAGCCCAAAGGAGGCAATATTTTCCAAATGCGCACTTGATATATGGGCAGTGGCCCTTTCCAATTTGCAATCACCGTTTCCATGTTTGCCCATCTGCTGGACCTAACGGAGTCTGAAGGAAGGTACTGTACTGAAGTGGGTTATCTGGGGAAATTTGAAAAATGTCCCTAAATCACAAGGAATCTAGGAGTAGCTTGGGAAGAGGGAGACAAGGGGAAGGTAAATACTTTACACAGAGCTCTTATCCCCATCTCAACAGTAAATCAAAGGGGCAAGGCATTCCTTTTACAGCTGTGATTCAGAAACGTCACATGTGGAGGAAAATCAGGCCGCTGGCCGCATCTGAGAACTGCAGTTCACAAGAAAGTTCTAGAAAACTAAACTCACAGGGGTCCACAGGGACACCTCAGAGAGCGAATACAAGCTGCTGTTAGAGTCTTTCGTTGGCATATGATCTAAGGAGATATAGCAAAACAAACCTGGTGTGGATAAGTCAGGGGGGAGTGAGGAGGAGAATTTAAGAAGCATGTGGTAAGTGTGTGTTGAAGACATGAGGGGCTTGTTGAATGTGCTGACCGTCATTCCCAACTCCACACCCTATAAAGCTGAAGCTAGGTGGACCGAAGGGTGGAAGGGCAACGAAACAGCATTTTGCTCATGCAGCTCTTCATAGAAGTGTGCCGTTCTCCCATATGGTACAAAGCAAAGGTCGTCCCCTTGTTTACTACCTGAAGGATTTCATCTGGAAATGCTGGAGACAAACTGCTAGATTTCTGTTTCCCCACAGAAGAAGCGAAATGGGCACCAAAGTCATCTTTGGCTTTTCAAGTCTGTTTTAGTATTAAATAATCCATTTTTAATATTATAGATGTTTGTTTTTAATTTTGTTTTACAGATAGATAGATAGATAGATAGATAGATAGATAGATAGATAGATAGATAGATAGATAGATAGATAGACTCTTTGTGACCCCATGGACCAATAGTTGTTGTTGTTCTTGTTCTTGTTGTTGTTGTTGCTGCTGCTGCTGCTGTTGTTCAGTCATTCAGTCTTGTCTGACTCTTCATGACCCCATGAACCAGAGCGGTCTTCCTGTCTTCCACTGCCTCCTGGATTTTGGTCAAATCCATGTCCTGCTCAAGCTCTGATCAATTAGGAAATGAAAAACTAGCAAGAAGAATGCTCACTAGGGATGGGCACGAAATGGAAAAATAATGTCTCATTTCGTTTCATTTCGTGCACACCCCCATTTTGTTTTGCTTCATTTCTTATGATTTTTTTTTAAAAAAAATACAAAACAAAATGAAACAAAACAAAATGGCTTCCCTGGGTCCTAGAGCAGTGATGGCGAACCTTTTAGAGACCGAGTGCCCAAACTGCAATTTAAAACCCACCAAATGTTCGCAAAGTGCCAATACAGCAGTTTAACCTGAATACAGGTGGCTATGAAGGGGTGATGTCGGGTGCGCACAGAAAGGGCTCCGAGTGCCACTTTTGGCACCCGTGCCATAGGGTTGCCAACACTCTCCTAGAGGCACCAGATTTGGTGCCCGGGACTCTGGGAGACGTTTTTAAAGGGCTCCTGCTGAGCTGTTATCGGCTGGACCCCTTTAAAACTGGCCCAAGCAGCACTAGGGGGAATCTCCTGGTGCCAACTGGGCCAGATTAAAAGGGGTCAAGCCATTGTCAGCTCGGGAGGAGCCCTCAGAAAATGATGGAACAAAACAGTTCATTTCAATGCAAAAACGGCCGTTTCGTTTCGTCTGTAACAAAATGCTGCTTCCTCGTTTCATGTTGTTTTGTTTTGTTATGTGACAAAATGACAAAATAGCATTTTTCCCATTTCCTGCCCATCCCTAATGCTCACTCAAAATAGGATGTTCAAGCCAAATAAGGTATTTGATACAATTGTTCTAAATGGGCCAAACATCCACACAACACCATGTACTTGCTATTTGTGCTTACTCTGAGGAAACAATGACATATTTCCAAGTCCAGAAGGGCAACCAAAAACGGAGGGTATTCTTCAGCTGAGTTGGAGCTTATGCTGTAGTAAGATGATCCATGACTGATAGATGCCAGTGTTATTGTCAATGAGAAAAAAATTTATGGTGCTCTCAGGCTGCCCTGTAAGCATCGCTGAAAGGAATACTCATCTAGCCCTTGACTGTACTACCCTGCCCTTAGAGCAGTGTAGCCAGCTCATCCATTTAAAGGAGTATTGGATTCAATTATATATTGCAAAGAAAACAAAATTCAGAGGGCCAAATCTAGACTTGGTGGAGCTGAACATAGCTCCGCACTGGGTTGCTCTGACTTACAGCAGGAATTGAACTGGGTCCTGATCATCCATTGTCTGTTCTTATGTCAAATTGATGGATTACAACTTCCTAATGTGGGATAGATGAATTATGATGCCCTAATGTTGGGACAATTGATTATGATTTATCTTCTTTTTCAAGAGTATAGCTTGCTAAGCAATAATTGATACTTCTTGTGCATTAAGGTCCCCGTTTTTTTTTTTAAGCAAAAATAAATAAATAAATAAAAATAAAACATTCAGCCACAAAACATCACTAACCAGCAACCACCAATTGTTCATATTATGAAGCTAAATCCAGTTGCTGGTTCTACAACAACTACAATAGACCTCAAGTATCAACAGACGAATGGTAGATTAACACTTAAATAAAATTTATTAATTCACTGGCACTACTCTGGGACCAGCAATTTTTGTTGCTTTTGTTGCTACCTTCTTGGTTATTTTGGTTGATTTTTATGCACATGTAATGGCTCAGGTAATGGCTCAGCAGGTAATGTATGCGCAGGCAATGCCTCAGCAGGCAAAAACACTGAAACTGTCAGCGGCAAAGACAGGGAGACTGGGTGATGCATTTTCCTGCACAGATCCTGATTGGCCAGCGCCAGGGAGAAGGAAAGATGATGTTGAGTCTTCTTCCTCATTTGAATTTAGCCCCGTGCGCCCCCAGAGCAAGGTAAGGGATAGGGGGGAATTCGTTCCGGAGGTTTGGCCCGGTTCCGAACACCAGTTGGGCTCCCGCATTTCATTTTAGAACTGGGCCATTTCTGAAACCACATGCCCATGCTGAATACCAAGACATTCATGTTGGTTTTGGAAATGAAAGTATGGACTGCGAAAGAAATAGAAGAGGTATACAGCTTAACTTTGGACTCTGGGGCTTAAATCTGGATGGAAGATTGTAACAGCAAGAAACAAGCCTGAAAAAAACCTCCTTCTCAAATGTCCTTGGTGAAGAGGACAAGATATGGCAAAAAGGCAGAAAGACAAAGGAAAAGCAGGCAATGAATTTAATACCCAGACATGGGTGGACAGTCAAATGATTGCAGGCGGGACAGGAAATATCAATTCTGTAGCTAAGGACATCTGGCTTTCTAACTGTCTGCCATGAAAACCAGCTGGCTTTAATCAAGGGGTTGTGCTTAAGGACTAAGCCAGATTTTGTCTATAGAGTTATACATTGAGATAGGTCTTGCAGGGAGAAAGAAGAAGGGAGATTTGGAGTTGTTGCATAAATTCTAAAATGAGCGGTGGCAGGATTCTAGTTTGGTTGTTATTTATGCCCTCCTCCCTCCAAGAGGACACTTCCTTATCCCACACTACTTTCCTCGGTAATTCATTTTTGGATAGGGATGGGCATTTCATTTTGGAACCAGTACGTTACGAAACGAACCACGCAAGCCCAGGTGGTCCTCGGAACTGGCTGATACACGCAGATCCAATTGCTTTACCTTTCTCTGTCTCGCACAGGGTTAAAATCCAACAAGAAAGCATGCTGCGACATCATCTTTCCTGCTTCATGCTGCTGGCCAATCAGAGAAGGAGGCGGGATGATGCCTGTCCCTGCACAGCTTCTGATTGGCCAGCATCACAGATCTAGCACAGATGCTTGCTATTATTGAGGGCTCTGTTCTTATAACTATCATCTATCTATCTATCTATCTATCTATCTATCTATCTATCTATCTATCTATCTATCTATCTATCTATCTATCTATCTATCTATCTGTCTGTCTGTCTGTCTGTCTGTCTGTCTGTCTGTCTGTCTATTGCACTTATTGACTGCACCGACTTCCCCAAAGGGAACTCTGGGCAGTGAACAAACATATAAATAAGAAATACAAAAATGCAGAACCAATAAAGGAGAAACCAACTCAATATAAAAAGGAACAACCATAAATGCATCCAGCAAGACAGGAGGGTGGACAAAACAGCTGGGCAAACAAACATGCAGTTGTTGTTGTTGTTGTTGTTGTTGTTGTTGTTGTTGTTGTTGTTGTTGTTGTTGTTGTTGTTGTTGTTGTTGTTGTCATTCAGTCTTTGTGACCCCATGGACCAGAGCTGTCTTTCTGTCTTCCACTGCCTCTTGGAGTTGTGGTCAAATCCATATTTGTTGCATCAATGACACTGTCCAGCCAACTCATTCTCTGCCATCCCCTTTTCCTTTTGCCTTCCATCTTTCCCAACATCAGGGACTTTTCCAAGGCATCCTCTCTCCTCATGAGGTGGCCAAAGTACTGGAGCCTCAGCTTCAAAATCTGTCCTTCCAGTGAACATTTGGGGTTGATTTATTTCAGGATGGATAGGTTTGATCTCCTTGCAGTCCAGGGGACTCTCAAGACTCTCCTCCAGCACCACAGCTCAAAAGCATCGATTCTGCGGCAATCAGCCTTCTTTATAGTCCAGCTCTCACTTCCATACATCACTACTGGAAAAACCATAGCTTTGACTATCCGGACATTAGTCGGCAAAGTGATGTCTCTGCTCTCTAAGATGCTGCCTAGGTTTGCCATTGCTTTCCTCCCAAGAAGCAGGCGTCATTTAATTTCATTGCTGCAGTCGCCATCTGCCGTGATCAAGGAGCCCAAGTGAATAAACTCTGTCATTGCCTCCATTTCTTCCCCTTCTATTTGCCAGGAGGTGATGGGACCGGTGGCCATGATCCTAGGTTTTGTTTGTTTGTTTGTTTGTTTACAATTAGCAATCACCAAAATGGTCTTTAAAAAGCCATGTTTTTAAGGCCTTCCTAAAAGCTGGCAAAGACTTCGCTAGCCGAATCTCCCTTGGTATTTTATTTCATATTGCTTTTGCTTTTTAAAAAAGTTGTTCTTTAACAAGAGACATTCATTTGTCATGTCCCAAATTTAAAAGTCAATTCTCCAAAAAAGAGGAAAATAATCTTAAAGGGAAGAAAAAGAGCTCTTGTGAGGTACACCATTTCCCCTAAGCCTAGCTGCAGAGTGTACCACATCTATTAGTGCTTCTGTCATTGCCTCTTATCTTTCATTGTCAACAGGATTTCTTCATTCATTTTCCTCACTTTCTCTGATATCCTGAGCACTTTTGGAAATGTACATCTCCCATAACACAGGAGTGACAGCTACCAAGTCAGTTTGACATCCAGCATCTGCTAACCAAAACCAGCAGCAAAGCAAACACAAAAGAAATGGCAGACAGTGGGAAGAGAGAAGCTCAGAATCATTACGTCGTAACATCCTTCCAAAGGTGGAGAAGGGAAGTAGGCAAACATATTGAACAACCTTGACAATGGACATTGGCAAGGGGAAATTGCTAGACCTACACTTAGTGTCTGGGGCCTTCTTTTTGATAGATTCAGTAGTACCCCCGTATCCACTGATTTGGCACCCGCTGATTCAGTGATCCACGGTTGGCTGTCAAAAATTATTAAATTATTATTAAATAATTTGCTGTCACAAAAGAGAGATTGCAAAGCAAGTTACTGTCACAAAAATTACTTTTGCAAACTGCTGAAAGTAGCTTCCACTTTCTCTGCTGGACCAGATTGCTCCAAAATAGAAGGGGAGTGAGGTGGAGAAGGAGGATCGGGGAAAGAGGCCAAGGAAAGTGCTTCCCGTAGGTGAGAAAACTGAGGATTCTGAACATAATTGACCAAGAGAAAGGGGGGAAGTACACTGAAGTGTCAAGTATGTATGGGAAGAATGAATCATCTATAAGAGAGATTGGGGAGGGAGCTCTGGCTGTTTCCCCCCATGTTGCAAAAGGTACAACCACAGTATATGAGAAGCGCTTAGCAAAGATGGAGGAAGCAATGGGTTTGTGGGTGGAATATATGAACAGGAAACATGTTCCAGTTGGTGGCAATGTGTTGCATCAGAAAGCTGTGAGACTCCACAAAGATTTTAGCAAGGGAATTTCTGGGGGAAAAGTGCCACCAAGACAAGTGCATATATTTATGAGCTTTACATATATATATATAAAGCTCACGGGGGAAGCTGCATCTGCCAATGCTGAGGCTGTTGCAGCATTTCCAATAGCATTTAAGCAGGTGGTTGGAAAGATACCATCCAAAGCAAGTGTTCAGCTGTTCTGGAAGAAGATGGCTGACAGAACCTTCCTCTAAAAAACTGCCAAGCAGGCACCTGGACATAAAGCGTGGAAGGACAGATTTACTCTGACACTATGTACCAATATAGTTGGACATTTGATAAACCAGACGTAGTGACAAATCAAAATTTCATCACAGAAGTGAGGAACTATTTGGAACATTATGGGTTTATTATTTATTTATTTATTTATTTATTTATTTATTTATTTATTTATTTATTTATTTTAGGGCATTTCTAACTCCGCCTTTCTCCTTGGAAAAGGACTCAAGGCGGCTTACAGTAATGAGGGACGATATACAGTCCAATGCAATTAAGACATATTCAAGTGTTTAATTTTGTCTACATAGGCAATGAACTTGGAAAAAGAATAAACATCAAAATGCCCCTTTCTGTAGCTCTGCAAATGAAGCAAGCTTGGTGCAAATCACATATGACTGGCATGCCTTTACATGCCTAAGGATTCCTGCCTTTCTATAGCATGAGCTCTGGCATGAATTTCATACCGCTGTTGCTGCTATTGATACCGCTGCTGCCTTGAGATCATAGAGCTCGCTGTGCCACCTGCAGGGCTATGACAGCTTCATGCTGCACTGAATAGGATAGAGAAACTGCATCCTCTCATGCCATAGCCTCAGTGGGATGAATAAATTAGGAATTCATGAAATTAAAATCATCATACTCCCAGGTCAATACAGAATAGGATGAAAAGTCAGCCTTGAGATGATAGAGTTTGTTATTTTATTTCCAAACAGCTGCATTTATTGAAACTTATGCTAAATTGAAAGTTTTGCTAAATTCTGTTAAGCAAAAGTCAAAGAAATAATAATAAATTATGCCAGATTTCAGGCTTCTTGATGTTCAAATTTTAGCTATAATGTATCTTTAAAAGTTTGGGGCAATTGGTCCCAATGGAAGCAGGATACCATCCTGGATAGAAAGAATGAGGTTCCAATAAGAGATTTGTCAGAGAGTGAGAAGTTCAGTTTTTGACTTGACTTTCTAGAATATCCTAGTCAGAATGATCATAGTAATAGTGGTGCCTTGTATAAAGGAATTAAGTTGTTCCAGATGAAATTCTGTTAAGCAAATTTTCCTTTGTACAAATTTCCCATAGGAATGCATTGAAAACTGATTACTGTAATCCCTAATCAGAACCGTTTTTTCTGTTGTACGGATTTGCCCCACAGGCGATTCGGTTAAGCGATTTTCCGCTATCTCGGGAAATTTTCTGTTAAACAAAGTTCTTGTTATACGAGGGTCCACTGTACATGTATTCCGGGAGCAATGGCCCCCAAAAAACAAACTTTCCCTCCCCGGGATTAAGAAGAGACAATCTTATTAGTTTCACTTTCTTTTACATTCATTATTTAAAAAAACGCTCAGGTTCTGTTTATGAAAAGATTTGAAAACTTGTGTAAGTTCTTGTCACAAATAAGTAAAACTCTTACCCAGCCCTGCTTTCATACTAATAGGAAACGTCTCTTATATTTTAGTTGAAATCTACTTTATAGAAATTTCCATCATTTGGTCTTAGCCCTCACAAACAAAAGTTCAAATGGGAGACAGAGTCTCAAGATGTATGAAAATGTTGTCAAGGTAAACTTTATTATAAAAAGCGCTGGTTTAGCATGTTTTGACTGTGGCTTTCAACAAGAGCAAGCCTTTAGAATCTTAGCTTCCCATTTGGTTTGTAGTAGAGCCAACATAAATCCGGTCATTCAGTCTGTACCAGGGTCTGTTAGGTCTGGTACAGACTGAATGAGAAGGTACAATTCAAAAGGCTTGCTCCTGAGGGAAGCCACAGCAGTAAATGCACTGAGCTTGGGCTTGATAGATAGGAATAAAATCTGTATTGACAATAATTTCACAAGTGACCTCCCTCCTGGTACAATCACCCCCACCTCACTCTTTCATCTTTTCTCCTCCATGTCATACAAATCCAACTCTTTCTACTGTTAGCTTCCACCATCCCCAGTATTAAGGATGGGCACAAAGCAGAAAAATAGAGTTTGGTTTCATTTCCTAGCGGTTCATTTTGTTTTGTTTCATTTTTAAATGATTTCTGTAAAAAAAATTCATAACAAAACAAAACAATAATGAAATAATTTGTTACTCCATAAAATGGCTCCCCTCAGTCCTAGAGGCACTAAATTTGTTGGGTCGTTTTTTAACAAGGGAACCATTTTACAGAGTAATGAAATGTTTCATTTTAATGGGAAAAAGAAGCATTTTGTTTCATTTCGTAATAAAACACTGTTTCCTGTTTTGTTTCATTTTGTAACATTTTGAAAGCTTACAAAATGATGAAACGGTGTGTCTTTTTTTGAAAGGTGTCCATCTCTACTCCGTATTGTTGCCTTTCTTCGTGCACACAGCATTTCATCAGTGTGCTTCGTAAAATATATGTACTGAGGTGGATGCAGTGCACTAGTTGTACCACAAGCAAGACTAAGAATAAAATTATTTCTCATGCTCTCAGTGCAACCAAAGCCAGTATTGCCTTTTCTAAGCAGCTGCATTAACACTCCTTTGGTGTTTCTCCCCAGTAACCAGTAACCTCCTGTTGTTCCATTCTGCACTTTACAATCCTGAGAAAGCCCTCTCACTAAGCCCCAGGCCATCCCCCGAATCACGAACAGCAAGGAAATTAATCTGATGATCAGCCTGGTGTGTTGCCCACTCCATCCATTTTTACAGCTCTGATTAGAAGCTGAGGCTCTTACAATCCCTTAAAGCCAGAAAGAGTTGTCCCTTGGGAGAATCCCATGCCTTTCTCCCTCCCTTCACTCAACAAAGTAACCTCATCACTCTATATCTTATCACAAAGCCTTTAGGGGAATTGGGATAGCCACCCCCTACAGAATGCTCTTCAGCATGAGTCCTGTTATCCCCATAAAAAGAGGACTGCTCTGGGACAATGCAGAGGTGTAACCTGAAGATGTGTGTCCAATCTTGGCCAGTATCAGCTTCACAGTGAGAAACATTCGGAAGCATTTCACCAAGCCTGCCCAAGGAGTGTCCTGCTGGGATTTATAAGGAACCTGGAATTGGGGGAGGGAGGCAAAGGCTTCCTCCTGAGATTGAAATCCCTTATCTTTCTCTTTCTAGGGCTTAGTGTTGATCAATATTCCATAGATGGGAAAATGTGGGAATAGAACATAGCTCAAAAGCAGATCACAGTCTTTCCACAGATTTATCTCTCCATCATCTGCTGCTCAAATGCTAACAATACAGGATTAGATGGAGCAACACTCTTGGTTTTGAAGTCGGTGTGAAAAAAGATTCCAGGGATGTTTGTAGACCACAAGCGAAACAGAAGTTAAGAGTACAATGCAGCAGGCGATGAAGAAAAGCAGCAATTTTTAAAAAGCAATTGCAGCATGCAGCTACATCATCAGCAATATGTTGCCCAGATTAAGGGTCAGTTCTGGGCAACACAATTTTAAAAGAATATTGAGCTGCTGGAGCATGTCCCCACTAGGATAACCAAGATGGATCTGGAAACCAAGCCTGAAGGGCTGTCAGGTGGGAGGTGGAGGAAGCTTCTTCTCCGGAATTCTGGAAGATCTGCCTGAACTAATAGGTTCTAGTTACATTGAAAAAATGTTCAACAAATCATGAGGAAGAATGACCTGGGAGTGAGAACAGTGCAACACATTGCCTTCAAAGGTGGTGGGCACTTCATCACAGTCATTTAAATAAAAGCATTTAAATAAAAAATGGTCTATCAATGTTCTGCTTTGTCAAGGGGTTACAAAAGTTTTTTTCAGCTCTACAATTCTATGATTCTAGAAAATTATGGATTCTTGGAGCTATCTGTAGCAACTCCCAGCAGAAGCGATTTTCCGCTATCTCGATTTTCCGCTATCTCGGGAAATTTTCTGTTAAACAAAGTTCTTGTTATACGAGGGTCCACTGTACATGTATTCCGGGAGCAATGGCCCCCAAAAAACAAACTTTCCCTCCCCGGGATTAAGAAGAGACAATCTTATTAGTTTCACTTTCTTTTACATTCATTATTTAAAAAAACGCTCAGGTTCTGTTTATGAAAAGATTTGAAAACTTGTGTAAGTTCTTGTCACAAATAAGTAAAACTCTTACCCAGCCCTGCTTTCATACTAATAGGAAACGTCTCTTATATTTTAGTTGAAATCTACTTTATAGAAATTTCCATCATTTGGTCTTAGCCCTCACAAACAAAAGTTCAAATGGGAGACAGAGTCTCAAGATGTATGAAAATGTTGTCAAGGTAAACTTTATTATAAAAAGCGCTGGTTTAGCATGTTTTGACTGTGGCTTTCAACAAGAGCAAGCCTTTAGAATCTTAGCTTCCCATTTGGTTTGTAGTAGAGCCAACATAAATCCGGTCATTCAGTCTGTACCAGGGTCTGTTAGGTCTGGTACAGACTGAATGAGAAGGTACAATTCAAAAGGCTTGCTCCTGAGGGAAGCCACAGCAGTAAATGCACTGAGCTTGGGCTTGATAGATAGGAATAAAATCTGTATTGACAATAATTTCACAAGTGACCTCCCTCCTGGTACAATCACCCCCACCTCACTCTTTCATCTTTTCTCCTCCATGTCATACAAATCCAACTCTTTCTACTGTTAGCTTCCACCATCCCCAGTATTAAGGATGGGCACAAAGCAGAAAAATAGAGTTTGGTTTCATTTCCTAGCGGTTCATTTTGTTTTGTTTCATTTTTAAATGATTTCTGTAAAAAAAATTCATAACAAAACAAAACAATAATGAAATAATTTGTTACTCCATAAAATGGCTCCCCTCAGTCCTAGAGGCACTAAATTTGTTGGGTCGTTTTTTAACAAGGGAACCATTTTACAGAGTAATGAAATGTTTCATTTTAATGGGAAAAAAGAAGCATTTTGTTTCATTTCGTAATAAAACACTGTTTCCTGTTTTGTTTCATTTTGTAACATTTTGAAAGCTTACAAAATGATGAAACGGTGTGTCTTTTTTTTGAAAGGTGTCCATCTCTACTCCGTATTGTTGCCTTTCTTCGTGCACACAGCATTTCATCAGTGTGCTTCGTAAAATATATGTACTGAGGTGGATGCAGTGCACTAGTTGTACCACAAGCAAGACTAAGAATAAAATTATTTCTCTCATGCTCTCAGTGCAACCAAAGCCAGTATTGCCTTTTCTAAGCAGCTGCATTAACACTCCTTTGGTGTTTCTCCCCAGTAACCAGTAACCTCCTGTTGTTCCATTCTGCACTTTACAATCCTGAGAAAGCCCTCTCACTAAGCCCCAGGCCATCCCCCGAATCACGAACAGCAAGGAAATTAATCTGATGATCAGCCTGGTGTGTTGCCCACTCCATCCATTTTTACAGCTCTGATTAGAAGCTGAGGCTCTTACAATCCCTTAAAGCCAGAAAGAGTTGTCCCTTGGGAGAATCCCATGCCTTTCTCCCTCCCTTCACTCAACAAAGTAACCTCATCACTCTATATCTTATCACAAAGCCTTTAGGGGAATTGGGATAGCCACCCCCTACAGAATGCTCTTCAGCATGAGTCCTGTTATCCCCATAAAAAGAGGACTGCTCTGGGACAATGCAGAGGTGTAACCTGAAGATGTGTGTCCAATCTTGGCCAGTATCAGCTTCACAGTGAGAAACATTCGGAAGCATTTCACCAAGCCTGCCCAAGGAGTGTCCTGCTGGGATTTATAAGGAACCTGGAATTGGGGGAGGGAGGCAAAGGCTTCCTCCTGAGATTGAAATCCCTTATCTTTCTCTTTCTAGGGCTTAGTGTTGATCAATATTCCATAGATGGGAAAATGTGGGAATAGAACATAGCTCAAAAGCAGATCACAGTCTTTCCACAGATTTATCTCTCCATCATCTGCTGCTCAAATGCTAACAATACAGGATTAGATGGAGCAACACTCTTGGTTTTGAAGTCGGTGTGAAAAAAGATTCCAGGGATGTTTGTAGACCACAAGCGAAACAGAAGTTAAGAGTACAATGCAGCAGGCGATGAAGAAAAGCAGCAATTTTTAAAAAGCAATTGCAGCATGCAGCTACATCATCAGCAATATGTTGCCCAGATTAAGGGTCAGTTCTGGGCAACACAATTTTAAAAGAATATTGAGCTGCTGGAGCATGTCCCCACTAGGATAACCAAGATGGATCTGGAAACCAAGCCTGAAGGGCTGTCAGGTGGGAGGTGGAGGAAGCTTCTTCTCCGGAATTCTGGAAGATCTGCCTGAACTAATAGGTTCTAGTTACATTGAAAAAATGTTCAACAAATCATGAGGAAGAATGACCTGGGAGTGAGAACAGTGCAACACATTGCCTTCAAAGGTGGTGGGCACTTCATCACAGTCATTTAAATAAAAGCATTTAAATAAAAAATGGTCTATCAATGTTCTGCTTTGTCAAGGGGTTACAAAAGTTTTTTTCAGCTCTACAATTCTATGATTCTAGAAAATTATGGATTCTTGGAGCTATCTGTAGCAACTCCCAGCAGAAGAGGGGAAAACAAATTAACTGGAATACTCATCTGTTGAAAATGGTGGCCACATGTCTAAGTTCTGGTAGCATGTGATGGATATCCAATGTGATACAACAGGATACATCTCTTTGCCACTAACAGCCAGTGATAGCCAAATATTTCGATGTCCAATTGGGCATTATAGAGCAGTTGTGTTTGAGTGGATGGGATGGAATTTCATTAGGTGCAACATTGTGTGCTCAGAATAAGCATCAAGTTTCTCCTCTAACCTGTTTCAACTATGCATGTTTTATAGAAAGTACTGAAGACTGTTTGAGGGGATGTTTTTCCCCCATATGCATGTTGCAGTATCCCTTAAATGTGCTTCTTAGAGAACAGAAGGATGAACCAACTGGTTCAACTCCCATCAGTCCTACCCTGATCAAGCAAGATGGAAGTTGCAGTTCTTGAACACCTGGAGAACAAGAAATACCTCATCCCCATTCTAGAATACGGTATTCCTTCTAAGAATGTTGTAGCACTGTGACTCCCAACATTTCTCAGTGTAGTCTATGATGGTTAAATTTGATGGGAGATGATGTCCAACCGCTTTACCCACCATAATTCTCATATAGCGGCTGTATGGTCATGTTGTATGTCAAATGCTACAATAGCCTCCACAGTCTATGTGTTTTCCATGGTTCTTCCCTTGTTCATCAAAATGCTTCTTGGCTGTTTCCTTTCCAGCCTGAAATAGCATGGCCTGGAGATTATCACAAATTCACCCAAGGAACTTGACTTTTAATAAAGTGTTCAAGTTCTTCCTCCCCTTCCTCCCCTCCCTTCTCAGATCCCAAAAGCTCGGCCTCCCATGTTACAGAATAAAACAGCGGTACATCTGGCATTTACTAAGTGTCAAATACTTCTCTGCAACCCCCGAGAACAAAGTAGCACTGGTGGCTTTCCCCTCTGACTTGCTGATAGGTCTCCAGCAATTGTGCAAGGGGTCAAACTTAGAAACTGTCAACAGCTCCCTAATGTATTCTCTTCCACAGGGAACAGGGATCCCAGGTTTTATGGTGTAACAGGTTCATTAATCAGAACACACACAGGCTAAGAAAGGCCCTGTTTGTTTTCTCTGACAGGTTTGGCATTTTCCTCCAGGGAGCTGGAAAGCTTTATGTGCATAAGGCTGTCCCGACTTAATTAGATAGGAAAACCCATTTTATCAAAGGAAGACATATCATTACCTTAACATGAGCGAAAAGATGCAGTTTCTACAGATGTTTCACTCTTGACTTCTCTGGGTCAGTTTCAGGGTTTAGGGGTTCTCGGGACAAAAAAAAGTATCAGTTGACAGATTTCAATAACATCTTTTTGCTTAGTGTTCATCCCACTTGGTGGTGGGGTCTGCTATGCTTGTTTTGGCCTTCCACTTTCAATAACCCTAAAAATATCGAAACTGAGCACACTAACTCTGGGTACATGCCTTGAGAGGTTGACACAGGGGACATGCCTTGAGAGATTGAAACATTTCACTGCTCAGTTCTGCTGCAAGTATTCTAGCTGAAAATGTTGCCTTCTGAGCATTTGGAGGGTGAGGACCTCATCCATGATAAAGTATCCTATAAATAGATGTCCACTGCTGAGAAGGCCCAGGTTTTGCGAACATACAGTAAAAACTGGGAGAAATTTGACCTTGACTCTTGCAGAAACAAAAAGAATTTGCTGGATTGCCCTTCCAGATGTATATTGAGAAGTGCTGGCAAGTAGTGAACAAAATAAGGTAAAACACCAACCCCCTAGACCAGTCATGATGAATAGACATGGGTGCTTCATTTCAGAAGGGGTCTGATTCCAAAATTTATCTGTTTGTTTGTTTGTTTGTTTGTTTGTTTTTAAATTTTTTCATAAAACTGTGAATCCCATCCTTCATGGAGAGAGTCATCCCCCCAAAAGTGATGGCGTGCAAGGAAAAGTAAACATTTGTGGAACGATATGGAACAAGGAACATGTGGTCAACCTTTTCCAAGGAGCTTAGTGAAAATATAGGATAGGACACGTTACTCCAAGGCCAATTTCCAGTTTAGATGCGAACCCTAGATTATTTCTCTTTCTTTTTAAGGCCTTATGGGCAGACTGGCTTTCTTGTTCTAACAATTCTGTGCAAATTGAGGATGGCTCATTAGTTAATTGTTTAGTGATTGTGACCTTTTGGAGAAAGGCTTTATGACAGAGGTATTAAAACCAGCTTAATGATATCTCCATGGCGGCAACCTTATCAGCCCTTTGCTATTCATCAGAAACGTGGCTCTTGGAGGTGAAAGACCTTTGGAATTCACCTGGTTGTCCCAAGACCCAAGGTGGGTCTTTCTTGGGTGACAAATCCTTCGTATAAATTCCAGAGGGGTGTGATCAGGATGTTGGGTTGGATAGGAGAAGGTGAACAACCCTAACACTGTATGATGCTAATGATAATATAATCTGTCCTGTAGTTATGGAAGTCACACCCTGCGTATACAAACTTTTCCACTACTGTTACCCGGCCAGTGCTTGCAGAGTCTGTATGCCTGCTTTCCCCTAGCCAGACTCCATTCTTTTTGTTGACCTCGGGTGTATCATTTATCATAGCTATGGAGTGGGAAAATAGATTTGATTTTTATATCAATAATATAATAAGGCAGGCATGGCTAAAGTGAGACCCGGCGACCAAATGCGGCCCGTTTGCAAATTTTGAGCGGCCCACAGACTCTTCTCCCTGCAAGCTAAGCCTGTCACGCATCGCTGCCAGCTGGCCCCTCCCCATACCGGATGGAGATGTCAGCTTGCAGTTTTACAGTTTGCCTGCCTCTGTCCATCCTCCCAGTCACCTGCCCAGCCTACCCACCCCTGGCTCTGTTGCTGCAGCATTCTCCCCGCTTCCTTGCATGCCCTCTAGAGGCTTGTCCAAAGTCCATCCCGGGGGCCAAATACAGTCACCCCCCCACCATTTCACGGTTCAGGTACTGCTGTCCCTCTACACGGGATCGCAGTACCTGCACTGTTGGGGGTGGCAGCGGGGGGGCGATCAGGTCGCTCCATGCTGCTGCCCCCTGCACCTCTGAGAAGCCTCAGAGCTGCGTGGGGGGTGGCGGGGGGCGATCACATTGCTCCCCGCCACCCCCCGCCCCTCCAAGAAGCCTCGGAGCCATGCAGGGGGCGGCGGGGGGCGATCGGGTCGCTCCATGCTACCCCCTGGGCCCCTCCAAGAAGCCTCAGGGGTGCGTGGGAGGGCAGCAGGGGACAATCGGGTCACTCCGCGCCGCCCCCCGGGCCCCTCCGAGAAGCCTTGGAGCCATGCGGGGGTGGCAGGGGGGCCGCAATCTCCATTGAAATGCATTGAGTCAATGGATTTCAATGGAGAATTTTTCCCCATTGGAAAGCATTGAGCCGGCCCCGGACAAGAAGTTTCGGGCGGCGCGGGCGGGCAGCAGAGGGAGGTCAGATCCCCCTGCTGCTGCTGGTGCGTGCTGCCCCAAAACTTCTCGGAAGGGCGCGCGATCGCCCCACCCACCCCAGGCCCCCCGCCCGCTTCCGCATATCGCGGATTTTCATGGATCGCGGGTGGGGTGGGTCCCTAACCCCCGCGATCAGCGGTGGGTTACTGTACAGCTGGATGATCGGCCCCCACACATTTTCACCTGAACAAATCTGGCCCTCCTTGCAAAAAGTATGGACACCGCTGTATTCAGATGATCCCTATTGTAATGCAACAATTTTTGTGACAAGTATAGGTGCTCATAGATGCCATCAGAATGGCACAGTTGGTTGGTGAGCTGCCTTACTACTGGAATTGGACACACCCACCCTCATTGAAGACCTGACTTACTGGGACCGTGCTGGAGCCTCTCAAGAGACCCAGCTCAACTGGAGATGAAGCCAGATAGCGGCTGAACCCTGAAACCACACTTACTGCCTCAGGAACTTAAGTGAAATGCAAGAGACTGTGATGTCTGAAGAAATAGGCTACATGGGGTGCCGGAGAGCCTTCCTGTTGCTCAGTAACCACATATGGGACTAAAGATGAAGCTGGAGAATAAGGAACACGCTTTGGTTTTTTGAAGGGAAAAGAAAAGTGATAATAGGAGATTCAGAACCAGGGAAGCCTTTGCACATCAACCAGGCTGAGAGGGAGACTTAACCCGACTAGCAGGGTGAGCCAGAGAAATGGAGACGAGAAGCAAGAGAAGCCATATCTTCTTTTGTGGTCAGGAGACAAGGCAGGCAATGACTCACAAGAGAAGACAGCAATGGCTAGGAATCCATTCTACAGTATTACCACACAAATAGGTATTGAAACCCACCTATGACTGGTCCACGTCACTTTGCCATGAGTCTATTCCACCCCATATTCACACTTCCAGATGATATCACATTGTGCATTAGTCTGTCCCACCCCCATTTTCACACTCATGTTTCAAGTTTTTTCTTTAAAGTGGATATTCATATTAAACAGTGCTCTGTTAGGTTTTCTGTGTGCATAACTGGAAAGGTGAAAACAGCTGCAGCAAGGTACAGAGACATGGTTGCCTGCCATTCTTTTCTTTTCTTTTTTTTTTTTTTGCATAGCTGCACACAAAACCGGTTTTTTAAGCAGCCATATAATTAGGGAGAAGACCACCCCTTCTTTTACATTTGCATTTGCAGTTATACACCTAGAAAACTGAACAATGGACTGGTCATATTTCTAAAGCAGGCCTGCACAAAAGGTACCAGAAGCCCACAAAGGGTTAAAAAGTAGCCCACTGGCCATCAATTTAAAAAGTGAAGGGATAAGTTCTCCACCCCTTCCTCCCCCATCCCAAGGACCACCACAGCCCCAGAAAAGTTCTGGGTCTGCCAGCCCACTGTCTCAGCTGAGCGGGGCAGTTCAAGGGCCATGGCGCATTGAAATCTGTTCCCTCCAGAATGGATTAATTGGTTTTCAATGCATTCCTATGGGAAACTGCTGCTCTACTTACAATTTTTTTTTTAATTTATGAGCATGTGCTCAGAACGGATAAAATGCCTAGGTTTTAGTGTAGTAGCCCTCAGGCACTTTGGGCCAGAAAAAAGTAGACCTCGGCCTGTTCAAAGTAGAACAGCCCTGTTCCAAAGTATTTTCTTTCAAAAGTATTTGCAATACTACATTGGATGCATTCATTTCTGGGTCAATGTTTTCTGAAGATTATATTACTGTATTATAAGATTACATTACATCCATCTTTTATACACACACATGCATGCATGCTGCCTGCACCTTAGTTAAGGGAGTGCAAATTTTGTGGACTTGTTGGCATCAAAATTTGAAAAAACGAAGTTCCTCAAGCAAGCATCATTTTTTTAAAAAATATACTTCCTCAACCTCAAAGAGATGTTACAAGGCAAAATTATGCATTACACTCAATATATAGTTTGGCATTATACGAGTGCTGATTAAAAAGAAAAGTGTCTCCCCTCGCTCCCCCAATGAGCAAATCCATGCAACCTGTACAGCTCCAGTCTTGTCTTTGAAGGGAATTCTAAAGTAGGGACAGCAAACAATAAATTAACAAGATGGAGGTGCCCGTCATAAAGGAAGAGGAGGTGACAGCAGATTCTTTGAAATATATGCACTTACTGTGGGTTGCTGTTGACTTTTGTCTACTTGCAGATGGCAGGTCATCTGACATTTGCCAAGCTTTCATAATAACCATCCGGTGCCTACCTTCCTCTGCTCCCGCGTAGCCACTGAAAGAGGCCAAGACAGACACAGTGGCGCCAAGAAACCTGTAATATCATGCTTGTTGCCACAGTGTACCATTGGTCCCATCCACTTCATATCTGCCTTTACACCACTCCTTATTGCTCACTTGATAACAACAGGCTTAGCCATAAATGCCAGGCAATATAAAGGAGACTCCCTGACTTGCCTCTGCTTTGTCTGCATCCACGTGTCAGAACGGGTTCAAACTTTTCTGGTCCGTCCTGCAAAAAAATTGACCTTCATGCCTGAAGACTAAGCAGGATGTTTGTAGTCTGGAAGTAGAAATGTTTGGGGAAATTCCAGTTTTGGTGTGCTTTTGACAACCCGGACCTTCTTCATTGTTCTATACTTTGTTCTATTCCTTTTGTATAGTGTGTCGCAAGATTTTGCTGCTGCTTCCCCTGTGGAACTCCATGGCCATCTTTTGGAAATATTTTCTCAGAATTATATTCCTGTGTCTATACTTCTCCCACTGAGTAACATGCCTGTGCATAGCTCTGAACTGTGCGTGTTGCCATCCATTCATGTTTTTTTTAAAAAAAATACTACAGTTTATTTTCAAAGAATCTGAACAGCTGAACAATTAACTTTAAAAATAAAGTACAGCGTATAGTTGCATTCATATTTTTTTTCCTCAAAAAATATACTGGACATCATGCAAATATAAAAATTCCTACTCTCCAATTACCTTTTAAAGATTTTCTTAAAGTTCTCATAGGGCAATGCTGGTTTCATATACAATTATAGCAGTATCACCCCCGGAACTTCATTAATCATAGACAACAACTGGGCACTAAGTTTTTGGCTCACAAAATTGCCTGCTGTAAAAGTGAAACAGCTGCTGTGTGGCTCCATATATGGCTGCCTGACCTGACAATTAAGTTTTCTCTATGTCCACCGCAGCATTGCTGGGGGAATTTGATTGACAGGAGCAGGCTGTCTAGTCAGGGGAGTGACTTACACCCCCCCCCAAAAAAAACTAAAAACCCAAAAAACAAAAAGGCAAGAAACCGAACCAGCAAACTGATTTTGTTAAGATCCATTTTTCAGTTCATCTTTAATTAGGAACCACGCACTGGGTGCAAAAATAAAATGACCACTAGAACTGCAGAGGGATAATCTTGGCTCCAGCACAAATGGACAAGCTGCTTTAGTGCTGAAAACCACAGGTCATCACAATATATCCATAGCAACACAAAACATATATGGAACTAGATAACATTTATGCATAAATATAAGCTGACATAGCTTCCCTCCTTTCGTAAGACGTGCATGCTTGGTGCATATTTTCTTTGCTGTCAAGCAAAGCAGCGTGCCAAGTTTAGCCAAGGGGATCTATCACACAGAGGTCTGAGAATGCCAGCAAGAAGTCAACTTCTGCAGTGCTCGTATAAAAGGCAACTCAGACGGTTACTTCACGTCCATTCTCATCCCGGGAGGAAGTTTGTTGCATGTTGATGTCGGTCGTGGTCATGTGGTCTTTTTCCGGTTCTGTCCCTATTCCCGTGTACTCACGGGCGTGATGGATGATAACGGCATGACTGTTACCGCACATCCTCATGCCATGATGAGATGTGAAATTCCATGCCTTTGTTCTCCGGAGGTTTTTTCGGCCCGACCTTCCGTTTTTTTATGTTTCGATTCTCTGAAGCCTTGCCTTCAATGCGTTACGGAGCTAAGTTTGAGGCATTTGTCTTTTAATCTCTCTGCACTGCGTTGCTGACTCAATAGGGAATGTACTGGCAAATGGCACTTCGCACTCCTGCCACTAGATGGAGAATGGCACGTTGAGTGACGAGCCTTACCTCACTTGCACTCATCTCAGAACGAGAAGCGTGATGAGCAGATTCCCGAGGCCAGAGAGGGGAATCTCTCATCCTGCTTATATCACAGTTCAAGGAGCGTGGTCGGGATGAACTACCCTCGTCCCGCAATGGACGTGCAGTTAGATTACTTCGTACCAGTCCCAAGCAGGACCATGAACAGCTATGAGATTCAGCCTTAATAAACAAGAGAAAACAACCTCAACCTCTCCCGATCCACCAATACAGAACCTTTGATGAAATGGAACATTATCATGTCTCCCCTCCGAAATAGCAGATGGTACTTCCTGAAATTACAAAACTGTAAATGCTTTTCTTAAAGGGGCTGAAGTTAGATTAACAAAATAATTCTCCAAACCAAATGATGTTTTGTACAGGGGAACCAACAAGAATAGGGCATTTGTGAGATGGCACACACATCCAGCTAATTAGATTAAAGAAAGATTTTTTTTAGATTTGTAATAAGTTTATTAATGTTCCGTCATCTTAACATTTCATATTTCTAAGTTAATTTCTACAAACAGTTTCAGTTGCCATTCATCATATTGTCTGGGTGCGCTTAATATTAATTACATCATGTCTTAGTACCACATAATGCATTGTTTGCTCTCTCCAACCAATCATAAAATCTATTCCATGTTGAGTAATACACAGAGTCCTCTTTTTCTTTAATTCTCAATGCCATTCTGTCCATCTCAGCACAGTCTAAGATTTTTTTGTATAATTGTTTCCTCCTTAAGTATGTTTTCATTTTTCCACATTTGGGTCCAAGCTATTCTAGTGCCAGTCAAGATATGTAGTATAATAGAGAATTTATTTAAGCAGTTGCTTGAACTTTATTACAGGAAAAAGTAGGCAAGGACTCTTTGTCCATCCCATAGGTCAATAAATTGGGTCTAAGTGAATTTACCAAGGACTCTCTAGAAGGACCCTGTTTCTTTCATTTCATTAGCTTTATATACTGCCCTACTGGTGCAATGTTGTGCAATGCACAACAAGAGAGTGCTAGATTTTTTTAAGGCTCTAACATATTTTATTTGTTCATTTCTTGCACTTGAAGTACTTTTCAATGACATCTTTGGCCTGAGATTCTTTGCCATAGTCTTTGACAACCACACAACTGCAGCCCAAAACTTTGTGGAGTTTTCCTTCTCTGTCGATCTTGCAGGGGCCGACCCATTCACCAAACTTCTTGTTGTCATCAACCTTTATCAAGTTAATCTGATACTCAGCACAAAGGGCTTCAACCAGCTTGACATACATGGTCTCATCACAATTGGATGCAACAATACACCGGTGGGCTTGGCGTTTGTCTAAGGCTTTGGCAGCGTCACGAATTCCACGGGCTAATCCATAATGGATAAGTGTGGTCTTCAGCACTTCTTGAAGGGCGGTGTTAACATCCATGACACCTCCAGCAGCAATGCCTTCCTCGTCCATGGTCGGTGGTGATGCTCCCGCCCGGGGTTACTCGCCTCCTGCTCCGCTGAGCCGTTGGTAAAAAAAAAAGCCAGATAAATAACCAATATGTGTGAAACTTTTAAACAACATAAAACCATCAAAACAAACTTAATATAAAGGCACTTTTCTCAATGAGAGCAAAAATGAAGTCACAGCATCAGGTGGGGGTGTTATTGAAGACCTCCCTGAAAAGCAGTGCTTTAAGCTGCCTTCCAAACATTAGGAGGGTGGGGACCAGGTGAAAGTCCACTAGCCACTGATTCCATAGAATCAGTGCCACTGCGAAGAAAGTCCAGACCTCCCTTGGAGTGGAGGAGCATAGCTTGGAGGATCTGGTGGCATCAGGGGGAGACGCTCCAACAAACAGCGTTGTCAATTAAGCACCCCAAAGCAAAGGTCTTATCATGGTGCTTGATAATCGTTCATATTTCCCAGGCAATAGATACCTAGAAAATTTGTTGGAAGTCGATTTGTGCTTGGGTGAGAAATGGTTTACTGATGAAAAAGGAGTCAAGTCCTGGAATGTTCCCTTGCTTGATGCCTCTTTGTGAATGGTAGTGAACGCAAGAGATAGTCCTGTAACTGCCATCCTGTAAGTTCAAAATCATCCCTACTGTATAAAAGACAGTGAAGAAAACCCAACAAAATGAGGTAATGGAGGACTTACAGATACCACAGCCAGTCAGAAAGGAAAATTAGCAGGTGCTCAATCAAGTCATGCCTGAACTCTCCCACGAGCAAAGAAATTAGTAAACGGGGGCTAGCCTATCTTGCACATATAATGAGAGTACAGAACTGATGAGAAAAGTCAACAAAAACCCCCAAATCTGTTATAGAGCAAGACCAGACTGTCTGCTACTGCTGGACCAACGTTGGTGCTGATCTGAAACCCAGTTTAAAAGTTATGGGGTTTTTTGTTTACATTACCCCCATTTTAGAATCTCCTTGTGAAATGTGGATACACTGTGCCAGTTCACGATCATTACTGCACTCTCATCCAGCAATAATACTTACAACAGAGCCATTGTGACCAAAGGTACACAGAAGTTGGGTGCCAGTGAGCAATCACTAGGTATGCGAACACTGTTTCAAAACACCATAAATTAATCATCCGCTGTAATTTACCTGAGAGCCATGCAGATAATAGATCACAATGTTTATGTTAAGGCTGACTAAGTCATCTATTTATGGAACTGGCCAACATGCTGTCCAGGTGATGCCAAGGGATGAAGGGAAGAGACGAAAACGATGGAACTGGATTGCAGCAAGATGAGGTAGAAACTAATTATGGGAGAATAAACCCCAGAGTCGCTTTTTGTTCAAAAACCTTCATGTGGCTGCCATTAAGAAGACTTTGTGAATCTCCCAGAGGCAAAGGAAAATTAACATTCCTTGAGGCACAGGGAATAATTTTAATATGTTAATATCAATTTTAATATATAACAATTAAACTGATAAAGAATATCTTCATCCAATCCATACTACTTGTACAGTATTCTTCTACCATAGGAGCAAGATAGACTAACTAATCAGCTGCTTTTCAGTTCAGTTTCAACTTTTCTGTTCGTTTGAGTGGAACAGCCTGACTTTTATAGAAATACCTTTTATATTATAGCTCTTAGCTGACATTCTGGTTCTATAGAAATCAATAGCCATGTTCCAATTAATCTGTGAGGAGTTTAGCCTTAATGTAATTAGAATTCCAAGTTCAACTATATTTATGCAAAATCAAGTCCCAGTGATTTGAGGTGAACATGCTTTCAACTAAATAGCAAAATCAAATTAGTGAAAGGTGTATATTCTATAGCATTGAGCTTTTAAGATTTGTTATGAAGGTATTGGGGAAATGGTTAGGCATCTAGGAAGCGAAGTCCAAAAACTCTAGAATAGAAGGTTAAAAAAGCCTATTTTCATTAATTTCTTCTAAAACAGATTTAGGAACACCAGAAAAGCCTTGCTAAAAGCCTGACAGGTCCTGTGATCTATCCCTACTGTGAAGGCCCATAGAAAAAACATAAACACAGTGGACCCTCATATAACAACCAGTTTGTTTAACAGAAAATCTGCTTAAAGGAAAAAAAATTCCAGAGATAGGGGGAAATTGCTTAACAGAATTGCCTATGGGGCGAATCCGTGAAACAGAAAAAAGGTCACGACTAGGGGATAAATCCATTTTCAATGCATACCTATGGGAAATTTGTACAAAGGAAAATGTGCTTAACAGAATTTCATTGGGAACGAATTAATTCCTTTATACAAAGTACCACTGTACATGTTTTCTAGCAACTGGTACTTATACTAATTTACATAATTAGTAGCCACTGAGAAGTATTTTGTATTGGTGTGTCTCCCCATTTAACCACAGTGGTCTGTATTCTTTTTTGCCAGGTTTAGATTTCAAAGGCGTTCGTTTATGTGTTTGTATTGTTGTGTTTTTTGGGGGGTTTTTTTGTTTTGATTATTAAAGGCATAGTTATGGGTTTAACTGTGGCGTGAATTCATGCAGCTGGGAGCACTTCAGTAAATAAAGTAACAGTCCAGCTGGAAAATTTAATCAAAGTACATCATCTCTACGTCCAACTTATTTATAATAGTAAATTAATGATGAATGAATGAGTGATGTTAGTATGTATGCTGCATTTAAATTCTTTCCACTTGAATCTTGGCTATAATTCTGTATGCACATACCCTGAAGATTTTACCAATGTGTAAAATCAAATGGCCAGGCTCTGTACGTTCAGCTTCCATTGCCGAACATTACCTATCTTAAATTCTATGGAATTTGCAGATACTTCTGTATATTGCCTCTTGCGGTTCCATTGCTATTATTTAAAAATAAAAGACACATTCATTCTGCTTTTGCCTGTTGGCATGATGTTATATTTTTGACGTCAGGAGAAAAAAGTGTGCTGTAATGCAAAGAATATATGTGTTTACCACCATGAATCAAATTGATAATACAAAGGGGTGGGAAGGGACAGAAAATTTATAACAAAGATACCAGCACCGTTTTAGATCCATGGCACACTCTTTCAGTATTTAATTCCCATGTGTTATTATATTTTCCACTGGCAAGGAATTCTCCAGAATTAGCCAAGAGGAAGGCATTATCTACATCACCATCAGAGCTTTTTAAAGTAAAAGTAAAAACACACTACAGTAGCACTCCCATATGCGTTGATTCACCATTTGCAGATTCGGTTATCCGCGGGTGGCAAGCAACGGGCGGGGGGGGTGCTGGGAGGTGAAAGTGGAGGCACTGTACCACCCGGTCTGCAGCGCTGCTGCATGGTGCAGCCCTTCACATCACCCGGTGGTGCGGTGCAGACAGTCGACAGCAAGGTTTGGCGGCCAGCTGCGGGTGGCCGCCGATGCGCCAAACAGCAGCACCAAGGACAGCGGGCTGGACACAGCCAGTGGAGTGCAATTGTTTCCCACTTGGTATCATTAATTTTGATGTTAAAGCTGTACTTTTTAAAGGCTCATTGTTCTTCATTTCAGAGTCCAGGGCTTGAAAAAATAGGCCAGCAAGTGAGATTAAAAGAGCAGGTGCTTAAAACCGGGTTGAAAATAGTTCACCTGCCAAAACCACTTGGCCAAGATTTTATGTAAAACAGAGTGACTGGCCCAGTTCTGAAGAAGTTAAAGTTAAGATACATCAATGTTTAAATAGAAAGAAGAAAGAATGCCCCAAAAATCCATTAGATTAGCATTCTTGACAACTGTCTAAGAACAGTGCAATGAGTACTGAGAGTGTCTGATGGCCATGAATTTCTACAGCAGAGAGAGAGAAACTGCTGGGGGGGGTAAGGATGCACCTCTAGTCAAATAATTATATGAAGAGCAGATGGAAAAGAGCACTCTGCAAAAGGACAGTGTTTCAGACAGACATGAAGAGAAGCACAGTGGTACCTCTAGATACAAATGTCCCTAGATACAAAAAGGGAAGTCCATCCAGGGCACAATGCACCCTGAAAATGGAAGTCTACCAAAAACTTGAGATATGAAAATCCCCTATGGGAAAACTCGAGATACGAAAATTGGGTGGAAGACTTCGACTTCCGGGGTGCATGGCACCCCATTCAGATCCATGACATGAACATTTTCACAAAACAAAGGAATTAATGAATGGTCTCGAGGAATTAATGAATTAGTAGTCCATAGAGTATCATATTGTAGCAGGTCTCTTTTGTTTTTTGTTTGCTAGTTTTTTAATTGCTATTTTGTTGTGTTTGTTGTTCCACAGGTCCCTCCCTCAAGTTCTTCATCTCCCAAATTTGGCAGTTTTAAAAATGAACTCCAAAATTTGTTGCTACATACTTCAAAGAGCCACTGGACAAACTAGAGCTACAACTTGGTATCTTTCACTCACTCACTCACGTATTCATTCAGTGTTTTACTATTCCTTCATTCCAGGGGCCACAGCAGCTTACAGCATGGTGCAAACCAAAGATTTTTATAACAATGAAGCATAGTATTAGACAGAGAAGAGAGGTGGTTTGAGAGAGGGATCAGGGAAGCCATTTATATGAGCATACCCATAGAAAACCTCTCTCTCAACAGAGGTGGGGGCCTCAGGCACAGTCTATCTGCCATTTATCAGGCTGTGATTTCCACAATACCCAGACAAATCAAAGATACTTCATGGCTTCGCCACCAGGGCCATAGCTAACAACCCATACTTTATGGGTTTCAGCACCTTAGGCCATTGTTCACCTTAACGGAGGCTGTTGTCTACCTAACGAGCCTATTCAGGCCATTGTTCTTCTTATGAACCTATTTCAGACCAGGGTGATAAGAGGTCAAAGTGGACTATAAGATGGAGGACTCACCACTAGCTTTCCTCAGACTGAAAAAGCTGTTTGGATGAGCAGCAAAATGTTTTCAATCTCTCAAGAAAAGAAGTCCAGTTGTCATGGCTCAACTTTCAGTTAAACTCACCCGGAGGACTGAGACTCTTCACAGACATACTTAATTAATGGTGTAAGGTGTCCCTCAATTCCGTGTTCACAAATACTTGAGCATGCCTTAATTGTACTATTGTACTAGACTGTATATTATCCCTCATTACTGTAAGCCACCTTGGGTCCTTTCCCAAGGAGAAAGGCGGGGTAAAAATACTCTACAATAAAATAAATCAATAAATAACATATTAAAACAACCACTGAATTAAATGATGGAGGAGGAGGTTAAGGAGGGGGAAAGGCATAAAAACAGTAAAACCAAGAGGATCCTGTGTTCAAGACTCTCCTCAGCATAGAGTCAATTGCCCAAAGCTTCTCTTAACATAACTGAAAGTCTTTGAAAAGCTGGGCTAGACTTAGCTCCACAAAAGCTTTCGGTTCATGCCCAAGTGCTAGGAGGAAACTTGTTTTTTCTGAACAGAAAGCTAGACAGAGCTAGGTACTAGCTCAGATTCAAAAAAGGCTTCCAGTTATTACTTGTTTAAAATACGTATATTAGAGATGGGCACGACTTAGCGGTATTCCCGTTTCCGTTTCCGTTACTCGGTTCCGTTACTCTACGGAAACGGTAACGGGAATTACTCCGCCAGACTTCGAGCTCGAACCGACGAACGAACAATTTTGGTCTGATTTGTCGTGCTCATTCCTTGCATCGCGCAATTGCGCGATGCCACGCGGCACAGAAAAAAAGTTTTTAAAAGTTAAAAAAACCCGGTTCCCGACCAAAAAGCAGGCGGAAAAATGCCTGCCATGCCTCAGGGCACCTACCAGAGGGGTTGTTTCTGGAGGTCCCCGGCCTCCCCCCCATCGCCCATCCTGGGCTGCTCTGGTGGGAGTCGCCGCAGGCTCGCAGCCAGCAAAAAGCCCAGTCTCGCCGCCGGCCGCCGCAATTAAAGCGCAAGCAAGCGGCACGGACGGCACAGGAAAAAACTTTTAAACTCTCCCCCCACCCATTCCCGGGCCAAAAATGCAGGCGGAAAAATGCCTGCTTGACTAAGGGCGCAGGGCACCTACCGGAGGGGTGGTTTCTGGAGGGGGGGTCCCGCCTCCCCCCCGTCCTGGGCAGCCGGACTCACCATGCCATGCGGTGCAGGCGGGGGATCCAAAATGGGGCGGCGAACGCAATATTGTTTTTGAAATTGTGGTCCAAAAACACACAAGCACAACAGAAACACGCGAAAATTTATAAACTGCCAGATTTTTCACAGTAGCAGTGGGTTTTTTCTTGCAACAAAATGTCTCTCATCTCCTCCTCTGTCCTCCATTGATTTTATTTTATTTTTATTTTTTTACACCTGCGCAATGATGGGCTGGCCGAGTGGCCAGCCATGTGGGAGTGGACGACCATGCAAATTTTTGGAGCCATCCCACCAATCGCATGGCCACTTGGCCATGGAGACTTCTGGGATGTGCCAAAAAGCCCCCTAAAACCTGCCCTAGCCCCCTAACCCTAACCCTAATCCTTGACTCCTTACCCATACGTCACAGACTGTCTTCTTAGTGGGTCAGAGAGGCACCCAGAGGTGCAACCCACTAGCCCACCGTAACCTTACCCGTCACTAGCCTAACCCTAGCCCTTGCACTAACCCACCTTAACCCTAAGCCAGATCTACTTGCATTGCACTACACACAAGTACGATTCCCTTCTTTGTGAGACATGGCGGTGCGAGAGCCTTAGGCATCACCCTATGGCCCTGGGTTTACTCACTGGTCTCACTGTCTGCAACTGGTATTCATATCCATATGGCTATGCATGCCATTTTGCAGCAGCAGGTGAGGAGGGGAGACCCCCATGTTGAGGGGTCTCTTGGAGCCTGCTTCCCTTTCCTAGTGGGTGAGGATAGGAGGCACCCACGGGTGCCTCCAGGAGCCCGCTTTCCCTTTATAGCGGGCCAGAGGAGGCACCCACCCCAGAGAGGTGCCTCCAGGAGCCCGCTACCCCCCAAAAAACCAGTACTAACAAAAACGAGAAAACGAAAAAACGAACCGACTAATTTTTGCGAATTTTCACGAAAAACGGAAACGACCCAAAACGGAACCGGCTTGACTAACGACAACTCGAAAAAATTTTTTTCAAGTCGTGCCCATCTCTAACGTATATTTCTCCTCAAAAGGATTCAATGCATCTTACATTAGTAAAAACAAGCAGTGCTGTTTGAGGACTCTCTCACAGGTGAGCAAAATTTAAATGCCTGTAAGGTTGGGTTTCCAGAATGGAGAAGGATGGGATTTGTAGCGCAAGAAACACAACAATCCCATCCATAATCTTCATTATAATCCACATGGGTTGGATGGTACATCTGGGAAAAATGTTCCTATAGATTCAAAGGTCCCAGGCCTTCATTGTTTTCTGAAGTAATCTGAAGCTTCACTGTCTTATAGAGATGGGCATGAAACGAGCAATTTTTCATTTTCGTTCTTGTTTTTCATTTCGTTACGTAACAAAATGAAAAACGAATTTTGTTTCCAAAATGAAATTAAACGAACCGAAACAACAGAAATTTTGTCGTGCGTTTCGTTTTCGTTGCGGCAAATACATTGAACTGCAATGAATGCTAACGAAACAGCAATTTTTCATTTTCATTTTCGCTTTTTCATTTCGTTACGTAACGAAACGAAAATGAATTTTTTTTTCAAAAAATTCACGAAAAACGAAAATGAACCGAAATGGACCCCCTAAACGACAAACGACAAATGAAACACCATTTTTTTGAGTTGTGCCCATCTCTACTGTCTTATACAGAGTGCTACCTATAGCTATATACTTTTGGGGCTTTTTAACTATTCAATGTCAATGAGATTCAGACCAGATGTTTTGTCTGAAGTATCTTCATTGTGAACCTTTCTGCTTTGTCTCCACAAGGGAATTTCTGAGAAGTCTTCTTTTCAATGACATTACCAGCTGAGGAGTTCAAGAATTAACAGCAGTTTCCTGTTTAGCAGGAATTCAGAGATCTAAGAATGTCGATCTCCAGCTGTAGAATAGCTGGGAAGGGAAGAGGGGGGATGATAAGAGGTGGTCATTGCCTCTCCACCCACTCCAGGAGATAAGCATCACCGCTCAGGCAGACATCTTGTCCACTGATCTCGTTTATACATCCTCCTTTCTCATATCCACACCCCTGTTCCAGGGGCTCTGTCAACACCAGCTGCTTGATAAGAGGAGGGGGGAAAGAAGGAGGGGGAAAGTTTTTGTAGCTGGGACAGCACCTATCCCTTTTGAGGACAAGAGGACTGTACCTTTGGAGAGAGGGGAAGAAAGAGGGGGAGGGGAGGGGGAGGAAAATAGTGGCCTGCTCATAGATCAGGTCTTCCATGAATCCACCATAACTGATGCAGGTTATATTCATGAAAGGGCAAGACCTGGGCAAGGAGAGAAGCACTTAAAGGAAGGAAGGAAGGAAGGAAGGAAGGAAGGAAGGAAGGAAGGAAGGAAGGAAGGAAGGAAGGAAGGAAGGAAGGATGGATGGATGGATGGATGGAAGGGAGGAAGCAGGTTTGCCAATGTGCAGAGGACAAAAGGAGAAATAAAAAGTCCAAAATTCTGAACAAATGGGTTGGGCATTATCTATGTACAGCAGGATGATGAGTACAGGTTCAATGAAAAGTATCACATTTCAGCTTGTGAGTAATTAAGGATTAATGAAATATTCATTGAGTTTGGGGTCTAAAATATTGTTTGGATGGTTGCCCAGCACAGCTCACTGTTTTTGGCATCAGTTTTTATTCAGAAACCCCCATTTCCATCCATTCCATTCCAGCTTTTACTAATCCCCACATATTAGCTTTATTTATTCAATGACTACTCTCAGGATTTAAGCCTAAGATTCCTATGGCAGAAAATTCTTCCCCACGGGGAATGGGTGATATTTTACAAGCATGGGAAGAACTACCTCTGTAATCTCTCTGCAACATGAGTTTTCTCTCAGGTTTAGTGATGGCTCCCCCAAATGCCTGCCTCCCAAGCTGATTTAGAGCAGAGGCACAGCATAACATGGCAGCCTAACCTAGCGACCCATTTGTGCATTAACTGCCAATGATGTCAGATTAATATGTTTCCATTTTCCGTTTTAGCTTTTCTGGCTCCAGCAGCATTCCCCTGGGAGCTGGGACAGACAGTCCTCTCAATGGCAGGAAATATCTTTTCTTCCCCAGTGCAATACATATACATTATTACATAGACTTTGTGCTTATAACTACTTATAACCTGTGTTTATATCTCCCCTTGTGTGGTTGCATTGAGACTGTGTTTTCGATGTTAGTTTCCATCCCCCACAACTTTTGGATGGTCTACTGTGCATCTCTTTAACTGCTCACATTCTCTTGTAGCTTTAATGTTGCTTTTTAATGCTGTAAGATGTCCCTCAATTCCCTGTTCTCAAACTTCAATACGTCTTAATTGTATTGCACTGCATATTGTCCCTCATTACTGTAGGCTGCCTTGGGACCTTTCCCAAAGAGAAAGGTGGGGTAAAAAAAATACTCAAAATGAAAATAAATTAAAAAATAAACATGCCTTCCACCACGACTACCACAAACATGTGCTCCTCATCTTGTATAGGGAAGTAGCGGTCAGAGTATATTTGCTCCTGTAACGAGGGCCTCCAGAATTATGGAAAGAGGGGGAAGTCTTTGTATCTGTTATCTATGCCTGCTGCATCCATATCCACCTCTTCCCACTTTTCCTGTAGCAAAAGCAGTTCTGCCTTTAAAATATAAATACGGGCACAGGCACACACACTGGTAGAGAGCTCTCCAAGGAAAAGCCTGTGTCTCCTGTCAATAGCTCGTCCTCAGCTTGGTTGCTTTCTTGACAGCAGCCTGGCTCCTTCGTGTCTGGTGATGGGAACAATGAGTTATGGATATGGCATATAAAAATAATGGAGATGTTAAACTTCTTACCCTGGACAATCTGTATCAGTTTGTTTGCCGCAGGGATATAGACTGAAGCTTGGTTTGAGAATGTGTGTTATTCCCCCTCCCCCCAAAAAAATCCTTTGCACAATGAGTGACAAGATTACTTTTGGTCAGTATTCGCACATCTGTGAGGCCACTTTTAGCATACCAGCCCAAAACTTAAAACTACAATCACTGCTACTTTCCTTTGAATTTTTACGTGGAGAAGCCACAGAGGGTGGTTTGTCCTTCTGTGAGTAATAGAGATGGGCACGACTCAAAAAAATGGTGTTTCGTTTGTCGTTTGGTCGTTTAGGGGTCCGTTTCGGTTCGTTTTCGTTTTTGTGACTTTTTTGCAAAAAAATTCGTTTTCATTTCGTTAGGTAACGAAACGAAAAAACAAAAACGAAAAATTGCTGTTTCGTTAGCATTCTTTTTAGTTCAATGCATCTGCTGCAACGAAAACGAAAAACACAGCAAATTTGGTCGTTTTGTTTTCATTTTTGTTTTGTTTAAAAAAATCGTTTCATTTTGGTTGCGTAACGAAATGAAAAAAATGAAAACAAAAACGAAAAATCGCTCGTTTTGTGCCCATCTCTAGTGAGTAATAATCTGCCTCCCTTTTATGCTTACATCTTGTGTGTGCCTTTATGCGCAGAAAATGAAAAGGTGCTTAGAGGCATTTAGCACAAATTGCACAACACAAGGGGGGAAAGCACCTGTCCTAGACTTGAGTTACAAGAAACGGTTTGAGAATCCTCATAGGTGGTCTCAAGAAGTGCTTGAGACCTTAGGATTTTGTGGGCGAGGGTTCCAGGAAGTTACCAAATTGCATCAACAGTGAAAGGATTATGGGTGTTGTGTGTATGTGTGTGTTTTTGGGGGGTGTTTTTTAAATAATCCTAACTTTTCTAAGTTCTAGCTCCACCAAAGATGTCTAAGCCTTAAATAAGATTTCTTCACATAAGAACATAAGAAAAGCCATGCTGGATCAGGCCAAAGGCCCATCTAGTCCAGCTTCCTGTACCTCACAGTGGCCACACCAGATGCGTCTGGGAGCGCGCAAGACTAGATCTCTGTCTCCTGATACCACCCTCCTGTATCTGGCCCTTGAAGTACCCTGGTTTTAAGCCTAGAGATTACACATCGCCATCATGGTTTGCAGCCTGTGATGGACTTTTCCTCCAGGAATCTGTCCAATCCCCTTTTGAAGGCATCCAGGCCAGATGCCATCAACACCTCCTGTGGCAGGGAGTTCCACATCACTGGTTTACATTCAGCATGATTCCTTGCTGTTTTTTTTTTGTTTTGTTTAAATTTTTACTGAATAATAGAAAGAAACATACAAACATCAATAAGAAAAAATTATACAAACTAAATAGAAAACAAACAACACAAGAACTTATTAACTTTTGTACTGTTTGTCGTTCCCAATCCCAACTTGCCCAAACAAACAAAACCCCAAACAAACCAAATCAAATAAAAATAATAAAAATAATAGTAATAATAATGAGAATGAGAATAAAATAAAAATAAAAATAAAAATGGAAATAGAACATCAGCAGCCATATAACATAAACAGGGTCTGGCAAGGAAGGGCTGGGACCAGCAGACAAACAACTGACAACAAACCATTGTGCACTTGATGGTCACCCAAAGCATTCCCTAAAAAGCCAGGTCTTTAATGCCCTCCTGAAGGCCGACAGTAAATCCGCCAGCCTACTGTTCATTGGCAGTTTGTTCCAATGTGCCAGGGTGGCCACCAAGAAGCCCTGATTCTGGGAAGAAACCCTTCAGGCCTCCCTAGGTGTGGCGAGCCAGAACGAGAGGGAGATTGAAGCTCTGGTCGGTCAAGACAAAGCTGATCTCTGGTATTATTGGTTTCAGTTGTTACCCACCCTCACCCCCAACTCTGTTCACCACCCAGAGCTCCCTTTGGGAACGTTGGGCAGTATATAAATGAAAATAATCAATCAATCAATCAATCAATCAATCACTAAATTGTTTGTTTGTTTGGTACATTTTGGTTCATCACTTTTGATGAACTGAGCTGAACCAACAACATATGGTTTTGAATAACTTCCTGTTTTGTTTTATTTTTTGCTCCTTACACATCTCTAGTTGCTAGGCTAAGAATTGTACCTTCCCAAGAGATTTTCAGTCAAGAGAAGTTTTAAATCAAAAGAACAATAGAATCCCAGAAAATACACTGAAGCCTCACTCAGAGAGGGGGAAAAGGCAGGGAAAATATTTAAACAAAAAGAATGTGCAACTCATCATTATAAACAGAAATCAAATTTTTGCACCATTGACTCACGGTATACCACTCATTGTACATATTACAAAAATTCCTTTATAACTGGATGCAACATCCAATGGGAATATTCAAGTTACTAATGGTTATTTTCCATTACAACTGAAAATATTCAATGTGAACAGGCTGATAATATAAAATCTCTTCTTCATTTTCTTAGCATCTGTCCCATTCGGTGGTGGGGTTCACTATTCTGGTTTTTGTCTCGGTCATGGGCTAGGTCTGGGCGAACCCGGGACAACATCATGTCATTGGGCCTTTTCACACGACCCCTAAGATCCGCTGGCCACTTAAATTCAGATCAGAGATCTTAGGGGTTTGTTGCTCTTCCTTCCTCCCCACCACTCCGCACCTGTCTGCTGAGGGGAGGGAGGAAGAAAGGGGGGGATGCAGACTCACCTCGTAGAAGCTGCCAGAGCTCCGTTGTGCTGATTCCTTCTGTTTGTTTGCTTTTTTTCCCTCCCGCCCCTTCTCTTAAAGGGGCGGGAGGCAAAAAAAAAAAAAACAGAAGCCAGGAGAGCCCCACACTGACCAGATTAAATCCGGACCTGGCGATTTTCACCCTCCTCGAGCAGGTACAAGAAAAGTGTGCTGGGTCGCACTTAGGTGGGCGGGGTCGCACTTAATTGTCTGCAAACTCCGGAGCTGGTGGGGAAACATTTTTAAGCTCCGGAGCTTGCAGCCATTTGCAGCGGCGCTTAGGGGTCGTGTATAAACGCCCAATGTCAAGGGTGTTCATCCAGTGCTGTTTTGGTCATCTCCTTGATTGGGACCTCCATGGTGAGAGCCTTTTTTGGACAGAGTTTCCTCATCAGCACACAAAATGTGCTGGTGCCGACTGGACCAGGTTTAAAGGGCTCCAGCCACTGAAAGCTCAGCAGAAGCCCTCTGAAAATGCTCGGGAGAGCAGCGTGATCACCAGAACTGCCTTCCTGACCATTTTCTGAGGGCTCCTGCTGAGCTGTCAATTCTGGACCTCTTTGGCAGCTCAACAGGAGTCCTTTTAAAATGGCTCCCAGAGTCCCAGGCACCAAATCTGGTGCCTCTAGGACCCAGGGGAGCCATTTCATTTTGTTTTGTTTCATTTGTATGAAAAGATTTTTTTAAAAAATTGTAAGAAACGAAATGAAACAAAACGGGGGGTAAGCAGGAAACTAAATGGGTGGAAAACATTACTTTTCCATTTCATGCCCATCCCTATTAGGTACACAAACTACAGCATTCTTTGTTGTTATAGCTGCTTGTGTTACACGCTTCACAACTGCAGATTTTTAAAAAATACTCATTTTGTGAAATTGTGTTTACAAGGTTCATCAGTCAGTACCTGTACAAGCAAATAGCCCCATAGAACACAAAAGTGTTACACCAGTACCATCCAAAGTATAGCAATACCGTATGGCAGTGATGGCGAACCTTCAGCACTCCAGATGTTTTAGACTACAACTCCCACAGTCCTTTGTTGTGGTCCAAAACATCTGGAGTGCCGAAAGTTTGCCACCACTGCCCTATGGTGTATGCCCATGTGGAGAAGGATATAAGGTTTATAGGATTTAGATGCTTGTTTTTTTCTTCTTGTGCATAGAGTACAACCCCCATATCCACTGATTCATTATCCACTGATTCACTTATCCACAGTTGGCAGAGGAAAAATACATAAATAATTCAGCAGCCGCAAAGCAAGCTACTGTCACAAACAGCAGCCGTCACAAACAGCAGCTGTAAAGCAAGCTACTGTCATAAAACAGCAGCTATAAAGCAAGTTACCATTACAAACAGCAGCTGTAAAGCAAGCTACTGTTGCAAAACAGCAGCTGTAAAGCAAGTTACTACCACAAAACAGCAGTTTGGGGGACATTTTGGCGTTCTCTCTTATCCACGGTTTTCATTATCGACGGGAAGGCTTGGAACCAATCCCCAGCAGACACTGGGGTCCTACTGTGTTTGAAAATCTATTCCTCCTTCTCCATTGAATGGGCAATGTCTGTTTCATAGTTCTGCCTCCACCTTCTTTTTTTTTTTAAAGGTCAGCTTCTCACCCACTTAAAGCACAGGCGTACAAATAGGCCACCTTCCTGTTTTAAGAAGTGAAAGCACAGGGGCAGCCAGCCAGAGGACTTAAATATAGTCTAAGGTCTAAATTTAACAACAATAACTCGGCTCCAGTCTGCCCCTAGAAATAAAAGCTTGAACAGTGTTGGGGTGGGTGTGGGGGGGGAAGCAATTCTTCACCAATTAGGAAAACAATGAAGGTCTCTTTCAAGTGTCAAAAGAATATTCTTAGCTCCCCTCTAACACCTAAATCAAGAGAGAGGTTGTTAACATGGCATAATACCAGGAAGCTCTCTTACAAGGCCTGTTTCCTCCTTGGAGACGGCAGCATAGGAGCCACTAGGCTTTGAGTCAAGGGGGAGAGATGGTGCGAGTAGGTTGGAAGGAGACTTGTGATCCAACATTCAGAAGAATCACATCTAGGTGCCAAAGACAAACATCATTGATCTGAAATGATAGGGGGAAAGGCCTGGCCTTCCCGCTTTGTTGATTGCAACTTACATCAAGAGTATCGTTCCCTGCCTAGTACTTCCTGATACCATTTTTTTTTTCAGTATCCAGGAGTCAGGACAGTCAGTCTCCCCGCTGCGGGAGAAAGGAAAATGAGGTCATCATCATAACTGCCTACATGGGAACTAAATAGGTGTATTTATAGCATGAAGACAAGGTACCACAATGTCATAAATAAGTTATGGGAACTTCAGAATTAGGGCAGGAGAGAGAAAACAGAAGGAAAAGCAATGGGATTCAAAATACCCTAGAACTCTTACTCGAGCCTTCCTCCTACCCCTCCTTGTCTAATATTCGGAATGCTCTGATATGGAAAATATGAAGAATAACAAAAGACTATTGTTTTAGCTCATTGGTGCCACAGAGACACTTCTTGAGTTCTCCTGGGGCCAAGACATGCATTGCGCCAAGTTAAAAATAATAGACTTTTTAACTGAAAGGGCAAACCGTTTGCGACATTGTTTCCTCTTCTGCTAAATAAGCAGGGACAAGAGTCCCAATTAGGCAAATAGGCTGATACTTGTTGGCCTCAACATCCTGCACCCCTGTAGCTTATTTGTTCGTCTTATATTCCCCACCAGGTTTCCACTTAAACTGGGTAGTCTTTGGAGGTGATTTCTGATGTACAGTGGTACCTCTATCTATGAGTTTAATCCATTCTGAATGCATAAGTCGAACAACTCGTAAGTAAAGCAGCCGTATCTAAAAAATAAAAAATAAAAAAGTAAGTAGAGCAGACCACATCTAACATTTGTAAGGCAGCAGTTAAAACGGCAACAGTTTTCCGCTCTTAAGTCAAATTGCTCAAAGAAAGGTCTTTTCAATTATGTGCCATCAAGCTGGAGATTCAAAAACCCCCAAAAATCATGTCCTCCAGAAGGACCCAAAATCAGAGTCAGGAGTAAAAATGGCCATAAGACAGAGCAGCTAGTGAGTGTTAAGTACTTGGGGGTGATGTTGCAATTAGCATCAAGGAATGTGGATCATTAGTATGTGGCAGAGATTGGCCAGAAATCTGCTTAGGTTATATTAAAGTGTTTTAAAAATTTTATTTATTTATTTATTTTTACAGCAAAGGAGGGAAGCACATGTCCGCCACCCTCAAATTATTTCTGGCCAAAATGTCTGTGAAGATTCTCAGTCATTACCCGACTGGACTTCTTTTTCTTGAGAGATAGAAATGTTTCGCTGCTCATCCAAACAGCTTCATCAGTCTGAAATTCTGGCCAAAACATTAGCTTATATTTCTGGAAGTTGAGTGATGGCAACTGGGCTTCTTTTTGTGACAGATCAACTGACAAAGCTGCTTGGATAAGTAGCAAAACATTTCGATCTCTTAAGAAAAGAAGACCAGTTGTCATCATTCAACTTCCAGAAATATTCACCTGGATGACTGAGAATCTTCACAGATATTACTTTATCTTCTGTATGGGACAATACTAGGCCCTCCTCCTTCTTCTTTTGCCCCTTTAGAAGGAGTTCAATCAAGGTTACATATGTATTTGTATAGTTCTATTTCTTTTTTCATTTTCATTTTTTAGCATGTGAATGTACTTGTATAATATTTTTAGTATCTTTTAACTGCATTTTTAATTTATTTATTTTAAAAAAATTGTAAGAGTGTTCTTTCCAATGCCCAGTTGTGTTTCTAACACAGGTTTGCATTTAGAATCTGGCCTGATAAAGACAGAGGCAAGGTTAAGCCTCACCTCCATTAACTGTTGGCTCAAATTAAATTACTATCCCCAAGGATTAACATCCTTAATCTTGCAGAACAGCTTTCAATCTTCTTGGTTAAAAGCATCTTTCAAAAGCTGACATCTTTAGGTTTCACTCCACAGATGACTGGCAAAGGGTCTGCAGCAGGTGATTGCATCTATTAAAAAGAGGGTGCTAGATATCAAAATTGGCAAGTGACACTAACAAACTTTTAATAAACTCATCTCTGTGCTTTTCAGTTGAAAAATCATGAGGCCTCGAAAATGCTTCAGGTGACATGGAATGGCATCAGGCTGCAACATTGTGCTACCCCCCCAAAATATTTGGGAGTTACCCAGGATTGAACTCTCACTTTCAAGAATCACTGTTTTAATACCAATCAGAAAGTTTTGGCTAGAAACAGGATTCTGAGGAAAATACACGATGGGGTGCACAACCGCACACATTAAGGCGGTTAGTTCACATCCATTTTGTCTCTGTTAGTATTGCACTTAGGAGCGGTACAAAAAATGTTATTTCATGTCCATCACACAACTACTGAAATTTGTCTCAACTACGCCCCTGAAATGGGCACTAAGTGTGACAATACTGTTCCTGGTGCTGGGGTAGGGTTTTCCCTTGTCAATCCTTGTTCCCGCTTTCTGTTCTGAGACAAGACACCATGTAGTAATGACTGTCACGCAACAAAACATTTGTTTCTCTCAGAAAACTGTGTCTGGGTTGTTGTTGTTGTTGTTTACTTTTCAGAAGCGAAATTAAAAAAAATTAACCCCCCCCCCAAAAAAGGGAAAAGGAAGCTAGACAATTTGAGTGTTCGTCATGGTACAAGACCGTGAGGTAACACTTGTCACGAGACAAGTTATCATGACCATGGGAACACCGAAACAAGGACAAAACCACATGATCGCGACCAACGCTGTCACAGTACAAAAACTAGTCATGGAATTTGAAGGATGTGAAGTAACCACCTAAGAACGCCTGCACTAGCGCTATGTTGTTCTGTAGAAGAATATGCTAGCCCTGTTTGGCATATACTAAAACATACAAAACAAGTAGAAGTGGCCTTAAATTTGTAATGTGCATAAGAAGAGCCATGCTGGACCAGGCCAAAGGCCCATCTAGTCCAGCTTCCTGTATCTCACAGTGGCCCCACCACTGTTTTGTTTCGTCTTGCCTTGCCTTATCTCATCTTGTTCAAATCACACAGAAATCTGGCTGGAAAGATGCCTGGAGACGTTTTGGAGTTATAGCTCATCATGACTTCTGAAAATCTCATGCCTATTTGCTACCTAATTTTCTACTCATATACCATCTCATCTGCCAAGTATATCCTCTACCAATAAACTAAGAATAGACAATAGTTTTTCCATCTCTGACATTTTATACCTTCCACACAAAATGACGCACCTCCCATTTCCACATCAGCTTAAATTATTAAAGGCATATATTCAGAAAAGCGGTTATCTTTATTTGGAGAAAGTGTATACTGTGGTACCTTGTATAAAGGAATTAATTCGGTCCAAATGAAACTCTGTTAAGCAAATTTTCCTTTATACAAATTTCCCATAGGAATGCATTGAAAATGGAGTACTCCCTGATCGCGACCATTTTTATGTTGTACGGATTTATCCCATAGGCAAATCTGTTAAGCAAATTTCCCCTATTCCCGGAATTTTTCATGTTGTACAGATTTTATGTTATACAAACCATTTGTTATATGAGGGTCCACTGTATAATGTGTGTTGTGTCGTTACAGTCATGACCGACTCTTTGTGACCCCATGTCCATGGAGTTTTCTTGGCACGAGTACTGGAAGGGTTTGCCAGTTCCTACTCCAGGCCTCCCATCCAAGGACTCACCAGGGCCAACCCTGCTTAGCTTCCAAAATCAGGTGAGATCGGATGTGCTTGGAGCATGTATATAAAAACATGAGTGCAATTTTTCATAAAGACTGTAAAAATGCCCTTAAACTGATAGGGAAATCCGATGGAAATTCCACACTACTGTTATCTTCTTTCCATGAGTTTTAGGTATTGGGGGGGGATACTAGAGGATGCTTAGGATCCCTTCAAATAGCGACAGACAAAAATAAATCCCTAGTTACTCTTCTATATATGAAGAAAGGTCCAATAGATTGAATGGAGGATAGAGTGCAAATAAGCTAAAATGGCTGAGGGCTAGCTGAGCTTACATCAAACTAACTGGGGCTATGGTGAACCTTTCCTAGACCAAAGATGTTGGAAATTATTTAGGATCAACCTTACACTGGACTAATGCAGTGGCAACGTAGTGGCTTTCAATCTGGGCTGATAGATTTGGATCAGGTGTAGGTCTCCTCCTCTTCATCCTTTTTTGTGGTTGTGTCACTGCCTGGTTTTGGCCGGTCCAGAAATTGTACAGATCTGATATCACCCAACACAACTGTACTGATACTAAAGACATGTTCCTATTCCAGGCCATCTACAACTGCAGATCTTTGAACCATACTATTGGATTTGGACTTTGAATTTTACTATTACTCTATAGCCATAGAACACTGAATATCAATGTAAAACTAATGGAAAGAGGCAATGTTACTGACCATTCTTTCTGGAGGCAGGCACAGAAATCTGCCTGGATTCCTGAAGAGGACTGAGGATGCATGGTAGTGTATGGTTGCATGTCTCACTTCTAATGGGCCCAGTTCACTGCAGTTGGAAATCTTGCCTAAGAGCCTCAATTCCTAAATTACAGCACTTGAACTGCCATGATTTGATCCTCTGCAACCCTGAAATCTGCAATTTACAGGTTGGCACACAATAATGGGCGCCTTACCATATTACAAATCCCAAGGTTCCATATATGATCTAACCTGAACCCTCAGGTAATACCAAGTTCCTTCTGTGGGTTAAAGCAGTGGTTCCCAACCTGGGGTCAGGACCCCTTTGGGGATTGAACAGGGGTCACCATGAGCCTGTGAAGAAAAAGGCACAAACGGCTTGGGTCTGGAGGAGGAGGGGGAGGAAGGGAGGGAAAGAGTGAGTTGCAGCTTGATAGGTTGGAGTGGATGTCAGTCAATGGCACTGGAGGCTGTAATTGGCTGAGGGTGACTGTAGAGGGACGTTCTCTATGGCACCTGCGGCAGTGGCCTGCCAAAGGGGGCTTGTGGCCAATTCCAAGCAGGGCAAGGGGGTCACCACAACATCAGGAATTGTATTAAAGGGTCACGGCATTAGGAAGGTTGAGAACCACTGGGTTAAAGCTATAGAGTGTTACCTCAATTTACGAATTTAATCCATTCCAAATGTGTGTTCTTAAGTCGAACTACTCTTAAGTCGGGGTAGCTATCTAAAAAATTGAAAAAAATAAATTAAAAAATAATTTTAAAATACTTGTAAGTCGAGCAGACCATATCTAAAATTTGTAATGTGGTAGTTCAAATGGCAACAGTTTTCTGCTCTTAAGTCGAATTGCTCTTAAGTCAAGCTGCTCTTAAGTTGGGGTACCACTGTATTGCTATGATAAACTATTGCAAACAGGTGTTACATGAAATTAAGTACATAATTCTTTAAGCATAGGGTGAAAAAGCCAGAGCACAAAACACAAGGCAGCCAGAGCACGCAAGAGATAATACCCAGAATGGGATGGACCAATCCATTGAAGGTGTACTGATTTTGTAGATTACCAGCATGCCTTACTCTCCCTGATCTGTGTTTTTCTGTCCTTCCCCATCTTGCCATTACACCATAGCAGCCCTGGGTTTCTATCCTAAAAAGACAAATGTTCTTGGGATAAAGTTATTTAATCTCACTACAGACCCGTTGGCAAAGAGTCCAGCTGAGTCTAGACAAAGATTTGATTTTTTTTAATTCAAAGGGGAACAATTTGCAAAAGGGTAAGGCAATTTAGGGCTTTCAAGAAGGAAAATATCACAACGATAAATGTTTAACTATTCATTGGACACAGAGACAGGAAGGCGGTGAAGCTGCATTTAATATTCTTCCACACCATCATCACAGATGGTCACTAAGAATGCCCACGTTTTTTGAAACTGGTCCGGGTCATTAGGTCAGGAACAATCTGTAAAATACAGAACAAATAGAAGAGCAGAGGGATACAGAAACTGGTTAGTTAGCCTGTAGTACACCCCTATTGCTATGTCATTTGTTTACTCCCCTAATATTCACCCAAATAATTTCAAGAAGGCTTTCATACTTGGTCTCCTGGATTTCACTGCAGGAGTAGTAATTCTTTACGTGCAATACAACTCCTCCTCCTCTTTTGTTGGGTCTGTTAATTTTGAACAAAGCAAAAGCAAAAAGTGTTCTGCTTATATACCGCCCCATACCACTTCAAGTAGTCTCTGGGCGGTTTACAGTTTTTTAATTACAATATACAGGCTACACATTGTCCCCCCACCCCCCAGCTGGGTACTCATTTTACCAACCTTGGAAGGATGGGAGGCTCAAGGACAGGGGGCCTAACTGCTTGTGCCTCTATCAAGAGGGGTGTAAAACAAGGTTGCCTACTAGCCCCCGCCCCATTTTGTTTAATCTGTTCTTGCATGATTTCTAGATGGAGTTGAGGGCTGTTGCCCCTAAATAGGACAGCCCTTCAAATATTTGAAATGTGCTATCCTATTGTCCCTCAGTCTTCTTTTATCTAGGCTAAACATGTCCAACTCTTTCAGTCTTTCCTCCTAGGGCTTGGCTTCCAGCCCCCTGTCCTCAGAAGGATGGAAGGCTGAGTCAACCATGAGCCTGCTACCTGGGATTGAACCCCAGGTCGTGAGCACAGTTTTCCCTGCAGTACAGGCATTTAACCACTGCGCCACGGGGCTCACAATTTATATCCTTCTAGCAGCACATTCCGATCATGGGTTTCATCCCACCAAGTTTTGGTAATGGCAACAATATCGCACCTGCCCTTGTGAACTAGGATTTATGCATTATTTATTTATTTATTTATTTATTTATTTATTTATTTATTTATTTATTTATTTATTTATTTATTTATTATTTACACTTATAAACCGCACCAACTTTCCCATAGGGTGCCTTCAAAGTTCTGCTTATATACCGCTCCATACCACTTCAAGTAGTCTCTGGGTAGCTTTACACTTTGATTACAGTATGCAGGTGACACATTGTTTTCCCTGTTTGTTCCCCATGCTTTGAACATTAGTGTACTTTCTGCTCTCATGGCTGATATCTAGAAGAGCATTGACTCAAATGTCTTACTTTTATCTCCTTTTATTTCTCAATAGATCAGGTTGTTGATACTCCTACTTTTTGTTGTCATAATTCTGTGAGGTAGGGAAGGCGAAGGAGGAGGATATGGCTCAAAAGACAACATGACTTTCATGTTTCATGGTTTTGTGGAGATTCGAACTCTCACCTATATGACCTTGTCTGTACTCTCTTTCCTCCCATTATCTGCTCTTAACAATTAGAGAAGGTTATCAACAGTGAGCCTAATAGTGCCTTGTATTTGCAGCTCTGTTATATCCTTGACATATTCCAACTTGGCTGTAGCAATCACAGGCAGCCACTCAAACAATAGTTACCATTCTTTCTAAAGCTGTTGCCTGCCAGCAAACACTGAGCTCTGGAACCATTCAGGATCTCACAGCTTTAATGAAAACACAAAAATCCCTGGAATCCTTTTGCAGCATAACTCAATACATTCACTCTTTTGACCTCTGGCTGACCTACCAATGAGGTGTTAATTACTAAGGGATTAGCACCTTTCCACTATCACACAAAAGTGAGTTGTTGAGGAACAAGAGGTGATGAATATGGAGACACCAAGCAAATCCTAAGAGACTCAAGCCACAAAAGCAGAGATTTCAGATATAATTTGCAGACTCCCTCCACTCTTTGTCACCAGATGTTAATGTTTCTGTTTGATCCATACCTCGTTCTCCAAGAGAAAAGAATTCCTGTGTTACCTTCAATCAAGACACGTCCCACTTATGATGACTAGAGATGGGCACGACTTGAAAAAAATTTTTTTCGAGTTGTCGTTAGTCGGGCCGGTTCCGTTTCGGGTCGTTTCCGTTTTTCGCGAAAATTCGCAAAAATTAGTCGTTCGTTTTTTCGTTTTTTTGTTTTCATTAGTACTGGTTTTGGGGGGGTAGCGGGCACCTCTGTGGGGTGGGTGCCTCCTCTGGCCCGCTATAAAGGGAAAGCGGGCTCCTGGAGGCACCCGTGGGTGCCTCCTATCCTCACCCACTAGGAAGGGGAAGCAAGCTCCAAGAGAACCCTCAACATGGGGGTCTACCCTCCTCACCTGCTGCTGCAAAATGGTATGCATAGCCATATGGATATGCATACCAGTTGCAGACAGTGAGACCAGTGAGTGAACCCAGAGCCATAGGGTGATGCCTAAGGCTCTCGCACCGCCATGTCTCACAAAGAAGGGAATCGTACTTGCGTGTAGTGCAATGCAAGTAGATCTGGCTTAGGGTTAAGGTGGGTTAGTGCAAGGGCTAGGGTTAGGCTAGTGACGGGTAAGGTTACGGTGGGCTAGTGGGTTGCACCTCTGGGTGCCTCTCTGACCCACTAAGAAGACAGTCTGTGACGTATGGGTAAGGAGTCAAGGATTAGGGTTAGGGTTAGGGGGCTAGGGCAGGTTTTAGGGGGCTTTTTGGCACATCCCAGAAGTCTCCATGGCCAAGTGGCCATACGATTGGTGGGATGGCTCCAAAAATTTGCATGGTCGTCCACTCCCACATTGCTGGCCACTCGGCCAGCCCATCATTGCGCAGGTGTAAAAAAAAATAAAAAAAATAAAATCAATGGAGGACAGAGGAGGAGAGGAGAGACATTTTGTTGCAAGAAAAAACCCACTGCTACTGTGAAAAATCTGGCAGTTTATAAACTGTGTTTCATGTGTTTCTGTTGTGCTTGTGTGTTTTTGGACCACGATTTCAAAAACAATATTGCGTTCGCCACCCCATTTTGGATCCCCTGCCCGCACCGCATGGCATGGCGAGTCCGGCTGCCCAGGACGGGGGGGAGGCGGGACCCTCCCTCCAGAAACCACCCCTCCGGTAGGTGCCCTGCGCCCTTAGTCAAGCAGGCATTTTTCCGCCTGCTTTTTTGGCCCGGGAATGGGTGGGGGGAGAGTTTAAAAGTTTTTTCCTGTGCCGTCCGTGCCGCTTGCTTGCGCTTTAATTGCGGCGGCCGGCGGCGAGACTGGGCTTTTTGCTGGCTGCGAGCCTGTGGCGAGTCCCACCAGAGCAGCCCAGGACGGGGGATGGGGGGGAGGCCGGGGACCTCCAGAAACAACCCCTCTGGTAGGTGCCCTGAGGCACGGCAGGCATTTTTCCGCCTGCTTTTTGGCCGGGAACTGGGTTTTTTTAACTTTTAAAAACTTTTTTTCTGTGCCGCGTGGCATCGCGCGATTGCGCGATGCAAGGAACGAGCACGACAAATCAGACCAAAATTGTTCATTCATCGGTTCGAGCTCGAAGTCTGGCGGAGTAATTTCCGTTACCGTTTCCGTAGAGTAACGGAAGTAACGGAAATGGAAACGGGAATACCGCTAAGTCGTGCCCATCTCTAATGATGACCCTGTAAATGAAAGAGAAGACTTCTCCAAAATGTCTTCTGAAGAGCCCTCTTCTGCTCCTGTAAACTCAACACAATGGGTTCCTTTAGGAAATTAATTTCATATTTCATCTTCCTCATTTCTTCCTTCCTCCAACCTCTCTCAGCACTGTATTCTCAAAGGCTTTCACGGCCAGGATCTGATAGCTGTTGTGAGTTTTTCGGGCTGCTTGGCCATGTTCTGGAAGTTTTTCTTCCTGATGTTTCACCAGACTCTGTCGCTGGCATCTCCAGAGGGCAAGGAGCTCAAGGAACTAGGAATTTCTATTAGAGCCAAAAAACATACAATGGCCACTTAGCGCAAGGGTTTTTTTCCCCTTTTCATGATTATTTATATATAACTCATCCTGTTGTGTGACCAGTTTTCTTTGTATACACAGGTACCTCTATTTACAAGTGGCTCTACCTATGAGCAATTCGACTTAAGAATTGGAAACTGTTGACTTTTTAATTGCTGCCTTACAAATTTTAGATGCGGTCTGCTCTATTTATAACTTTTTTATTTTTTTATTTTTTAAAATTTATGTGATTTTTTTAGATACGGCTGCCCTACTTATCAGTTGTTCGACTCATGAGCATGCATCCAGAACGGATTAAGCTCATAAGTAGAGGTACCACAGTATATTATAGCATGATGAGGACTTGACATGAAAAACTTCAAATATCGGAAAAAAGGAAAAGGATGCTATTGAAAAATCAAATCAGACAAACAAATACAAATATCAGCCAAATTCATTTTACAGCCAAAGGCTTGATTTAAAAAAAATCACACTTTACTAATGGGTTGCAAGTAATAAATTAACAGATATGGATAGGATAGAAAGAAAGCATAAATTCCTTTACCCTTTGAGAGGAGTCATCTCAGATGTTCAAATTAGGGGAGGCAAACATACAAGGAATGCTACAGGAAAATGTGAAACCACAAAAACCTCAATGCTCCTAGGGGCCATTAAGGAGAACACTTCTTCCCTAGTTCTGTCCTCTATTCTCACTCTGTTAATCAAATATTGATACAAAGCTGCAGTGGCACAAGGACTTTAATAACTGAAAGCAAAGAAGCACCAAAGATAAAGAAGGACGTCCAAGTAGAAAAGTTATTATAATATAACTGGAAACAGAATCATTATTTATTTAAAATATTTTTACCCCACTTTTTTTAACCTTAAGAGGACCCAAGGCAGTTTTACATCATTAAAAGGGAAACATTTAAAAGCTTTTAAAAGTATACAAATATTTATCAAGAAATATACATGTATTGTATGGAATATAGTAAATAAAAACACAATTAAAATCATGGGTGGCAATGAACTTCCATTATTCAGCCCAACTTGCTTTTAGTAAAGATAGCATAATCCCATTAAAAGGAGCATACTATTCCCCTATTAAAGCCGTTTCTCTGGTTACCAAACCTGTTCCAAGCAAAATCCAAAGTGCTGTTTATAGCTAAAAAGGGGTAAAAACCACCAAAAGTGCAGTCTGTTGTGGTTTGTGGTTCATTACGGTTGATGAACCATGCACCACAAATCACCTCACATAAACCAACAAATCGGTGAATCAATTCATGGATTGGGTTTTTTTTGTTTTGTTTTGGTTTGGTTTGACAACCCGTTTGTGTGTGTGTTGTGTCTTTACAGTTGTGACCGACTCTTCGTGACTCCATGTCCATGGAGTTTTCTTGGCAGGAGTACTGGAGTGGCTTGCCAGTTCCTACTCCAGGCGCCTACAGCACCTGGTATTCCCTGGTGGTCTCCCATCCAAGTACTAACCCGGGCCGACCCTGCTTAGCTTCCGAAATCAGGCGAGATTGGATGTGCTTAGGGCATCAAGGCAGCTCTTTGATTACCCATGGCTGCCCTTAAAAAAAAAAAAAAACCCCCTGCCCCTACAGCTTGCCTCCACCCCATTTCCACAGTCCACCATTGCTTCTCTCAAGCCACGTTGTTTGCAAACATGGTGGTGGCAGCTTCCCTTAGGGAAAAGGAAGACACAGCCAACATATTGGCAAAGATGGTGGTGGCAACAGCAGCAGAGGCCACGGGCAGAAGCTTCTGCAGCTTCCAGGGCACCAGCGGCAGTGGCACCCACAGTGACACCAAGGGTGGCAAATATAAGGAGCCAAAGTGGACAGTGGGATTGAGGGGCATGCTGTGGTGTCCTCTGCCTGTGGTGATACATTCATCTGGGTCTGTGGACCTCACACATATGAAGATATGAATGCTTAAGGAACCAGCAATATTTGTTGAATGCCATGCTTCAATTTTTTTTTATCCCAAAGGATTTCAGCAGGGACAAAGTTACCTCAAAGAGAGCCTCCCCACATTTCTTTTATCCAAAAGCTAGGGTCATCATCACACAAGATTCTCCTTCATGTATCCCAAGAAAACAAAATGAAGCTGATAGTTCGTTGAGGCAGGGACTTCTCTTTGGTGGCATCTCACAGTGCCACTCTATTCTGCTCTGGTCAGACCCCACCTGGAGTACTGTGTCCAGTTCTGAGCACCTCAATTTAAAAAGGATGTTGACAACATCAAGCAGGTGCAGAGGAGGGCGACCAGGATGGTTGAGGGTCTGGAGGAAATGTCTTACGAGGAACGGCTTAGGGAACTGGGAATGTTTAGCCTTTCAAAAAGAAGGCTGAGGGAGGATATGATAGCTATGTTTAAATATTTGAAAGGATGTCATATTGAAGAGGGAACAGGTTTGTTTTCCATGCCTTCTGAGACAGGACTCGGGGCAATTGTTTCAAACTACAGGAAAAGAGATTCCATTTAAACATTAGGAAGAACTTCATGAAGGTTAGAGCTATTCGGCAGTGGAATATGCTGCCACAGAGGTTGGTGGAGTCTCCTTCTGTGGAGGTTTTTAAGCAGAGGGCAGATGGCCATCTGTTGGAAATATTGTGATGGAAGTTCCTGCATGGCATAGGGTTGGGCTGGATGGCCCTTGAGGTCTCTTCCAACTCTATGATTCTATGATTCATCTATGAAATGCCCTACTTAACATTACCTTTTCTTGGGGAAGAGGGTTAACTAGGGTTCATTTGGTTTTTTTATGTGTTGTTGTTGTTGTTGTTGTTGTTGTTGAGCTTTTTGTGCCCAATGAACAGTCCTTTATCTCCAAAGGACTTTAGAATCTCATTTTAGTGCTCTTAGATCTTAGCAACGCTCCATGTCGTTGCTGGTTTTAATTTGGTTTTATGTGTGTCACTGTTTGGATTCTGTGCTTGATTTTATTATGTGTTGGTTTTACCTTTGTCTGTGGCTCCTGAATTATATTTCTAATGTAAAGCAGACCACCCACCCAAAGTACCCCAGTTATTGGATGACTTAAATGTAAAATAATTTAGAAAAAAAACTTTCTTTTTAAGTCTTTAGTTTCATCAATGGCTTTGGTCCAGAAATTTCAACTAGTACCAAATGTGGCTGTCAGAATGCTAGGAAGAACTACATGATGTACTGATTTTACGCTGGCCCCACATCATGCATATAGAGTGGCTTTTACGCCAGATGATGCGGTATATAAATAAATAAATATATAAATATATAAATAAATGTTTGTTTAATCATTTATTTGTTTGTTTTTGAGACCAAAGGAAAAAGAGAAATAAGCAAATAATTAAAAAGTGAACGGGTTGAGAAGTGGTGACTTGAAAAAGTGACTGATGTCTCTGTCACATTGGCATTCCTCTGCCCAATAAATTCACTTAATGAAATTTTCAGCCATTGGAATTAAACACATCAGCAGATACAGCTACCTATATTTGTAGCCCAAAAGTTATCTTATTGTAGATTCCTGATATGTAACAGTTGAAGATTTGTAGTCTGTGTGAGAGGGAAAGGTGGTGTGCTTAATTCATAACTATAAACATAGCTCAAAATACATGAGGATTGAGAACCAGACTCCTGCTCTGGCTGCAACATCATCTAGCCATGGTCTTTAAGATCATCATCTAACCAAGGACTTTAAAAGTAACTTCCTGGTAAAGCACATATTTTACCATGTCTGAACTTCTGGGACCTGCTTTGAAGAAGGGTGATTTATACTTGAAAGCTTGCAATTTTTTAAAAAATTAATGGCCTATAAAGGCCTGTAACCTATTTTTGCAATTGTGTTTTGTGATGGCCATCCAGCTCAAACCCCTTTTTGCTTTGATAGACTTGGAAAAGCAAAACAACTCAAAGCTATCTGCCTGAAGTGCTGAATGTGTCTATATTGCTTTCTTCCACATGGAAAAAGAATGCAAATTCTTTCATCCTAGTTATGAACAAAACAGAAGTAGTACAGTGGTACCTTGTATAAAGGAATTAATTTGTTCCAAATGAAATTCTGTTAAGCAAAATTTCCTTTATACAAATTTCCCATAAGAATGCACTGAAAATGGCAGAATCCCTAAGAGTGACCATTTTTATGTTGTACGGATTTGCCCTATAGGCGATTCTGTTAAGCAAATTTCCCCTTCAGAATTTTTTATGTTGTATAGATTTTATGTTATAGAAACCGTGAGTTATACGAGGGTATGCTGTACAGTGGTACCTTGTATAAAGGAATTAATTCATTCCAAATGAAAATCTGTTAAGCAAATTTTCCTTTATACAAATTTCCTATAGGAATGCATTGAAAATGGAGTGTTCCCTAATCGCGACCATTTTTATGTTGTAACGGATTCGCCCTATAGGCAATTCAGTTAAGCAAATTTCCCCTATCTCTGGAATTTTTTATGTTGTACAGATTTTATGTTATACAAACCATTTGTTATACGAAGGTCCACTGTTTTAATAACCCTAATTGCTCTACAGTCCCTCCCTACTCTTGTTCAGTGTTAGCATTTCTTTATTCTCTACAGCATGAACAGAGCAAGGTGCACAATTGAGGAACAAGATGGAACCAAAGTTTGAAGCCAAAGAAAGGCGGAGGAGAGAAAAATTCATTCACATAAACCCATCTTTGCTGGGGGGGGGGTTAATTTTAATTTTATGTTTTTACTCTGACTTTCATACTACTGTAGTATTATATTGTTGTGAACCGCCCAGAGTTCCATTGCAAGACGGGCGGTATAGAAATGTAAACAGAAAGAAGAAAGAAAGAAAGAAAGAAAGAAAGAAAGAAAGAAAAAAGAAAGAAAGAAAGAAAGAAAGGAAGGAAGGAAGGAAGGAAGGAAGGAAGGAAGGAAGGAAGGAAGGAAGGAAGGAAGGAAGGAAGGAAGAAAGAAAGAAAGAAAGAAAGAAAAGAAAGAAAGAAAGAAAGAAAGAAAGAAGAAAGAAGAAAGAAAGAAAGAAAGAAAGAAAGGAAGGAAGGAAGGAAGGAAGGAAGGAAGGAAGGAAGGAAGGAAGGAAGGAAGGAAGAAAAGTTGATAAAAGCACACTATTTTTGCCAACCCATCCCCAAAGAGAGGGCTGTTCTCCGAGGCCTGTTGTGAGTTGCCACCAGGTACATCCATGAATCCTGCCATCGTGTTGTTAAATATGGTTTGGGATTAAAAACCCTACTCCAGCTTTTCTAACCCTTTTCACTCTTTCTCCTCCTTCCCCTGCCTAGTGCTTCCTTTCACCTAGTAAGCCTCTCCATCGTCTACCCCTTCCATCCTTCTCTGTCAGACCTAGAGCATTAGGACAATTAGCACAAGCCCACTGGCGCCAATTAGCAGGCAATACTGTCTCCGTGGTGGGAGGGGGACTGGAAGAAATAGGGGCCTGTGTCTCCAGCCGGCCTTCACACTCAATTACTTTAAGTGGAGTCTCCGAGCTGCGGTTGGTTGGACAGTTGTTGCAGTAATTGTGTCTTCTCTGTTGCTGCAGGCACTCTGCTCCCAGGCTCTCTGATACCCTCTTTATTGACTCTCTGCCTTGTCTGCTTACATCAACACAGACTTCTTCAAAGAGAAAAGATGTGGTGGGGGAAGGCTTGGGGGCAGGGGGGGGTTTGATGTCTTAATCTGAAGCTTTAGAAAAGTCACTCTCAGACTACCAGAAGATGAGGCCATGTTCACAAAAGATTGGGTGTCTTTAGAAACATAAACAAACTTGCATCTGTCTACCAACACTCAGTTACAAATTTGGTCCTATTCGTACATCCAGGTTTCAGTATTTCTACCCTTTTGGACATAATGTGAATTCTGATTATGCTAAGTTCACAGAGATTTCCAACCATCATACAAAGCTCATATCACTCTCTCATCGAGGATCACAGCGTGAAATTGAAGGACAGGGTTTGATACAAGATTATTACCTACAGTGAACAGTAATAGTTCTCCAGGTGTTTTTTTTTCTGGCTCCGACTTGATATGGCTGGGCTTTGATTATAGGGTATATTTCCGAAATATATGTACTCTACCACAGAACTCTATTTGTTCCCCAATAATACAATCAGGAAGATGAATTCTAAAGAATAGGAATATTATCACATGAAAGCAACCACTTTTAAAAATCCACACAAGTTAGGCACCTCTTAAAAAACAAATAGTGATCTTAGTCCCCGGAAACAGGGACAACAGAAGTGTATAATACTGACTTTTAAGAGAGGGAGAGAGAGAGAGAGAGAGAGAGAGAGAGAGAGAGAGAGAGAGAGAGAGAGAGAGAGAGATCCTGCTTCTACACTGGCAGGAGAATCAGAGATGTGCAAAACCAATATCTTAATAGCTTTTTATAAGAATCCCCCACAAACCCACACATTTCTTAATAACTTTGATGGAAAGTTATATTTTTTTAAAAAAATCTATATCTTGGAAAAACCAAAACTGGGATACCTACCCATGCAGACAGTACATGTTAGATGCTCAGCAAAGTATTGCTTCATTTCACTTGAGATTTAGGCCACATTCTGAGACTAAGGCAGTTTTGGTTGCTCAGACTGATGACCTACAAAGGGAGGACAACCAGGGGAATGTAGTCTTGTTCGTCCTTCTGGATTACTGAGTGGTGTTTGATACAACTGACCATGGTGCAGGCTATCTTGAACAAGCTACGGAGTACAGGGATCAGGGGCTAGCTTTATGCTGGCTCTGGTCCTATCTTGACCATCATCTCCAGATGGTACAACTTGGGGATGCAGTTTTGACTCTGTGGGGAAGTCATCATGAGATGTAGAGTTCTCTGTCATTAATATGATACACTGCTTCCTCTCTCCTTTACAATGGAAGTTCTACAGACCTTAGAACTAGAGATGGGCATGAAACAAACTTTTAGTTCATTTTGTTATTCGTTATTCAATTTGTTAGGTAAAGAAACGAATAACGAACCCCAGAGTGATTTTAGAATGAATTGAACCAAACCGGGGGGGGGGAAATGGTTTGGTTAGGTTTGTTTTGTTCTTCCCTGCTGGCGATGACAGCCCGACTGTCATCGCCTGCGGGGGAGGACTGTCTAGAGCAGGCCTGCCCAAAGTCTGGCCCGGGGGCCAAATCCAGCCCGTCAGGCCATTCTGAGTGGCTCGCGGCTGGCTGGCCCGCCCCTCCCTCCCCCTCCGCCCCATGTGGTTTTTTTAAAATCTTCTGCCAACACTGACACCTCTGGGGAAAGTGTGTTGGTGGGCAGGCCAGCGGGCCTCTGCCACCTCCAAGGAGCTTTGAGGTGGGCTGGTGGGTGAGCCGTTGCCACCGCTGGGGAGCTTGGGGGGGTGCAAGGTTGCACAGATCGCCTCTTCCAAGGGGCAACCTGTGGCCATGGCTCCCCATGCTACCTTTGGTCCCCACCCTCTTCCTCCCTCCCTCCCTCCCTCCCTTGGTCCCTGACTTCCTTCCTGCGGGTGGGGTTGCATGGGGTCTGTGGGTGGGGCTTATGGGTCAGTGGGTGGGGCTTGCAGTGGGGTGGCAGGGTTGGGGAGCAACCGGCCCCTGACACATTCTTAGCCACCAAACCAAATCTGGCCCTCCTTACAAAACGTTTGGGCACCCCTGGTCTAGAGAGAGCCCCGTTCTCGCCTCCGCATACGGAGCTGAGACTGTGGCTCTCTCTCAAGGGATCTCCTCTGTGGGTGGATGACAGCCCTCCCGGAAGTCGAGAGAGGGCCCCAGTCTCTCTCTCAAGGGCTCTCCACCACGGGTGGATGACAGCCCACCCGGCTGTCATCCACCCACGGGGGAGAACTGTCTAAAGAGAGCCCCGTTCTCAGCTCTGCAAGCAGAGACAGGAACAGGGGTCTCTTTAAAGGGATCTTCTCAGCTGGTAAGAACCCAAACCAGTTCAAATTGGTTCGGGTTCATACGATTTTTTTTTTTTTAAAAAATCGTACAAAACCGAACTGAACCGAACCAAGGGAGGGCCCGAACCAGACGAACCCAAACCATGGGTTTTCTGGTTTGTGCCCATCTCTACTTAGAACATTGCCTGCTCTTGGCTATGGGTCGGGCAAGGGCTAACAAGCTGAACCTGAATCCTAAAAAGATGGAGTTCTTGTTGGGAGGTGACCCCAACCCTTTAGGGGACTCTTTGTCTGGACTGGATGAGGTTACAAGTCTGCAATTTGGATGAGCTTGTGAATCTATCCCTCTCCATGAATAAATAGATCTCAGCTGCAACCAGGTGTGCGTTTTCCAGACTGCACACCAGGGACTCTATCCGGACAGGAAATACTAGTTCATTTATCTCAAAGATAAGATCCTGCAATGCTCTCTACCTGGGACTAGCCTTGAACAGCAGATGGAAGGTGCAACAGGTTCAAAATGTTTTTGAAAACACTTTTTAAAGGCAGTCCCGTGTAGAGCGCATTACAGTAATCCATCTGAGATGTAACTAGGGCACAATGGCCCTAAATGGATACAGCTGGCAAACTAGTTTTAACTATGCAAAGGCTATTGCTGAAACCTGGGCATCCAGGCTCAGAGATGAATCCAGGATCACAAACCCCAAAGCTGTTTTGAGAGAGAATGTAAACCCATTCACCACAGGACAGTACCTCCAAGTCCCATCCCAGAGAGGTGGTCTAGAAGGATACCATGGTTGGTGGTATCAAATACCACTGAGAGGTTGAGCAGCACTAACAGGGACATCCTTCTGTTCAGCTCTCAGCATAGGTCATCCATCAAGACAACCAAAGCAGTCTCTGTCCCAAAACTATATAATTGTAGGTAATAATGTATCTAGATAATTCATCTCATCCAAGAACCCCTGGAGTGAAGGAGCCACAACCCACTTGAGCATCATGCCAAATGATGGGATATTAGAGACTAGCCAGTAATTATCCAGTCCTGTGGGGTGCAAGGAGGATTTTTCCAGTAATGATCTTACTACTGTCTCCTTCAATAGGCTTCATTTAGGAACAACCTGTCACATTAAATGCTGCAGGACAGGGGGGCCTAACTGCTTGGGTCTCTTATCAAGAGAGGTGTAAATCAAGGTTGCCTAGTAGCCCCTCCATTTTGTTTAATCTGTTCTTGCATGATTTCTAGATGGAGTTGAGGGCTGTTGCCCCTAAATAGGACAGCCCTTCAAATATTTGTAATGTGCTATCTTATTGTCCCTCAGTCTTCTTTTATCTAGGCTAAACATGTCCAACTCTTTCAGTCTTTCCTCCTAGGACAGTGGTGGTGAACCTTCGGCACTCCAGATGTTTTGGACTACAACTCCCAGAATTCCAAGCCTGTATTGCCAATGACAAAGGGTTGTGGGAGTTGTGGTCCAAAATATCTAGAGTGCTGAAGGTTCGCCACCACTGTCCTAGGGCTTGGCTTCCAGCCCCCTGATCATCCTTGTTGCCCTCCTCTGAACTTGTTCAGCCTCTTTCTTGAATTGTGGTGTCCAGAATTGTGCCTGACCAGTGCTGAAAAGAGGGGGATGAGCACCTCATGGGATGTGGAAATTATACTTTTGTTAATGCAGCCCCATCACACTGTTGGCTCAACCATGGGAAATATTCATGGATGAATAGGTAAATATTTAATATTTAGAATACTGCAAACAACTGAAATCATCCAATGAAAATAAGTTGTTGGAGATTCAGTACAGAAAAGAGATGAAGTTCACGCAATGTGCAGTTTGTTAATGGTGTTCATTACCATAAGATGTAAAAATACCCTCCATCTTAGGTTCAAACTGAAATATATACTTCACATACTATATTTTTAAGAGAGGTGAAAGTAAAATGATAATTTGCTACTTCTGAAGAGCCTGGAATGTATAATAGAAATTGATTAATTTTAAAATGTAGCTTTCAAGGTCTGTGTATAGTTATGAAAATGTGCATGCACAATACAATTTCTATTTTAATATGTTATAGACATTGCAGTCTCTTGAACAGTGTGTCTTCTTTTTCTGATTTAATCAGGAAACAGAGATTCTTTGAGTTGGGAATTGGACAAGATCTTTACTACTACATTCATTGTTCAGTCTAGTGAACTAGGCCCACTAGAATGTCGCACGCACGCTCACTCAGGGTGGCCACACGCAGGGAGGCGCGGAGGTCAGCTATGCGCAAGCGCACCTTCTCTGTGGTGGGCCCCTCATTGTGGAACCATCTTCTGAGTGAGCTGCACCTTGCACAGTCCCTGTCTGCCTTCAAAAAGGCTTTCAAAACCATGCTTTTTAGGGAGGCATTTGGTGACCTTTAATTTAATTTTTTTCCCTCTTCCGCCCCTTTACGCCTCTTGCTGAGGGTCTTTCCCCTCTGTTCTTGTTTTATATTGTTGCTTTTAACTTGTTTAACTTGTTGTAAACCACCCAGAGTTCCACCGGAAGATGGGAGGTATAGAAACAAAATAAATAAATAAATAAATAAATAAATAAATAAATAAATAAATAAATAAATAAATAAATTTTTAATGAGAGGACTAAAGTTTAGGTCTTGGCTACCTTTCACAATGGAGAAGTCAGCAAGCAAAGTAAACTAGATTCTGCATCACAAATATACAAGCAAGAACCTTCTAACTCTGACAAAACCCCCTGCAAAAGAAGCACACAACTTTCCATTATGGGATTCATCAGCTTTCTTCTGCACCATGAACCAAGACAGAACTATGCTCCCAAATGCAGTGTAAGGATTGCTTAGAAACATATTTTCAGCACTTAAACACCCCCCTGAGAAGCTTTCCATAACATTTTCCAGGTGAGCACCCTTGCGCTCTGTGCTGTGTCACCCACTTATCATTCACCACTCCAACACAACAGGATCAACCGATTGACACAGTTTTTCTCACGCTTATGGCCTCCTGAAGCCGACCTCCCTTCCCGAGTGCTAGATCAAATCCAGGAGACTGGGTCAGTGGATGGTGTTAAAAGCCTTTCTCTTCTTCTCTCAGTAATGTAAGTGGTAAGGTGGCAACTGTGAATGAAAACATTTTGAGTTGATTGTCCTGCAGATGATATTTCCAGCTGGTTGGAGAAGCCACAGAAGAGAATGTGGTTGAAGAGGTGTATGGTTTGTATGATCTTGGACTATGAAGAAGCAGAAACGGTGAATATTGCTATCCTTATTTGCCATTTTACTGACCATTCCTTGTACATTTTCACTTTGATTAGCGTAACTGTCACTGAGAGCAGTAACTTTAAACTGTCCACTATTTGCGTTGCTTTGGCAGAGAGAAAGACTGTAATTGCAGCTAGTGGAATGGATAAGGCAGAAGCACATTCTAGTGGTAATTATACTTCATTAGAAAAAGCAGGTGAGAGCAAAAGTAGAAGAAACTTCTTAACAGCTAGTGAAAAATTTTACAAGATCACCCAAATGGCAACAAACCAACCAAAGGGTGCTGCCATATAGTGACGAACGCTCAGAGAAGAATGAGACATGAGGGGGATCACATCAAGATCATGGGAAGTGATAGTACCACTCTATATTCCCCTAGGGAGGCCACATGTAGAATACAATGTCCAGTTCTGGTCGCCACAGTACAAACAAGACACAGAGGACCTAGAAAAATTGCAGAGAAGAGCAAGCAAGATGATAAGGGGGCTGGAGGCTAAATCATATGAAGAACGACTAAAAGAACTAGGCATGTTTAGGCCGACCAAGAAAAGACTGAGGGGAGACATGATCACAGTCTTCCAGTACCTGAAGGGTTGCCACAGGGAAGAGGGCATTGATTTATTCTCAACTGCACCTGAGGTTAAGACAAAAAACAATGGGCAGAAACTCATCAGAAGGAGAGCCAACCTGGAAATCAGGAGAAATCTCCTGATGGTGAGAGCCATCCAACACTGGAACAGCTTGCCTCTCGTATTGTTCCACTGTCTAATGGCTCTCACCATCAGGACATTGTGGGTGCCCCATCACTGGAAGAAAAAATTGGACAGCCCTCTGTCCAGGATAGTATGAGGTCTCCTGCCTTGGGCAGGGAATTGGAAGAACTCCAAGGTCCCTTCCAAACCTACAATGATCCTATGAATCTATGAATTTGTTTTTCACAAATGTCCAGGCAAAACCTTCAATCTAAGAGGGAGGGAACTGCCAGGAGAAGACTACACATAGGACTGAAGTCCTGAGAAATATTTTCAAGTTCTTCAGCAGCTGTTTTCATTCTGTCGCAAAGGAAATGGGCAGATAAAAATAAACTCTGTAGAGGTTCCAAGAAAGTATTGGTCTGTAGTCTCTGCCCATTAGGTTCTGCACATGAAACCTCTCAAAAAAAAAACTACCATGATCCCTTGCAGCTTCCAATGAGGATGCTGGAGAGGCTGTCTCTCTCCTTATTGTCCTGCTGGAAGGCAGAGATACAGTATTTCTCTTCCAGATTGCACACCAGTGACTAGTTCATAATTTGGTAATCTCAAAGATAAAATACTGAAATGCTATCTACCTGGGACTAACCTTGAACAGCAGATGGAAGTTGCAACAGGTTCAAAATGTTTTTGAACCTTTTTAAACACTTTTAAAGGCAGTCCCATGTAGAGCACATTACAGTTATACATCTGAGGTGTAACATCGGTGACTAGAGATGGACACGAAATGAGCAATTTTTCATTTTCGTTTTCATTTTTTGTTTCATTACGTAACGAAACGAAAAACAAATTTTGTCTACAAAATGAAACGAAACGAACCGAAACAGCAGAAATTTTGTCGTGTGTTTCGTTTTCGTTGCGGCAAATACATTGAACTGTAATAAATGCTAACAAAACAGCAATTTTTCATTTTTGTTTTTGTTTTTTCGTTTCGTTACGTAACGAAACAAAAACAAAACTTTTTGCAAAAAAATCACAAAAAATGAAAACGAACCGAAACGGACCCCCTAAACGACAAACGACAAACAAAACACCATTTTTTGAGTCGTGCCCATCTCTACCAGTGACTCTACCTGGACAGGAAATACTAGTTCATAATTTGGTAAGGTCAAAGATAAAATACTGCAATGTCCTCTACCTGGGACTAGCCTTGAACAGCAGATGGAAGTTGCAACAGGTTCAAAATGTTTTTGAACCTTTTTAAACACTTTTTAAAGGCAGTCCCATGTAGAGCACATTGAAGTAATCCATCTGATTACATTACAGTAATCTATCCAAGTTTCTAGGGTCTGTCCAGATTAGAGTATAGATTATTACTGTGTATGGATTGGTGTTGGTATAATATGGTTCCACGTGTGTTTTTAATTAGATTGATCCATCCTGTCCATTTAAGACCTGCTGTGGACTTTTGTGGTATAGCAGCAGGGCTTGTGTTCTTTTTACATGAGTCAGTATAAACAATGGGAAGTCAGTAAAATGAGTACCCACCTTAATGTGGGGGAAATGTATTATTTGCATAATAATGTTGTAAACATATATGTTGTAGTAGAGTATGCTCTAGCACTATGGGGCAGCATGTCAAGGAAAAACAAAAATAAGTATTGTAATTTATTATATCTTTATTGTATGACATCATTTCTCTTTCGAGAGGTCATGCGGGTGACTAGCAGGTGAAGGAAAGAGGGAAAAATAGAGAGATGGCAACCATGGGTGACAACTTGTGTGTGTGTGTGTGTGTGTGTGTGTGTGTGTGTGTGTGTGTGTGTGTGTGTGTGTGTGTGTGTGTGTGTGTGTGTGTGTGTAAGTATTCTGTAATGCCTAGCCCAAGCTATGGCAGACTTGTCTATTAGGTAAAATTCTGTGTGACCCCCAATACCAGTCTTTCTCTCCCTCTCCCTCTCCCTCTCCCTCTCCCTCCCTCTCTCCCCCCCTCTCTCTCTCCTCTCCCTCTCTGTGTGTGTGTGTGTGTGTGGTGTGTGCATGCACATGCATGTGTATTTACATAGTCTAAAAACTGTCCGCAGTCTGATGAGGAAAGAGAAACACATACGAATATGAATGGAAATTGTTAGTAGGGGCAATCATGGTTCTTTCTTTTCATTCTAGAAACTCATGTACAGGAGGATTCTCCCTGTCCATCCCAGCTCCCTGGCCTTCCTCTGTCACTGCCTTATTGGAAGAAGTTAGAACTTGGCCAGTCACTTTGCCACCAATCAATCTGTGGTGTAGCAATTAGCACTTAAGCATCACTCACACTGAACATATGGTCAAAAACACTTTAAGCAGAAGGAGAAAGGAGGGGAGAGAGAGGAGGCATACAAAAGAGAGAGATGGGAGAAAGGAGAGAGGAGAACACAAATGCACACATGCACGCACACACAAACAACAACAACAACAGCAAACAACAGAATGGAACAAATCAATGTAACGCAGGAAGTGAGGCACCTAATGCCCCATTATTGATAGGGATGGTAGCACTTTAAGTGTGTGTTCTTCACAGCAAGCAATTAGCCAGCCATCTCAGTAAGACTGAGGCAAACCCATCCACTATGTGTTCCTCCCTTCCCCCCAGAGGTGTTTGATGACAGCTTCATTTGTTACCAAGGGCACAGCGTGGCGCCAATACCCTTTCTTTCCATTACAAGGCAGCCAGGCAGTGGAAGGATGAGAAGAACCCCCTTATTATTATTATTATGCTCATAAGTCCATAGTAAAAGAACAGGAGAGATACAGAGTCTATTAGAGCACATGTAAAATGGATTTTGATGTTGCAGGCTGGGGCCTTCTTACTGCCCCATGGTGGTGTTTTTTCTTAATGTAATACAAGTTACCTGTGTTTTGTTATGTTTGTGTTTTGTTACGCTGTTTGTTTTATATCTCCTTTGCCTCAGAAAAGGGAAAGGTGAATATGACCTGCCTTAACTAATTAAAAAACCAGCTGTTGATTGGACAAGAGCAACCAGCTTCAGATCATCTTGGGGATTTTTGGCAGTTTTGAGTTTGGCCGTTTCTTCTGATGCACAAAGGCTTTGAGTTACAGAGGAATCATGGAGGCCGACAAGTCAGCATTTTGGTGGGCAGGTTCCTCTGACTTATGTTGGTAGCACAGAGGCAGGCAGGTTCCTCTGACTCACAGAAACGTCTTCCCCTGAGCCACAGAGATGGGCAGTTTCTTCTGACTCACTGAGGGGGAACGTGCATTACAGAAAAGCTTTGTTGAGAAGTGGTGCTGATGGCAAGGTAGAACTCTTTCATTGCCTCCCTCTCAGCAGCCTAAAGAAGATCTGCCTTATAGCTGTTGTGGGTTTTTTTTCGGGGGGGCGGGCTATTTGGCCATGTTCTGGAAGTTTTTCTTCCTGACTTTTCACCAGACTCTGTGGCCGTCATCTTCAAAGAGAACTGGTAGTTCCCTGAGCAACTTGCCCTCTGAAGATGCCAGCCACAGAGGACCTTTTTACATGACCCCTAAGATCCGCTGGCCACTTAAATTCGGACCAGAGATCTTAGGGGCTTGTCGCTCTTCCTGTGTCCCCACCCTGGCTGCTGGCTGCATGAGGGGAGGGAGAGAAAAAAAGGAAGAAAAGATCGTGGCTCACCTCCGTTCTGCCTCTGTTCTTGCCGGCAACATTCCTGTCTCTGTAAGAGCTACTGTAAAGTAGCTCTTAAAGGGGCGGGAGCCAAAACAACAACAAACAGAAGCGAGGAGAGCCCCGCACTCACTATCCTTACACCGCATCAAGCAATTTTCACCCCGGAAGAGCAGGTACTTGAAAGGTGCGCTGGGATGCGCTAAAGTGGGCGTGGCCGCACTTGATTTCCTGTAAACTCCGGAGCTGGTGGGGAAACATTTTTAAGCTCCGGAGCTGGGAGTCATTTGCCCCGGAGTTTAGGGGTCGTGTATAAACGCCCAGAGTCTGGCAAAACGTCAAGAAGAAAAACTTGACACATAATTCTCCTGAAATCACCATAGATTCATATATTTCACCTGTGCACACAGATTAAACTGTAGAAATCACAGATCACTTACTACTTGGACCTACCATAACAGAAAAAGATGGGTCAAAGCTACAGATCAACATGGACCTGTAAGACCTTTGCCTGGTATTTGCGCCACTATCAAATCATAGGTGTCACCCACACTGAAGCATAGAAATCACATATATTCTAGGAAAAAATACAGATCCAAGGCATGGGTATTCTGGAGTGCCTGTATTCCCAGCTCACAGTCCCATTGGAGCACTCTTTTATTTTAAAATGCACCACTAGAAATCTTCTGCATTTTTTGCTTCACACGATGAGAAAATGGAGCTCAGACATATGTCCTCATGAACCCATCTGGTCTTTCATTGTCCTACTGTATGCTAAATCACTAACTTAATCACAACCAGGTCACATATATCATGCATGTTCCTAGACTAACCGATAAAAATCAGTTTCCTCACTGCATGGCATTATTTGGCTCAAATATATGTATCAAAGGCATGGGTCTATATGGATCCATATAATGTTTAGATGGGATCTTTCCAAAACCATCACAATTTGTACAGCAATGCTTTGGTTTAAGACTAACTTGGTTTAAGAGAGTTTTGCAAGACTAGCAAACATTTCTTCTAAATTTTGCCTTGATCAGCAAGCAATGTCTTGATGTACAAAGCACTGGAGCAGGTCACATGATCACAAATGAGCCAATGGAGGCTCTCTCCCTCCCTACTGGATTGTGGGTGATTTTCTGGAATGTTCCCTCTCAGACAGCCTCCAAAGCAGAGGTAGGACAGAGGAACTCAGGTCTCCCTTGCACCAGCCAGGAACATTTTCAAAGGGGAGTGCAAGTTAGGGTTTTATTTTTCTTTATATTTATATTTTCATTTCATTTGTTTTCAAGTTTCTTTATTATTATTTTCAAACCATTTCTAGTCATGGAGTAGCTGGTCAAGAGTGTATAGGGCTAAAAAGTGCATTTGATTATTGTCACATTAAAAATACAAAGTAAAATCCAGTTGTTAGTCCCAAGCAGAGCAGATTCTGCAACGAACTTCTTTTGTGAGCTTTGGCATTTTGTATGTACAGTATGTGATCTATGGGACCCCAGAATGAATCATCTGAGCTTCAATTTTTTTCTTATGGGTAAATTTGCTTTGATATAAAGTGTTTTGGTTTATAAGCATGTTCCTGGAATGAATTGTGCTCGTAAACCAAGGTATTACTGCATGCTGACCTTGGTGGATGACCTACACCACAAACTGTATAGGAGGAGTAGCACTGTTGGTTCTGCTGGATGGCTTTCAATATCATCATCCATGATATCTTTCTGGAGCACTGTTCTGGGATGGGTCTTGGAGGCACTGTTTTAAATTATTCTGATTAGGGATGAGCACCTTATGAAAAACAGCACACTGTTTCGTCATTTCGTATGCTTACGAACCCTTACAAAATGAAATGAAACATCAAACACTATGTTGTCAGGAAATGAAATGAAACACCTTTGTTTTTGCTTTGGAAATGAAATGATTTGTCCTAGCCTCTTAATCCAGCCATCTTGAGAAGAGAAGGTTTACTTTTAAACTGACTGATTTGTCTTCCTTCGTTTCTGCACCTCAGTTGTTGAGATAGCTTATCTCCGATCTTGATCTCCCTGAAGCTAGCAAGGAGGTGAGCTCTTCCCTTTGCTGGCTGTGTCTTCAAGTTGATTTAAACAGATTCTTTTCCTTTCCTTTTTAAGTAGGACTGTAGAGTTTTTTTAAAAATATTATCTTTCCTTCCCTTGCAGCCCCAATCAGCTGTTGAGCTTATCTCTCTGATCTCGCCATGCAGCAGCTAGCTATTAGGTTTCCTGCTTGAAAGCAATTGGATTGGAAGCTTTGGGGATCTTTGATTTAGGACAGTGGGCTCCCTGTTAAATAAAAAAAAAGGAAAGCTCCCCATTATTTATAGCCTTAAGAAGCATGTTGTTTCATTTCATTTTGTGATGAAAATTCTTTTAGGAAATCTATTATTAACCAAATGAAACAAAATGAAGACTGAAACAAAATGAAACAAAATTCTATATTTCCATTTTGTGCCCATCTCCAATTCTGATCCTTTCTGGATGACCAAACTCAGGCAGTATTGAGGTATCCTGTTCAACATTCTGTCCATTGGTCTGTGGCATCCCTCAGGACACATTTCTGATCCCCAAGTTATTTAATATCTACATTAAACCACTGGGAAAGATTGTCTGGAGTTTTGGAATTCAGTGCCATGGCATCCAAATCTATTTCTCCTTCTTATTTGATTCCAAGGAAACGGTCTTGTGCTTAGACCAGAATTATTCATGAACTGGATGAAGGCTGACAAACTGAAACTTAATCCAGACAAGACAGATACGTTCCTGGTTAGTCAAAAGACAAATCAGGGGGTAAGATTTCAGACTGTACTAGAAAGTCTTCCTGAAAAATCAGGACCACAGCTTGGATGTATTCCTGGACTCAACCCTAGCTGGGCTGTACAGATTTATGTTGTGGTCAGAAGTTCATATGCACAATTAAAGCTAATATGACAGCTGCACCTGTTCCTTACCCATCCTTGAGTTGCTGCCATGTTCTCTACATGGATCTGCCTTTGAAGAGTCTGCAGAAACTCCAACTGGTTCAAAATCTTGCAGGCAGATTGGTGACTGGTGCTGGTTGCAGAACTAGGCTCAGTTTAAACTGCTGCTTATTGCCTATAAAAAAGCAAAGCATTCTGCTTATATACCACCCCATACCACTTCAGTAGTCTCTGGGAAGTTTACAGTAGTAATTTAGTTACACTATGCAGGCTACATATTGCCACCAGTCCCCAGCAAGCTGGGTACTCATTTTACCGACCTCGGAAGGATGGAAGGCTGAGTGAACCTTGAGCCTGCTCCCTGGGATTGAACCCCAGGTTGTGAGCATAGTTTTCCCTGCAGTACAGGCATTTAACCACTGTGCCACAAGGCCCTGTAGAACATGGGTCCCGGCTATTTGAAAGTTCACAGTCCCCTATATGAACTTTTTCAGTGTTTAAGATCTTCTGGGAAGGGCCTTCTTCCAGTTCCACCACAATCCCAAACTCATTTAGTGAGGACCCAAAAGACGGCATTTTTATAATTCCTCTCAGGATTTGGAATGAGCTACCCTGAGAAGCCTAGTCGGTGCCCTCCTTCTTGTCCTTCCATTGTCAGGAAACGAGGAAGTGTCTCAGGGATGTGTTGTTTATTAATTTACAGGTTTTTAATTTTTAATTGTTTTAATCTTGTTTTTAATCATGATAAATATTTAATTGTTTTTAATATATTTTTCTAGTGCTTTTAAATGGTTGATTGTTTTAGCATTTTAATTGTTGTGAGCTACCTTGCATCCCCTGTGTGGAGAAAGGCAGCATATAAATAAATAAACACGTTAAATGACCTTGGTACTATGCACAGCAAGGAAGGGGCAGAACATTTGCTTGTCTGCCCCAGGTAGCAAAATATATTTGATTTGCAGCAGGAAAAATCCAAAACTGTCCAGTGCCAAATTTGCTCCCAATTGGTAGAATCCATAAGAAGTAGCTACTAATAATTATATTTAATTTATTTTATTTCTTGGCTCCCTTTCTAGTTATGAGGCCCATATTTACTTACTTACTTACTTACTTACTTACTTACTTACTTACTTACTTACTTACTTACTTACTTCTTCTTCTTCAAGTGCCATGTCCAGGTAGAACGTTGGCGATCAGTAGCCTGAACTGGTTTCTCTCTAAAGCTACTCTAAATACAGCAGCTGTGCTCACTGTGGATCATTGGCTTATGTTCTTAAAACTGATGAAGCTGTTTGGATGAGCAGCGAAACCTCTCTATCTCTCAAGAAAAAGAGGTCCAGTAGCCATGACTCAACTTCCAGATAAACTCACCTGGATGACTGAGAATCTTCCCAGACATTCAGCCAGACTGTTCTTCTATGTTCCAGGCCATGCTTCCCATCTATTTTTCCTTGAAAGATAACCTGCAGCAGATGGCATTACTTATCGTGCATTATGAGTCCGAAATATTACAACTTTCTTCTCTTTATGGCATAGAGGATTTTTATTTACTGGTACTCTTTTATTGCCACCTACCGTTCAGATTTGTATGCTGAACAACAATTATTTCTACTCTTTATAGAAATAAATAACAGTGATAAATAAAAAGAAAGCAGGGCAAGATTGTGGCTGGGAGAGGTTTTTGTAATTATGGTTTTGAGGATACAGAGTGTCAGCTGAGTTTTTAGACATTTACTAGGCTACTCTTATGGTCTAATATTTCTAGCACCCACGCTGGCACGAGCAGTTGGTTGGAATGGCGCAGAAACAGGATTGTAATAACCACATCAGGTATTGGGGCATGAATTGTGTCACACCTATGATTGCGCCATAAATTTTACTGAATCCGCATAGACTTGGAGCCAGACTGGAACAGGAGAGTTGGTGTAGGCCTCTCCTCCATTTTTCCTTGCACAACCCCCAACCCCCAAATTCCCTTTTCATCAAGGAATGCCTCCCCAAGGCCAGCAGCATACGTGGAGCCAGTGTCAGACTGCTTTCTGTAAATAAATTGGGATTTCCTTTCATCCACCCAGAAGAAGATGATTAGAAAGAAAATCAAAAACAGCCCGATGTTGGGTTTCCAGGTCGTTGCCTGCCTCTCCGGCAGTTGACTATAAGGGAAAGCACAAGACGTCCTTAATAACACGGAAAGGCTGCAGGAGAGTGTGTGAGGCTGGCGGCCTCTAATGAGGGGCCATAGGCTGAAGGTTAGTTACGGCGCATTGTTAGAGACAAGGAACGAAGGGGGGAAAGAGAGCTTTCGTGTTTGTGGCTCCACGTGCAGCGAAACCCAGGCACAGTGGAGGGCATTGATCTTGATTTCTCCATGACTCTTAAATTACTTATGTTGTTATTTACAGAGCATGACGCGTGGGGGTGGGGAGGTGCAGGCTCACAAGTATTGCTTTTCCTCAACGCTGGACGGAAGGGGGTTGGCTTAGAAGGGGCTGTGTACATACACACACACACACACACACACACACACACAAAAAAAAAACACACAGAGACACACACACACACACACACACACACAACTTCCTTCTCCCCCCCTTTTTCTTTTTAAAAACTAGAAAGTGGGCGCCAGCCTTCCAACAAGTCCTTAAGATCTGTCACTCAAGGATCATGAAATATTTACCGGACTTAATCTTCGAAGGGGGATCTACATGATGGGTCGGGGCATCTGGAAGCTCTTCGTGAGCTTACAATGTATAAAATATGGGAGACAAGAGGAGAGGAGAGTCCGGCGCCAATATACACTAGGGACAGTCTTTGAGTAATCAGAACCTCAATATACATGAAGTCTTCCTTCCTGTTGTGGAAGAGCCTTGCCTTTGTCAGTATTACACCCCACATCGCTCACAAGCATCTCTATGCATATATGCGTGGGTGAGCTGGTGTGTATCCCTTCTTTTCGATGGAAGGGAATGAACAAGAGACGGGAGAGGCTGGTCTGTCATCAGCTGACTTACAATGACTATATGCACGATCACAGTTATGACTATGGGTAAAAGGTAACGGTAAAGGTTCCCCCTGCACACACGTGCTAGTCGCGTCCAACTCTAAGGGCGGTGCTCATCTCCATATTCAAGCCGAAGAGACTGTGTTGTGCAAATCCATGGCCATGCGGCCAGCATGGCTGCAAGGAAACACCGTTTTACCTTCCTGCTTTTTACAGCAGTACTTCTTCATCTACTTGCATTCGAATTGCTATGTTGGCAGGAGCTGGAGTTAACAGCGGGAGCTCGCTCCGCTGCGTGGCACTTGGGATTTGAACCACCGAGCTGCTGACTTTGCAGCCAACAGTTTTCGGAGCCTGAATCCGCTGAACCACCACACCCCACTATGAGTAGCCCCTCTGAAATCAAAATACTGGACTCTATTTTCTCCCATCCTATTTATTGTCAACCATTCTTTAACATCTATTATTGGAGAACTACCACCGATATTTCTTATACTTGAAGAGACAGCAGTTTTTTGCCTTCATTTCTGATACAAATTTTCCAAAAGCTACAGAATTCTTTGTAGCTAGACTTCAGGGAACTTGATATTTTAAAAAATTGGAAGTGGGAAAACTTACAACTATCATATTCACTTACCGTATCTAGTCAAAGAATCTTAGGCCTCCGTCGCAAGGCTATTAACTGTGCATCATCTTTTGAACTGTACTAAAATCGCAGGCAATCATGTGATGTTTTGTGTGCAGTTAACGCCCCGATGGCAGAGGTGTATTAGACTTCTTTCTGCGTGTCCCGTCTTGCCAAATGTGCATCTTTTCCCTGTTTATTGATCTGCTTTTCTCTGTCATGCTCACACATATATTTAAAAAGTGATTTGCCAGTCGATTACCAGCATGTCGGCTTTCTAGTATTACTGCAAGTGTTCATGCGAACGTTTGGGAACGTGGCAGTGTATCCCTAGTTCCAGAGCGCCTTTATAGTAATTCTTTTGTTTTTCTCTCATCTCTCACTTCCTTTCCCATTGGTCACTGTACCAGGTAATTTTCAGCTTGTAGAAGTGCTCAGTTACCAAAAAGCCAGCAATTGATTAAAGTAGGACAGCAGTAAAAGGCAGAAAAGAGGGGGGGGAGACTGAAATAGTGCAAATTTTCACCGGTCACACTGCAATTGCTGTGGTAAAAACTGTGCATCATTGAGAGGAGTAATTTGATTGAACCCCTAGTGGTGGTGTAGGATGATGCGGTTAAAGTGCACTTCAGGGGGAATGGTTGACTGGGATGCCAAAATGCTGCGCCTTGGAGTGGAGGCACCATATTTAGCTGCACAGTCAATTGCAGCAAACACAGCACCAAAACGGTCATGTGACCAGGGCCATAGAATCATGAAGTTGGAAGGGAATATAAATCATAAGATATCTGCCAGATGGTTGTCCAAATTTCTTTTGAACGCTTCCAAATGTTGGATCACTCACTACCCCTTGAGGTGATTGGTTGCATGACATACTGCTGTGTTTCATGTGTGACATAGCCCTGTGGCACAGTGGTTAAATGTCTGTACTGCAAGTAAAACTGTGCTCATAACCTGGGGTTCAATCCCAGGTAGCAGGCTCAAGGTTGACTCAGCCTTCCAGCCTTCTGAGGTTGGTAAAATGTGTATCCATCTTGCTGGGGGTTTGGGCAATGTGTTGCAAGCAATCATGAGGTCACAACGTAGTCCAGATATTGTGCCACAGGTGGCAAATCCGGCGCTCCAGATGTTTTGGACCACAACTCCCCAAATTCCAAGCTTGTATCACCAAAGGACAGTGGACTGTGGGAGTTGTGGTCCAAAACATCTAGAGTGAAGATTGCTTGGTTGATTGGTTGATTTCTAATGCTATGTTTTTCTCTGGCAAGACTCTGGCTAACCACCATCCTTGCTTCAGTGTTTCAAGAACTATTATTTCCCTTCTCTACCTGCAGAGGTCAGGGATTGAAACTGGGACCATCTTTAGCTAGAGCAGATGCTTTCTTGTGGAGGAGGTGTCACTCTCGCACGACCTCAGTGAGAAATTTGGATTTTCTTGTACTACACATACCATGATGTTCCATTGTGCGAGTTACTCCTACCTTACGGATATCTTCAAACAACTAAATGAGGTGCACCTGAGAGCAAGGCCTCAGTAGGAAGGCTTTGAATCTTAGGCAGGCAAACATCTGCCCAAGACTTCTATCTGAGCAGAACACCTAAAACGAAGAATTATTGCTTAGTTTGCTCCATAAAAGAGAAATTTATCTTTCAGATATCCTCGTCCTAAACTGTGAAGGGTTTAACTTTAAAAGTTCCACAGTGCAGTCATCATCCATCATCCATGTTCATGTTTGCTCTAACAAGTATGCACATCGTAGATTATTCTGTAACGGTGATCTGTAGCAAAGGATGCCAGGGGGATGCTTAAAGAAAATAACTCATTAGTGTCTTTTCCTTTTATGTATTTTTAAAGGTAGGTGGAGTGATGTGGGGACAAGGAGCCACCACATTCAAACTGTATCTTCCGCACATCCTTCTCATTCACTTCAAGAATCTGAAAGGTGAGAAGTCAGGCTACAGCAGACTTTCTCCCCCCCCCCCGCCCCATGTGTGCTGTGGTAGGTCGAAACCCTGTCTACCAGTGAGTTTCATAGGCAGGTCATACCTCCAGGACTTTTCTAAACAACAGCCTGTGCTAGGGAGCTCTATGTCACTGGCAAAGGTCATGTTCACCTTTCGATTCAAAATTGTCCTCTGAAAGGTTATACAGAAACCCCAGGAGCTGGTGATGTTGTGCAGCGCTTTGGGTCAGTTCACCTTAGGGTATTTTTCCAGTGGTTTTCTGAAAAACCCAAGAAGAGTCCCTAATGATCTGCACCGTTTGGTGCAACTACTATTGAACATGACACCTAGACAGCAGTGTCCAGCCTCTTGGAAAATTTTAGAGCCAGGAAGAAACATATACCCAAAGCTTTTTCATGAGACGGTCTTTGTGACAATGCTAGCCACTAGAGATGGGCACGACTAGAAAAACTTATGTTTTGAGTTGTCGTTTTTCGGGACGGGTCCGTTTCGGTTCATTTCCGTTTTTCGTGAAAATTTTCAAAAATTTGTCGTTTCATTTTTCGTTTTTTCGTTTTTCGTTTCTACCCGCTTTTTGTGCGATTTTAAAGCATTTCCAGGGGCTGCCAGACCTTTTTATGCCCTCTGTGGTTGCCAGACCTGCCCAGTCTGCAACCTGGGCATGCTATTGGTTGAAGTTTTCCAAGAATTTACATGATCCCATCACATGGCTTGCCTCCATGTTGTGGCTGGAGTGGCTGGGGACGTCCATTTTGTCATCCTTAAAGTGAAAAGAAAAATACATCGCGATGGGATAAGACAAAACCAAACGTTTTAAGGACCCCAACCCCCTGGTAGGTAATAATTTCAAATAATTCTCACATTATCGCTGCATTTTAATGGATGTCCAGGGCGTTTTAATACCCAAGAAATCAATATTAGGCGTCTGGGAGCCATTTTGGGTCAATGTCCCCATTCCCCAACTCCCCTTAAAGGAAAAAAAAATACAGCGATCTGAGAAAAGACATAAATGCATGTTTTAAGGACCTCCCACCCCCTGGTAGGTATTATCAGACAGTATAAATAATTATCGCTGCATTTTTATGGATGTCCAGGGCATTTTTTAACATGTAAAAAACAGCTCATTTCATTGCGCGCCGCCAGTAACGGAAACGAAACTAACAACCGCAATTTTCATGGGTCGTTTCGTTTCGTTCAATTTCCAGCTCAATTTTCGTTTGTCGTTTCGTTACGTAACGGAAACGACAAACAGAAACGGAAACGAAAATTTCGCCGAGTCGTGCCCATGTCTACTAGCCACTATTGTATGCTCCATCCAGCAAAGCGAACAACAATCAGATTTTAAAATGAAAAGAGGACTCAATCACCTTACATATCACTTGTGGCTGAAGCTACATGTTAAGGACCTTGTTAATAACTACAGTATATCTACCAGGAAACATCTGCGCTATTCAAAGCACATTACGTCAAAATTCTGAAAACTTATACTGTATCTTCAAACATTACAGGAGAAAACTGATTATTGCACCCAAGACAAAACATACAGAAGCTCTGGATTTCTCAGTCCTGATCCTCACCTTTTTTTTGGCTGAAACACAGGGTGTAATTTCTTTTTTCATCCATGACTCAAAAGAAACTTGCTGTACTATTAAAGAGCAGCATGTGATAAAACTGTAACAAAGGCGTTGTTGTTGGTGGTAAGCCACATTTGCTACACCCATCACATATTCCCAATGATTATTGTCAATATTCACAAGTCCAGACCTCCCAAGGGAATGTCAGGAGGTTTCTTGAGATGCAGACAGCTCTGATGTAGCAGCAATGCAGACTCCAAGTAGTGGTGTAATTTAATAAAGAGACACTTAAAGCAGCATACAGTGGAGTCAGTCCACTTCAGATGGCCTTCTCTGCTAATTTTACACTGGCTACATCCCCCCCCCCCAAGCTGGCGTCTCCCAGCTCATTAGAGACAAGGGGCACTTCTGGCCTTGCCTCATTGCCCAGGAGAGTTTTATTATCCAGGGCAGCCAATTTCAATTGTTCCCTTGGTGAAGATCTGTGTAAACTGCGGGGGGGGGGGTAGCTACTATCCACCCATGTCCTTTTGACTAATTTCCCCTTCTTGTTGTATGCTTGAGGAACAGAGCAGCACAGAATGAGAAGATAATTGCTTCTTCCATTCCACTCACAAAAGCGCCTGTCTTGAGGAACAGGGTGCTCTTCCGTCGCTCTCTGGTCCGAGCCTCAGTCTTGTAGCTGTTGAGGTGTCAGCTGAAAAGGGACAACAGGTCTTCCCTTTTGGTCGTCCTTGATAGGAGGAATGGCCATCCCTATTAATCTTTGTTCTCTGTGCCCTAGGAACAGTGTTGGTGAACCTACGGCATGGGTCTTGACTCAGTGTTAGGTTTGAGGGTAATTTATTTCATGAGGTGTGATGTTGCTCTACGCTGAAAGTAGCCACCAGCTGCTGCAGCTCTATTGGCATTTTCAGTGTCCCACCTCACATTTCCCCTCTCCTAATTGACAGGGTGGTGCAAAATACCTGCTTCAGAACCACTACCCATCCAATTCTAAGAGAGGTTCCTCGGAATATCACAAAATGCAATTCTCCCACAAGATAAAAAAACAACCCTTCTTTCTCACCATTACCTCGAGTGTTCCAAAAGTATAGAGGAAGATGAATGAAGTTATGGATGATGAAGACTTGCACACCCAAAATCAGAGTGGTGGCTCAAAGAAGGGAAAGGAGCTAGCAAGGCAACAGCAGGAAACAATAATAATGATCCTACTATACAGCAAGGAACAGGTACAGACCCAATTATGACTGAACTATCAAAATAGAGACATTTTTGAAGCCAGTTCAATGGTACTGAAGGAGGGGGGTACAACAGGGGCCAGCAGAGGGTAGAGAAAAACCCAAATGTCTTAGGACATGGGTGTCCACCCTTTGGTCTGCCAGATGTTTTGAACCACAGCTCCAAGGATTCCAAGCCTAGATTGCCAATGACAAAGTACTGTGGGAGCTTGGTCTAAAACATCTGGAGGACTGAAGTTTGGACACCACTGTCTTAGGAGGAAATACCAAATTGCAGTAGCACAGGGTATTCTGGCAACAATCTGTGTAGGTGTTAATTTTTTAAAGAACATTCTGAAAGGTTGCATAGGTGGGACTTTCATGCACCTTAAGCCATTGTCCACCTAACGAGCCTATTCAGGTCATTGTCCAACCTATGAGCCTATTCAGACAAGGGGTGATGTTCAATTAAGATGAAAAAATGGAGAAATCACCACTAACCATCTTCAGATAGATGAAGCTGCTTGGATGAGTAGCAAGGTGTTTCAGTCTCTCAAGAAATGAAATCCAGTTGCCATGACTCAACTTCCAGACATACAGAAGAAGATACTTAAAAACCAAATGGAGATTATTAACATAAATTAAACTTGATAGAATCTGAAGAATTATCCCAACAAATCAAAAGAATGCCAACAAGTCATAAAGACTGAAAAAAGAAAAGAGAAAAAAATCAATAAATAGATAGATGAGAAAAGACATGTACAACATCAAAATGAGAAAAAGTAAGAAAATTATTAGAGAGTGCTTTAAATATATGTATTATACACGAGAAATCCCCTTCGAAAAAATAACACAGTACATAGAAAAAGCAAATCTACTTAAAACTCCAGATAATTTTAAGAATATGTTGAATGAGAAAATAACAAAGATAGAAGTGACAGAAGCTATTAAAAAACAAAACAAAAAATACAAGACTCCAGGACCAGATGGATTAAGAGCTCAATTTTTAAAAACTTTTCAAGATGTAATAAGTTTTCCAATGAAACAAATTTGTAATGAAGTACTGCTAGAGGCCAGAATACCCAAGATATGGCTAGAAGTAAATATTACCTTAATACCAAAAGAAGACACGGACGTGACACAAATAAAAAACTTTATAATTCTATCCTTATTGAATGCAGATTATAAAATATTTGCAGCAATTATGGCACAAAGACTGGGGAAAAATTCCTAGTGGAATTTATTCATCCAGATCAAAATTGTTTTTTTATTAAAAAGACAGCTAAAAATGAATCTGAAAATAATAATGGACACATTATAATATTATGAAGTACATATAGAAACACAGATGATAAACTAATTAAGAATATATTCAAATTTCTTTTAGAATGGAAATTGGAAGATGAACAAGTGAAAGAGACAATGGTACAATGGGCAAAAAAATGGTTATAATATTGAACCAGAGAAATGGCAAAAAATGGAATAGAAATTACAAATTAACCATCATGACATCATAGAAAGAGAATTTATATTGAATGTTTTATAGATGGCATTTACCACCTGCTAGATTAGTTAAAATGTTTCCAGATATGTCTAGTAAAAGTTGGAAATGTGAGCAAAAAATGGGAATGTATTACCATGCATGTTGGACCTGTGATAAAGCTAAAATATTTTAGATTAAAATACATACTTGGCTTATTAAAATGTTAAAAGAGCATATAGATTTCAAACCACAATTGTTTTTATTAGGTGTAGTACCACAGAACTTAGATAAGCAAAACATTTATCTAATATTACATATTCTGACAGCAGCAAGGATTGTATGGGCACAACACTGGAAAAATGAAATACCAACAAACAAAGGAATAATTGAGAAAATTTTAGAATGCACGGAAATGGACAGTCTGACAAGGATAATTAAAGAAAAAGAGGACTCACAATATTATTGAACTTGGAATCTGTTCTATCAATTGTTAGAAAAGAGGAAAAAGAATAATGACTACTCACTGTGGTTAGAGACCCAACCCAATCCGTGATAAAGGGAAATATGCATTATGCAGATACTTGGTTGGGTTCGGACTGGTGGGGGCTGTTTGGAGACTCCTGAAGCAGTTTCCAGCGAACCGGAGGTCACATCCAGTTTTTCGGATGTCACTTCCGGTTCACCGGAAACCACTTCTGGGGCCTTTGACAGGCCCAGGAAACTTGTTGGACGCCCACTTGGGGCAGCACCAGGCCTGGGATAAGTGCGGGAGGCCCAAAACAGGCCAACACAGCTTGCCCCAAGAACCCTTGCTTTCATATACTGCGGTCCCACAATATACCGGGACTGCAGTATATGTACCGCAATATAGTGGGGGATTATTGTAATATGAATACAGCTGGAACCCATGTAACACGATGTTTACTAAGCACTGTTTCTTTTTTTCTTATGTAGGAAATGAATAATATTGATAAATAAATAAATAAATAAATAATGCTATGTATTTTGTTGCTGTATCTGTCTAGTTTGGTCATTGTTCGTAAATAAATAAATAAAATAGATATTAAAAATGATGCAGAATAGCTTCCTTAAGATGAACAACATGGGAAATTAAAAAAAACTATTAATGTAGCTTGAAAAATATGCATGGATCTGTTCACCTTCAGTTCTAATCCATATCATGGAATACTGGACTTTATCAGAAGCAACTATAAAAAATGAATTTAAATGTGCATTTATTCCAGTTACAACTGGTCATCCTGTGTTAAAAAGAAAGAAAGAAATGCAGGGAAAATAAGAGCTCATTGGTTGATTGATCATGGCTTGAGTTCAGCACAGCAACACTGCTTAGAGGACAACCGTTTGGGAATAAACTTAGTTATTCCCAATGGCTTGTGCCATGGGAAGACAAAAGGCAGCAAAAGGATTGCACCGGCAGCAAAAAGGCCTAGATGCTTTATTGCCCTGTCTCCCCTGTCTTGCATCCCCCACCAAATAACTTTATCTTCAGCATCACATGGCGACTTGATCTTAACTCAAAGGAGCAGATTGTCATGATTCTTTGTTATTATTATTTTTTCTTTCCTTAAGGGCAGTTCCTTTCATTAAAATGTTGAGAAACTGTGGATGCCAGCATGCTTATGTACAAATATATCTCAAACATGCCGCAAGTGGACCTATAAGAGCTGCCGATTCAGTCCCAGAAGGTACTGAAAAAATCAAGCCGTGGGGGACATAAACCAGGAAGCACTGCAGACACTTTGGAGAAGAGGATGGGGATGCAATGTGATTTTGATGGGCCAGAGAACTGGGCTGAAAATGGCAACAGGAAAGCCAGCTCAAACAAATATAACCTGACACACAGTGTGGCGGGGAAACCCAACCTGCATTGATACAGAATTGACACATGCTGGCTGGGGAAGCAACAGTGATGCTCTGAAAACCATGGAGGAAAATGAGCAAGACTTCCAGTTGAAAAAGAAACTGGAATACAGTGGTCCCCTGCCCTTTCACGGTTCATATACTGCGGTCCCGCTATATTGCAGGATCGCAATACAGTGGTACCCCAAAAGGGCTTGAGGGAGGGGGAAAAGGTTTTAAAAGCCGGGGCTTTTTAAACCTTCCCCCCTTCCCCAGGCCCGGGCTCCAGCTGATTGGCACTGGAATGGGGAAACAAAAGGTTTTTCTCCCACACCCCAGGGCCAATCAGCTGGAGCCCAGGGCTTGCCTCCATGGAGGCATCACATGCCACTCCCTTCTGCACCTCGGGGGGGGGGACTCAAGAGAAGCGGCACAAATTTTTTAAAATGACTTTAAGCAATGGAGCCAAGCACTTGGGTCCGTTGCTTAAAGTCATTTTAAACATTTTAAACATTGCTCGCCACGTCTCCTGACCCTCCCGGGGTGCAGGGGAGTGGCGCACAATGTTTAAAATGTCTTCAAGCAATGGAGCCAAGCTGGCTCCATTGCTTAAAGACATTTTAAACATAATGCTGCCCCCCCAGGCCCGACCTGACCTGCATCCGCATATCACTGCTTTTCAATGATTGTGGGTTGGGTTGGGTCCCTAACCCCCGCAATAGACAGGGGGTTACTGTAATATACTGCCTCCCTCAAAGTTCAGCTTGAAAATCACTTGTTACAGTAATTATGTCATTCTGTCAATTTACCTGAATGCACAGAACTTCAACAACAGTCTAGTGCTCATTCTTCTTGTTAGTAGTAGGTATCGGATTAACCTTTTAGACCCAGAGATGTAAGGCAAAATGTGCAGTCACCTTGGGCATATTGTTTTGCAAGAAGAAACAAGTGTTGTCATGTGATTTACCAAAGAATGAAGCCACCAAGTGTTCTAATGAGAGAGAGGTGTGTAAATCATAGACATCGGGACAAATCATACTGCGTGCAGACAAAGCACAGAAAGCAGGTAACTTTGAGCAACAAATGTTGACTGAAATGTTCTTTTTTAATGTATTTTTAAATGTATTGAAGTGGGAGGCTTGACTTGACTCCTGAGACTTTAAAATTATGACAAGCCTATTGTTCCGTGGCCTTCCAGAACCATCATCTTCATTTTGGCTTAGGTTTCTGGGAACTTAGGCAAGGTAAGTGCTGCTTTGGAGAAAGGAAGTGTTGGAAGATAAGGTTGAAAAAAAATAATTTTCAGTCTCTGATATGAATCTCATTTCATAGTACACTAGAAAAATATATCTCCCAAAAAGTAGATGTGGAAGGAAACATCACAAAAAAAATTCCTACAGTAAGGAAACTGTACATTCACATTGTATTTGGGACACCTGATTTTCAAAAATAGTTCACATTACAAAAGGTGCATTTTAAAAAGGCTTATTTTATAAGCCTTATATTCTCATACAGTGGTACCTTGTATAAAGGAATTAATTCGTTCCAAATGAAATTATGTTAAGCAAATTTTCCTTTATACAAAATTCCCATAGGAATGCATTGAAACCAGAGCAATCCCTAATCACGACCATTTTTCTGTTGTATGGATTGGTCCCATAGGCAATTCTGTTAAACAAATAACCCCTATCTCTGGGAATTTTTTATGTTGTACAGATTTTATGTTATACATACTGTTTGTTATGCGAGGGTCCACTGTACTTCTTTTTTTAAACAGGAGGCTGAATTTGCAGATTACTGAACTGCCCATAATCAAGTCAAGGTAAAGAAAATGCAAAACAAAACAAAACTGAAACTGCAAGATCCTCTCATCCTATTTCTGTATGTATAGGCAGTTGAGATGGGCATAAAACTAAAAAAAGACACACTATTTTGTCTTGTCATAAAGTTAGGAAATTGTTTGTAATGTAATGAAATGGCAGACAACATATCATTATGAAATGAAATGAAATGCTATTTTAACTGTGGAAACAAAACTATTTGTGAATCCACTCCACTCTCTTGTTCTGGCCACCACCACCCACCTGGTTTTGACAGAAGTGGGGATTTAAATTCGGTGTCACTTGCTTTGCTCTCCTGTTACCATCACTGGCACCCAGCTAGGTTTTTTGACAGATCGGGCTATGGGGAGTGCTGCCTGACCTGTCAAAAAAAACAAAAACCAGCTGTGTGGTGGCAGCTTCCATTTCATTTCCTTTTGCTTCCCTATGAAAATTGTATTAAAAATTTGTACATTACGAAATGAAATGAAAAGCAATGAATAACAAAATGGAACAAAATGCTAAGTCTCTGTTTCATGCCCATCTCTAATAGGTATTTAATTCTCTACAGGTTCTTTAAAGCAGCACTGTTATACAGTTCAGGCTCACAAGTTTTAATAAGCTGGCCACTTGATTTATAGCTCCTAAAGCCAAAATGATTGCCTAATGAATGGAAGGAGTGTAAATGTGTTTATTAAATACTCCAAACCAGCTGCAGCTCCAACTGGGGCAATCACATTGATACCTTACATATCTCATGCCTCTCTCTGCCTTCCCCAACACCCATTCATTCATCATTGCCTCTCTTTTCATCTCAAAGAACAGAATATCGGATGACCAAGCCATTGAAATTCTTGGCGGACAAAAATATTTGTGACATCCTGCTGATTTTTAGGAGTTTATAAATTAATAACAGCCTACACTTCGTTATCCTCTCTCAGAGATGTTGAACAAGGACGTTGAAAGTTGTCCAGCTGCAGCTACTGCACTCGATCAGAGACATATTGTAGCCTATTTTGAACTGAAGGGGTAAATTGATAAAATTAGCACAATTAAACAAAGTATTGATGGAATTAAAATAGCTTCTTAACTTCAGCCACAGGCAGACCTGTTTTATATATACAGTGGACCTGCGTACAACAAACGGTTTGTATAACATAAAATCTGTACAACATAAAAAATTCTGGAGATAGGGGAAATTTACTTAACAGAATCGCCTATGGGGTGAATTCATACAACATAAAAATGGTCGGGAATAGGGATTACTCTGTTTTCAATGCATTCCTATGGGAAATTTGTATAAAGGAAAATTTGCTTAACAGAATTTCATTTGGAATGAATTAATTCCTTTATACAAGGGACCACTGTATTTTAGTCCAGGGGAGATTAAAAACATTAAAGGGTTTCGCAGGGATAGTCAAATAAGTACAGCAGATATTTTGAATTCTAAATCATGCAGCTCGAATTTGTTGTGCACTGCCTCGCGCAGCAGTTTACTAGATTTGGGTAGCAGTTTGGGTAGTATATAAATTGACTAAACAAACTGAAGGAATTAATGAATAAATGAAGCCTGTGATGAATTTGGGACCTGACTATTGGAAGAAATGGCTCTACCTATATATACCTGTATGCTTCCTAGATGCCCTAAGCATATCCAATTTTGCCTGATCTTGGAAGCTAAGCAGGGTTGGGCCTGGCTAATACTTGGATGGGTGACCACCAGGGAATACTAGGTGCTGTAGGCACCTGGAGTAGGAACTGGCAAACCACTCCAGTACTCCTGAGAAGAAAACTCCATGGACGTAAGTCAGACTTCGACTGAAATAAGGGCATAACCAGACAAATGAATTATAACATGAGTTTGGTGAACTGTAAATGGAACAGCAGTTTGCCCAATAATTGCCTATATTATTTGCTAGTCATTTCTCTTCAGAATGATGAGACATTCAGGGCATGGGTATCATTTCCCCATTTACCATGAAGGGTAGTTGAGGGCTGCCCAGACCGCAAGCAATTTGGGAGAGTGCTGACTAAGGGATCAGCACCCTGCTAATAATATGCAGGTAAATTTCAGTACTACTTGCACTTTTCCAGGCCTCCTTGCTTTAGGACAGCTTAATTGGCTTTATGTCTGAATATCCCACAATGTCTCTTTATTTCTGGGTTGGGTGGGCAAAGGAAAAGCTGCACAATAGCAGGAGAAAGTTAGAATGGCTTCCTGGAGATTTGGGCATTATGTGCTGGAACAAAAAAGCTGATGTACATTATTCTTAGGTGTTAAAATTAGAACACAAGGTGTTAAAATTAGAATACAATGCTGGAAGGTGGGTGTACATTCTTGCTGTCATAATTTTCCCACTTTTCCCACCTAAGTCCTCATGCATGTACATAAATAAAATGAAGGCATTTACCACCTCCTTCTGATTTGCTTATTGTTTATTTTTAAACAACAATCGCTATTGCTAAACTTCAACTTTTTGAAGTAGGCCAGGTGAATCTTGACAACTATCCTCCCTTTTAAATTTACTTAAGGGAGACTATTGCAAAATTGGATTTTTGTTTCATGGATTTTGGTGAACCTGTGCTGGGGCTGCAGCACTGCCTATGCATGGAGAGGGCAGTGATATGAATATCCATTAGAAAAATGGACAAAAAGTGGACACAAATATGAATATCCATTAGAAAAATGGACACAAAACCATAATAGATTTTCCTTTGTCAGGTCAAACCAAGATCTGGAAATAACACAAAATTGTTTTGATTTTTAAAAAATGAGTAGGTGAAATCATGATATGGCTAAATAACAGGGAACATAAGACGTTTAGATCTCACTGACAGAAAAGAGCAAAGAGTTAAGAGGGCTATGATGAAAGAACCCATCAGAAGGAAGATGGTAGATATATGACATGCAATAAATGGACTTGGATATGCAAATTTGGTGAGTTGTCATATATTTTAATTCCTGGTAATGAGGGGCCCACCAAGCCTGAAGTGTCCCAGGCCCCCAAAGGCTAAATCTGGCCCTAAGATCATCAGTTGCTTTGTCCTTCATTTTATTCCTCCTTCATTCTCACATTCTGCATCCTCTACCTTTTTCCCTTTATTTCTCCAACAGCATGTAAATCTCGACTTCCAAGCTATAAACAAGAGAAGGTGAGAGTTTAGCTTTTAAGAGAGACGTGTTCCTCCTTACTTTTAAATAACTTACAGTTATTTAAGAATGATCTTCATGCACCTCCATAAATGCTCAAAATGTTAAACTGCAGATAGACCGTTTTCTAATGTGGACCTGCAAAATGTGGCAACAGCTGGTGTTTTCCCCCCCCATTGGTAAAAGAAGATGGCAATTCTGCAGACAGACATTTTCTTTAAAATGGAAAATCACCACGAGAAAGAACTTGGTGGCTTAGTCTCACAAAACAGAGCAGATTTGTACAAAGCCTAGAGAAACCTTACTGTGTCAACTTTATCTTTCTTGACTAAGGGTGCTTTTACATGACCCCTAAGATCCGCTGGTCACTTAAATTCGGACCAGAGATCTTAGGGGTTTGTCGCTCTTCGTGCATCCCCACCCCCACCCCGCACTTCCTGGCTGCTGGCTGCGTGAGGGGAGGGAGAAAAAAGGGACAAAAGAATAAAGGCTTACCTCCCTGTGCCGGTGGAAGCTGCCGGGAGCCCCGTCACTTAGCTTCCGGGAGCCCCGTCACTTCCTGGTTCCTTCTCTTAAAGGGGCGGGAGGCAAAAAACAACAGCAAAAAGAAGTGAGGAGAGCCCGGCACATCCGTATCAAGATTTTTCACCATTGGAGAGCAGGTACAAGAAAAGTGTGCTGGGACCCGCTTAGGTGGGCGTGGTCACACTAAATTTTCAGTAAACTCCGGAGCTGGTGGGTAAACAATTTTAAGCTCCGGAGCTGGGAGCCATTTGCGGCGAAGTTTAGGGATCGTGTAAAAAGGCCCTAATACAATTGCTAAAGACTCAACTTTATTCTTTCTTTTCCTTCCCACTTTTTCACCTGGCTTCTCTCCATCACTCTCCTCATCCTTCCTTTTATTCAATTTTGCTTTTCACACCAGCTTCCTCTCTCCCACCCACTTCCATTACCCCCTCCCATTTTCTCCCACTCCTGTCTCTTACCAGCATGCCCGGAGCTGAAGCAGAAAGAATCAGGTGCACCTTTAATTGCTGCTCCACAGCCTGACATCGATAAGGGTTGACATTTCATGAGCAGGGAGCAGCAACCACCTTGGTGCATATTCCCTCTGTCTGAGTATATCAGAGCAAATGTCACAACCAGGAAAACTAGACGTCTACTGGAGAAACAGGAAGTCCCACTAAAAATCACAGAAGCTGGCATGAAGAATCAAAGAGGTTGGTAAAACTTTATTTCCAGATTGGTTTTACCCAGTGTTTTCTGCACGGTTAGTACTGGTTTGTGTGCTTTCACCTAGCAGCCTTTACCCTTGCTAGAGACAGTAGATGTGATCTTAGTGGCTGTTACATTGGCTTCCATCATGGCCCACCTCCAGTTACTCTCTAGCCTTCTCCTATTCTGCTTCGGAGCACAAATATCTTGGTTGACCCATGCAGCTTGGGGGTGGGGGGATTCGGCTGCAGAGGGGGCATTCAGATGCAATCGTGCCAACTACCCTTGTCATAGGAGCATACCAGCCATCTACTAGGACACTGACAGGAGCTCCAACCAGTTCAGTCAGAATCCCCGGGATGGTATCCTGGAAAGCTATTGGATCCAGTAACCTGCAGAAATGGACCATCATAATTTTATCAGGTGGTCATCCAACCATGACAATGGGACTGCCACCAGGCAAGTCACCATCAGTTCACTCTCTCACTGCCCATTGGAGAACACCAGGTCCAGTGTATGGCAGGGCTGCTGACACATCAGGGCATGTGGTGATGGCATCTGGCCTGGATGCCTTTAAAAGCGGAATGGACAGATTCCTGGAGGAAAAGTCCATCACAGGTTACAAACCATGATGGAGATGTGTCATCTCCAGGCTTAAAACCAGGGTACTCCAAGGGCCAGATGCAGGGGAGTGGCATCAGGAGAGAGAGATCTAGTCCCGTGCGCTCCCAGACACATTTGGTGGGGCCACTGTGAGATACAGAAAGCTGGGCTAGATGGGACTTTGGCCTGATCCAGCAGGGCTCTTCTTATGTTCTTCTGTACAAAGAAGCCATGATTTCCAAGAACCCCACTGCTGAACTTGAGGCCTGCCCCTCCAGGGTGGACCTCAACAGCCCCTTGGGGATGAAGGTCACCAGCTCTGGAAAGCAGAGGGTTGGATCATGGGGAGCAGGTTGGTTTGGAGGCATAAATTAGAGCTCTATCAAAGAATTCTAAGGATTCCAAAGAATGCTGCCATTCTGGTTAAAGAGAGGTCAAGCGGCTGTAACCGAGTAGCACAGCTCGTCTTTGATGGAAACAACACTAAAGAAAAAAATTATGCGTTTTATAAACTGACAAGCTGAGAAAAGCATAATTGGGTGAGCCCAATTGGTTTTTCTGTTCTGTTAGATTTTTTAAAGTATCTTCAGAGTTCCACACATAATTTCCAAGCAACGCTTTGTAGAGAGGAAGGAGGTCGTCTGCTTTTCCCTCCCCGCCTTGCTCACATTTCCATACACAAACTGAAGACCAAAATATGACACTAGCTGCTAGGCACAAAAGGTAGCAGATATCAAATAAAAAGAAAGTGCAGCAGCCATGGGTCAGTTATGTATAAATATTTATTCTGGAAGAAGACACGGTGCCTGAGTAATGACCTGGTATTAGTAGATAATGTGCATCTCAGAGACACTTTTTTTGCCACAGTTAACAGTGGAGGGATGGTACAAAGGCACTATGTGTTGAACTGTATTCTTTCATATCTCTTTTATTTGTGTATACAAATATCCACATCTCTCTATTCCTTGAAATCCGAGGAAGTGACATTACTTTTCCAAAGGGTCATTATAGCCACTCTATTACGAATGGAGAATCTCCAAACTGAGATGGGTTCAGAATGCAATTTCAGAAAACAGGAGAGGCCAGATTCGTGTTTTTTTTTTTTTTTCTTTCTTTATTTTTTATTAATATAAAAATTTTATACAAATTACAAGAAAAAAAGACAAACATCAACAACAGTGCACCTCTTCACCAACAGGATCACTCTTCATATTTACATTCATTATTCTCCCCTCCAGAACAAAATCGATTGTTGCCCGGAAGCCTTACCCTTATCTCGTACAAGCACATATTCAATAAATCTACTCCATATATCATAGAAAATATCTCTTTTTAACTCTCCTTTTTTAACCTTTAAAGAACATGTCAATTTATCATTTAAAGCAATATTCCATATTTCATTATACCATTCTTCTAAGTATAGTTCATATTTAGATTTCCAATTTCTAGCAATTATTAATCTAGCTGCAGTCAACAAATTTGTAATCAACTCTTTAGTTTTAACATCATAACTATGATCCACAAATATTGAGAACAAAGCAATTTCAGAGTTGGGCTCTATGGTCATTTCTAGTATGTCACTTAGTTCTTTAAAAATACATTTCCAAAATTTTTGTATCATTTTACATTATCACCATAAATGATAAAAGGTACCAATCTCATTATCACATTTCCAGCAAAACTTAGAAAAATTCGTATTAGGAAAACCTGCACCCACAAAGCTATTGCACAGTCATTTGAGTTTGTTCCTTTGTTTTTGTTGTTGATTTGTGTGTTTTGCTTCAGGACCTTCCCTATCCAGCAACGGATGACCAACACAAGCCCATGAATATAAAGACATTCATACATTTTCCTTCTTCATTTTCCTCATTAGCTAATTTATGTGTTCATAATGTTTTATTTATATTCACAGTTTATAACATTCAAAATGGTCTTTTTATGAGATTTTAAATAGAAGTAATTTCGTGCCACCAATTTGATTGTAACATGGCGATATTCCCATGATTTGGTCATGTCCTGTGTGTTGATGAGGAAACTCTGGCCAAAAAATGGGTCTCACCCTGCATGTCAATGGATCCTGACCAAGGGTTCATCCAAAACAGCGCTGGCTGAACACCCTTGAGAATGACATAAAGTTGTCCTGGGTTCACCCGGAAATAGCCCATGGCTGCACTAAGTAGAGGGCCAAACCAAGAATAGGGGACCACACCACCAAGCAGGACAAACACTAAGGAAATGAAGAAAAAGAACAACTATCCTGTGGATACTCCTATGACTGTTGGTGGAGTCTGCTGCAGACCCTCTTAGGGCTTTCAACTTCCTGTATAATTGGACGAGAAGGAGGGCATTGGCAGTTGTGAACGTTAGAACTTAAGAACATAAGAAGAGCCCTGCTGGATCAGGCCAAAGGCCCATTTAGTCCAGCTTCCTGTATCTCACAGTGGTATCCTGTATCCCATCAAATGCCCCTGGGAGCACACGAGACTAGATATCTGTCCCCTGATACCACTCCCCTGCATCTGTTCCTTGAAGGACCCCAGTTTTAAGCCTGGAAATCACACATTTCCATCATGGCTTGTAACCTGTGATGGACTTTTCCTCCAGGAATCTGTCCAATCCCCTTTGGAAGGCATCCAGGCCAGATGCCTTCACCACCTCCTGTGGCAGGGAGTTCCACAGACTAAATGCGCTGGGTGAAAAAATATTTTCTTTTGTCTGTTCTTACTCTCCCAATCCTCAATTTGAGTGTATGTCCCCTAGTTCTGGTATTTTGTGAGAGGGAAAACGGCGTCCCTCTATCCACGTTACTCATGCCCTGCAATATTTTATACATCTCAATCATATTGAGTGCTCCAGGAAGTGTCAAGCACACTTATATGCCCCAGGGTTTGGCTATCTCCCCCATGCTATTTCACATCTATTTGAAGCCCCTGGGGAAAGTCATCCAGAGATTTGGGGTTTGCTGCCATCAGTATGCTGATGACACACAGCTCTATTTCTCTTCTGGAAGTTGAGTCATGGCAACTGAGCTACTTTTCTTGAGAGAATGAAATGTCTCGCTGCTCATCCAAACAGCTTCATCAGTCTGAATAAAGCTAGTTGTGAGTTCTCCATCTTATAGTCCGCTTTGACTACTTGTCACCCTGGTCTGAAATAGGCTCATAAGATGAACAATGGCCTGAATAGGCTCGTTAGGTAGACAATAGTCTCAATGGCCTTTAAGTGAGCAATGGCCTAAGGTGCTGAAACCCATAAAGTAAGGGTCATTAGCTCTGACCTTGGTGGTGGAGGTGTGAAGGCTTTTTGATTTGTCTGGGGATTATTGAAATCACTGCCTGTTAAGTAGCAGATAGACTGTGCCTGAGCCCTCCACCTCTGTTGAAATAGTAGTTTTAAATATTCACATGAATGGCTTCCCTGATCCCTCTCTCAAACCACCTTGCTTCTCTGTCTAATACTTGTACATCCTCATCTTTGTACACATAGTTAAGAGGTCTTTAAAGGCTCTAACCTCTAACCAGCTTTTGGCAATGCTCCACGTCACTTGCCACCTATCTGACTCCGTATTATGATTTGTGTTTTCTATGTGTTTATTATGTTTACTTGATAAACTGCATTAGAAATGGGCAAGAAACGCCAAAACACTGTTTCGTTTTGCTTCTTTTTTCTTTGATGGGTTGGTTCGTTATTCATTTTATTCGCTAACGAAACGAATAATGAATGAGGAAATGAATTAAAAAAAAGTTTTGTGCCCATATCTATGCTGTATGCAAAATGATATTTTTATTTTGTTATTTTAATTTTCCTTCTGCACCGCATGGAGTTGTTCTTTGAATTAAGCCTGGTGGTTTACAAATCCAAAAATAAATACATAAATATTAAATCACTATGAGTCAACCCAAATACAAATCTTCCTGTTTTGTGCCATACGAAACCTTCTATGTTCCCAGGATAAGCTACAAAGTCCTATAGTTCAGGGCATGTCTCTCTACCCCCATTACATTTCTTTCCTTTTCAGTTTTAGAGGGAGAGGCCAAGAGGGCAGCTGCCATTCTTGACATGTGAACAGACATCAAAGCAGATTGTAAACCTTCAGATTTCCTTCACAATGGACCACACGTGAGAAATTAAATAAACACCATTTATCACTGTTGACTTACAGCTGTATTTATTTCCAAACTCCCTAGGTTATTTATGGATCCACATGTATTATAGAAAAGCTTTGTTGAGAAGTGGTGCTGATGGCGAGGTAGGACTGTTTCATTGCCTCCTTCTCGGCAGCCTAAAGAAGATCTGCCTTATAGCGGTTGTGAGGTTTTTTTTTTTTGGGGGGGGGGATATTTGGCTGTGTTGTGGAAGTTTTTCTTCCTGACATTTTGCCAGACTCTGTGGCCAGCATCTTCAGAGGGCAAGGAGCTCAGGGTCTCTGAGTCTCATTCATTCTATACCCCAGAGCACAGAGAGAACTCCTAGTTCCCTGAACTCCTTGACCTCTGAAGATGACGACCACAGAGTCTGGTGAAACGTCAGGAAGAAAAACTTCCACAACACGGCCAAACTCACAACAGCTATCAGATCCTGGCCATGAAAGCCTTTGAGAGTATAAGATCTGTCTTAGACTTTCTGGATATCTGAAAGGAGACTATGAAGAGACCACCAAAAGAAGATGGCAAGAAGTAGTAAATTAATAGTTAACTGATATGTTATTAGATCTTGATATGTATAATCTTTGACTTTGACTTGATAGATTTAATGTAGATTCCTTATGTATTATTTTCTATCACTTTCCCCGTTTTCCCCATCCCTTTTTCTCTTAAACCTAATAAAACCTTTAAATAATAAAAAAGAGAATATAAGATCTGTCTTGTTTCTCCAACCTTTGGAAGTGGCCAATATTCACAAAAATGTTTCAGAAGGAGTCAGGGGAAAACTTTACTTCTCTGATCCTATTTCTCACACCATCCTGAAATTCTCTTCAGATTCAGAATGATAAAAGGAGATTCAAATATCCCACTGTTGCAAAACCCCTAGACCCAGGGTTTGAGTGCATAACATTTTAAAGTCTGACAATTCATGTGCATTTATTAGTGATGAATATCTTGCAAGTGGCAGTGGACACAAATAAAACTACATGTCAGAAAACTGGTGAACGGAACTGCTCCACATTTCAGTTTGTGATTCTGCTCCGGGATCCCATTTTGCCAAAGCAAAATGAAATATCGATTCCCCCGCCTACCCCCGCGCCCTCAGTACTTTGTTTTTCTTTAGCCCATCCACCCCCTTCCAACTGCCCGTCGCCTCCCTACCTGCTCCTACTGGCCCTGCCAACCATCCCCAGCGCATCACCCTCAGAGGAAGAGGATCAATGCCTCTTGAGCATGTAACTCACCTGTCAGCTGGGCATTAGGCATGTGCTCAAAAGAAGCAGTGTGACGCAGCGGCCAAGAAAGCCAATGTGATTCTTGGTTGCATCACCAGAAGCCTAGTGTCCCGAAGTGATGGTACCACTCTATTCTGCTCTGCTCAGACCCTATCTGGAGTACTGTGTCCAATTCTGTGCACCTCAATTTAAAAAGGATGTTGAAAACCTTGAACGGGTCCAGAGGAGGGTGACCAAGACGATTGAGGGTCTGGAAGAAATGTCTTACGAGGAGCGGCTTAGGGACCTGGGAATGTTTAGCCTTACAAAGAAGAAGGTTGAGATGGGTTATGATAGTCATGTTTAAATATTTGAAAGGATGTCATATCAAAGAGGGGACTGGTTTGTTTTCCATGGCTTTAGAGACTAGGACTCGGGGCAGTGGTTTCAAACTATAGGAAAAGAGATTCCATCTGAACATTAGGAAGTCCTTCCTGATGGTTATTGCTGTTCAGCGTTGGAATATGCTGCCACAGAGGGTGGTGGAGTCTCCTCCTTTGGAGGTTTGTAACCAGAGGCTGGATGGCCCTCTGTTGGGAGTCCTGTGATGGCGGTTCCTGCATGGCAGGGGGTTGGACTGGATGGCCCCTGAGGTCTCTTCCAACTCTAGGATTCTAGGATTCTATAATTCCTTGAGCTTCCCATGGCCTCTGAACATGTGCACACTGCCCTGCTGATAGACTCCTCAACTTTACCACTCTGTCTACTTCAGTGGTTTTTCACTTTGCCAGTTTTCCATGCACTTTTACAAATGCCCTACTCACCCCTTTTGAATAGGTTGGTTTCTTTCTTTTTCTTTCTTTCTTTCTTTCTTTCTTTCTTTCTTTCTTTCTTTCTTTCTTTCTTTCTTTCTTTCTTTCTTTCTTTTTTTCTTTTTGAATTCTAACTGGTAGCTAACAGTACTCTTCATTGGATCTGCAATGCTACTAATTGCCAAAGTACCCCATGAAGTGAATTTTCAACCAAGGTCAATTTTTATTTATTATTTATTTATTTATTTATTTATTTGACTTTTATACTGCCCATCTAGACCTAGGGCTACTCTGGGCGGTTTCCAACATGTGATAACATAACAATTAAACAAAGGAATACATTTTAAAAACCAAAATCAAATGAAGACTATCCAAAATACAAGATATATAAGCAATCTATAAAATTTTGCTAGATTCTTTTGGAATCCTGACTGTATCATAATTACATTGTAAATCCACAAAAAGACTCTGCAAATTGAACAAAGAGCCTCTTTCATGTTGTTCCCTCTCAGGTTAATACAAGTCCCATCCCTCGAAAGAACATGAATTTAACGTACTCAAATATAGACCAAAGGAAAGCTTTTTTCCCTCTCACTTTAATTATAGTTTACAGATACAACATTTATAACATTTACAGAAAGATATTGAATTGCAAAGGACAGTAAATCATCTAGAAATCAATCTAAAAAGTATAACTGTAGGAGTATATGGTACCTTTATTAGAACACTTAAAAAATCAGCCAGTCAGTCAGCTTTTGCTAATGTCTTGTCTAATTTCCACCATTATTAAGTCTCCCATACTGACTCCAAGCTCAAAGTTGACAAAGTACTCCATGCAGCGGCATCAGTGTGACATGGTAAAAAGAAAACATCCCATAAACACATATCCAAAAGTTGAGTCATAGCACCTGGACTTCTCTTCTTGGGAGATCGAAACGTTTCACTACTTATCCAAGCAGCTTCATCGTTGTGAGGAAAGTTAGTGGGGAGGTCTCCAATTTATAGTTCACTTTGGGCCTTTTCACATGACCCCTAAGATCTGCTGGCCCCTTAAATTCGGACCAGAGATCTTGGGGGTTCGTTGCTGTTCCTCCATCCCCACCCCTCCGCACTTCCTTGCTCCTGTCTGCGTGAGGGGAGGGAGGAAAAAAGGGGACAAAAGAATAAAGGCTTACCTCCTGGTGCCGGTGGAAGCTGCTCCGAGCCCCGTCACTTCCTGATTCCTTCTCTTAAAGGGGCGGGAGGCAAAAAACAACAACAAAAAGAAGCGAGGAGAGCCCGGCACATCCGCATCAAGCAATTTTCACCTCTCAAGAGCAGGTACATGAAAAGTGCGCTGGGTCACACTTAGGTGGGCGGGGTCACACTTAATTTCCTGTAAACTCCGGAGCTGGTGGGGAAACATTTTTAAGCTCCGGAGCTGGGAGCCATTTGCCCCAGAGTTTAGGGGTCGTGTATAAACGCCCTTTGATTTCACATCACCCTGGTCTGAATAGGCTCATCAGGTGGACAATGGCCTGGGGTGTGTGAAAGCCCCACATAAGCAACCGTTCCCAACACCCATCAAGTATGGGGCGTTAGCTGTGGCCTTGCTGGTGGAAGTGTGAAGTACTTCTGATTTGTTTGAGGATTGATGAAAGGGCAGCTTGATAATTAGCAAGCAGATTGTGCCCAAATCCCCCTGACCCCTCTCTTAAACCATCTCTCTTCTTTGTCTAATATGTGTACATCCTCTTCTTTGAATGAGTGCCCTTTGTCCTTCAAATGGAGGTGTGCTGCTGATTCTGGTCCTGAGCTGTTACCCCTCCTATATGGGGCCATCCTTCTGTTTAATGGCTGTATAGTTTCTCTAATGTAGAGGTCTACACACTCCTCACTGCATTGGACCGCATATACTATATTGCTCCTTTTTTGTTTTGGTATCGGGTCCTTTGGGTGGACAAGTCTCTGCCTTAGTGTGTTCGTGAGTTTGAAGTAAACAGGGATGTGATTTTTGCCAAAAAATCCTTTAAAGATTTTCAGACACTTCAGCCATGTAAGGAATGACCAGGTTCTTCCATCAGTTCTGGGTCTCAGGCTGAGCCATTGTTCTTTTGGGTCAGGACACAGCTTTGTTGAAGGCCCATTTCGGATATCCACAGGTCTTAAGCACCATCTTCAGGTGCCTGTCTTCCTCCTTCTTGTCTTCTGTGGAGATGGGGATGCTCTCTGCTCTGTGGTTTAAAGTCCTGATGACTCCTAATTTGTGTTGTAATGGCTGGGAGTCAAACAGTAAGAAGAACTAATCTGTGTGGGTGGGTCTCCTGTAAGCTTCTATTCCCAGGCCACAGATGATGACTGAACAATCCTAAAATCCTCAGGCACAGTCTGTCTGCTGCTTATCAAGCTGCCCTTTCATCAATCCTCAAACAAATCAGAAGCACTTCATACTCTACCAGCAAGGCCATAGCTAACAACCCATACTTAATGGGTGTTGGGGAAGGTTACATAGGTGGGACTTTCACACACCCCAGGCCATTGGACATCTAACAAGCCTATTCAGGCCACTGTCCACCTATGAGCCTATTCAGAGTAGGGTGATGTGAAATCAAGGTTAACTATAAATTGGAGGCCTCACCACTACCTTCCCTCAGATTGACAAAGCTGCTTGGATGAGTAGTGAAACGTTATGATTAAAGATGGGCACAAAATGAATTTTTGTTTGTTTCATTTTTTTGTTTTTTATTTCGTTCCCTAACAAAATGAAAAACGAAGTGACCCATCAAAGAAAAAAGAAAAAAAGAAAAAAAAGAAAGCGGAAATTTTGCTTTCGTTCCGTTTTGTTTCTCGTTTTCCCATAGGGAAGCATTGAAGCAATGCATTCCTGTGGGAAAACAATCAGGCCCAGGAAATGGCGGGCTTTTTACACTTTTTCCCCACTGGAAGCCCCACGCACCAGCTGATCAGTGCTCAGGCAGGAAAAACAGTTTAAAAAGCCCACGGTTTCCTCTACCTGGCTTTTAAAACTTTTCCCCCTCCCCCAAGCCCCGCGTGCCAGCTGATCAGTGCTGGGGTAGGGGAGAAACATTTTTCCCCACCCCAGCACTGATCAGCTGGCGTGCAGGACTTGGAGGGGGGAGTTTTGAAAGCCCTGGGCTTTTAAAACTTTTTTCCCTCCCCCAAGCCCTGCATGCCAGATGATCGGCGCTGGATTGGGGAAGTTTTTCCCCGCCATTATGTTTTTTTTTTAAATGTCTTAGAGCCACCAAGACTGCTTCAGTGGCTCAAAGACATTTTAAAAACCCTGTGCCTTTTTTCTCCAATGGGATGTGTTGGGGGAAAAGGTGCAGGTCCTTCGCCCCAAGCACCCCCACAGGCTTTAAAAACCTTTTCTCCCTCCCCCAAGCCCTGCACGCCAGCTGATCGGGGCCACTGTGAGATACAGGAAACTGGACTAGATGGGCCCTTGGCCTGATCCAGCATGGCTCTTCTTATGTTCTTATGTTCTTATTGCTGTGGCATAATAACCGGGAAGGTGAGAGGACCATTCCTGCATCCATTCCTCACAACTATTCTTTTTTAGAACAGAACATGTGCTGCATGGCTTTATCTTTCTGTAAATGATGGTTCTGTCTTCAAATGATGGTTCTGTCTTCAGAAACACTCAATGTAGATAAAACTATGCAAAACACCAACTTAACCCTATCAGTAACTTGTTATATCAGCTTGTGGAGCTGAGAAATTGTGACTTAGAACTTTTAAGTCATTGTGCAGAGTATTTATTTGTTTTACTTCTTTAATATTTTCAAAGCAATCTGCAAATGACCATTTGATGTAAATGGCATTTTGTACTTTTCATTGTATATACCTGTGTGTGTCATTACAGTCATGACCAACTTTTTGTGACCCCACCTCTATAGAGTTTTCTTGGCAGGAATACTGGAGTCATTTGCCAGTTCCTACTCCAGGCGCCTACAGCACCTGGTATTCCCTGGTGGTCACCCATCCAAGTACTAACCAGGGCTGACCCTGCTTAGCTTCTGAAATCAGATGAGATCAGATCTGGAGACATGGAGAGCTTAGAGCAAACGTGAATTGTTCTAGAACCAGTTCCAGAACCAAATGGAACTTTTTGCCCTTCATAGCTATTTAAGAAGAAATTAGGGGGGGGGGTAATTTATGCAAAATCTGTTGGCTCGAATTACAGAGAAGGTCCACTGCATAATTTGGAAAAAGGAAGGAAAAGTGTACTATCATGCAACTTTTTTTTTTTTGCCACAGTGAGTGACGTGAACCTTAAACAGAATGGCAGCAATGCTGGCCTCTGTTGCCAGCTTTTTTCAGCATGATGGATTTGCCCCAAAATGTGTTTCCCTTCTCCCTGAGAAGTTAGATTTCCACCCATCCCCAGCATTGAAAACGTGTAGTGTGAAGCTATGGCATAACCTCTCATTGTGCAAAAGAAACGAAAATAAATAGCATTTTTTTCCCTTGCATGAAATTCTTCGCAATGAACATATGGGGAAAGAAGTCTTGCAGGACTTTTCTGAAGGTAATTTTTCTATTTAAAAATGCCACATTGTACAGGATGATTGCAGTTGCGTTGCAGGATGGTCTCTTTTCTGTGCATGATTAATTTGACTAAAAGAAAAGCAAATGCAAGTTATGTATTATACCCTTTTTCAAAGAGCTGAGTTCTTACATACAGTATGTGTACCTATGTGTAATTGTAATATATGTGCACAATCTGATTGTGGGTTAAGTTCATATTGCTCACACAGAGAAACTAATGGGCTTCAAGCCATGGTTTTCATTATTAGTCTATGTATTTTCATGAACCTCTCTTCTTCCTAATTTATTTCAGTTTAGACCATTCAGATTCCTATCTACAGGAAATTCTATATTTCTGCTTATATCCAGATGGGTTCTGACATTGCAGATTCTATTTTCTTTCACTAGAAGTGTGCGTATACTCTCTATAAACTAAAACAAGAGGCAATTATCAGATACACCAAAAATAACTGGAGTCCACTTTAATGCTCTGAAATATCTGATAGCACGCTTCTATCTGCAACATCTGCTCTGAGACCACATGCTACTCAGTGGATACTCTGAGGAAGCAGCCATGTTGTTCTGACTCAAGATAATTTACCCATCACTAGGGCGAGATTTTTTTCTGGCACGTAATATCTCTTCTGCAATCTTTATTTCAATTTATACGCAAGTTAAAACATGCTTATGAGTAATCTGGTGAGAATGATGTGGTTTTTATTTTATCCGGGAAGTCACATTTTGCCCTTTTTAAAGGGCTATATCATATTTCTGCTTAACTTTGTAATAAATGTTATATTTTAGTCATATTTTGGCCATCATCAGCATCCCTCTGTATGATTTCAGCCTGCCTAAAAGTAGATGTTCAGTGAATGTAAACTTGGTGTTTTGTTTGAGATCGAGGAGTTAATTGGGTTATTCAACATTTTGCAAAATAATTAACATATGAAATGAACCTAAAGCAAAACTTGATGACTTTGGGAGAAAATTTTCACCAGTTGGCTTTTTTCAAATTTGGTCCTATAAACTCTTGTGATATCAAATGGACTTTTTTCCAGATACAAGAAGAGACAAACAGACAATAGGAAGAGTTTTGATTTGAGGATAACCTGAGGTTAACCCCAGGATGCATATGATTATCCAATGCAATTCTGTTGCTGATGAAAACTAATTCAAGTACAGCCATTTTAAAGCTTTATTAACAGAAGTATAATTTCCAAATCCTATGAGGTGCTCATCCCCCTCTACTCAGCACTGGTAGAGGTGGGGACTGCCCCATCTCTGATGTCTCTCTGGAAACAGGCAAATGCCTTCATCTTCAGGCAAGCTTTCCCTGAATGTTGGACTACCTATTATGTGACTTTTATATGAATCTACCATGCATGATCACATAGACTTTGTATTTGTAACCACTTATAACCTTGTTTGATTGCACTGACACTATGTTTTCAAAGTTAGTTTCCCTTACTTATAAATTTTACATGGAATGTTTACTCTCTCTTTAACTGCTTGAGTTCTCTTGTAGTTTTAATGTAATGTTGCCTTTTGATGCTATAAGGTGACCCTCAATTCCCTGTTCTCAATACTTGAGCATGTCTTAGGGTATTTGTACACAACCCCTAAACTCCGCCGCAAATGGCTCCCAGCTCCGGAGCTTACAATTGTTTCCCCACCAGCTCCGGAATTTGCAGAAAATTAAGTGCGACCACGCCCACCTAAGCGCATCCCAGTGCACTTTTCATGTACCTGCTCTCGGAGGGTGAAAATCCCCAGATCCGGATATAACCTAGAGTGCCCGGCTCTCCTCGCTTCTGTTTGTTGTTTTTGCCTCCCGCCCCTTTAAGAGAAGGAATCAGGACAACGACGGGGCTCTGGGCAGCTTTGGAGGTGAGCCTGCATTTTTTCCTCTCTTTTTTTCTCCCCCCCCCTCACGCAGACATGAGCAAGGAAGTGCGGAGGGGTGGGGACGCAGGAAGAGCAACGAACCCTCAAGATCTCTGGTCCGAATTTAAGTGGCCAGCGGATCTTAGGGGTCGTGTGAAAAGGCCCATAATTGTACTGGACGGCATATTTTCCCTCATTACTGTAAGCCACCTTGGGTCCTTTTCCAAGGAGAAAGGCGAGGTAAAAATACTGTAATATAAAATAAATAAATAAATAAATGACATCTGTCATTAGTTGCATATGCAATAGGATATATAAAAAGGCTTTTTTTTTTCATTTGCAAAGGTGCCCTACCATTTGTCCCTTATCAAGTTACATGAGGTGAGACAACTGCTAACTAAATGCAAACTGGTTGCAACTGAAAAAGTTTCAGGAATGTTATATAGACTAACATGGTACTAGCAAATATTGACCAGCAGAGGGAGAGTGTAGTTATCTTTTCAGGATTTCTTTCACTAATGAGTTATTGTTCAACCCTGTGTTTTGCAACTGAATATTTGGGAAAAGCACGATAGTTCACTATGGATGTCTGCGACAAGAATTTACAAGGAGTTTAGGCCTGATTTCAAAGCAAGAGCAGAATGTGTAAAATAAATGTTATAATAAATCCACCAGATATGATATTTGAAATAGAGAAAGGTTTAGTCCTAGGCACAGGTACTTGTACATATACATTTTGCCATGCACAGAAGCTTATTTACTCTTCAGAAAAGCAATCATGACCTGCTTGTCACAATTTAAAAGGGGACCAGATTTTTTAATGTTAAATACAAGGTGAGTAGGAATGAACTTTTAAAAAAACTTATTGGTTAATTTCCCCCTCACAGGCTTACTGCCTCTGAATTTGAACACTGAATATTAGACTGTCAGCCATGGATTTCTGATGGAAAGTTATGACAGAAAAATAGAAGAAGACAGAATGGGGTGTAGAAATGTTGCCTTAATAATTGAAAAGTCCTTTTTAAAAGTGCCCAAGAAAAGTGTAATAAATGTTAAAGCATGTACTGGACACCATATTTGGATATAGTGTTAAGGAAGTTACTCAAAATTGGCAGTATCTCAACAGGTAGCTATCTTGTCAGTACCTGTCTTGGATCATAGAATATTGATGTTCCCAGGACCCCCAGAACTGTGTCCTTATATTTTGTCCATCTCAAAACATCTTGTTTAGGAGAACCTCTTCCAACACAGATAGCCACTTGGCCTCAAACAGGGGAGAAATCTTTGCTGGGGAAATTTTGGGTGAGAAATGTCTAATTTGACATGACTTATTAACCATGTTTGTACTTATGCTTTGCTACTAGAATTGTTTTTAATAACAATCTGTATCACAGTAGAGATTTTTAAGTGACTGTATGAGAGTTTTATTTAAATGATAATTAAGGCCATAATTTTGATAAAGAAATTGTCTTTGGCAGCAAGATTATGTTATGTTGGGTTTATAGTTGGGTAGTCGCTTTGGTGACATGCTGTACACCGTCCAGAGTTCCCTATGGAAAAATCGGGCAGTTAATAAGTACATAAATAAATAAATAAATAAATAAATAAATAAATAAATAAATAAATAAATAAAAAGCCCCAAGCCCCAAACAGAAGCGAGGAGAGCCCCGCACTCACTATTGTTACACCGCATCAAGCAACTTGAAAGGTGCGCTGGGACGCGCTAAAGTGGGCGTGGCCACACTTAATTTCCTGTAAACTCCGGAGCTGGTGGGGAAACATTTTTAAGCTCCGGAGCTGGGAGCCGTTTGCCCCGGAGTTTAGGGGTCGTGTATAAACGCCCTAAGAATCAATGTATAGCAACCATAATAGGGTTTTCAAAGTGAGAGGATCTGGTTTTTCAAGTTCCACACAGACATACTGGCAAGTTCCCATGGTGAAGCAAAGATTTGAACCCAGTACACCGCCTACACTGCATTAAATATCAAAAAGCAAAAACATTCAGTGCAAATATATAGAGAGCGCTACACTGTGGTAAGCAAGAGAAACAGATTTGTACAAGATCTAACAACAGACGGTTCTTAGTCGACAGATTGGAAGAATCATCAAGCAATAATATCCAGGCATTGTACAATAGCATTAATGCATTGGAAGCATGACACCATTTTGTGCATTTCTCCTTCAGGGGCATTTCTAAAAAGCAAAATGAAACACCAGCCAAAGATCCTGTCTCTTCAAATAAAAGGATCTGTAGACCAGGCATGTCCAAACTTTGGCCTTCCAGATGTTTTGGACCGCAACTCCCACAGTTCTTTGTCATTGGCAATCTAAGCTTAGAATTCTGGGAGTTGTGGTCCAAAACATCAGGAGGGCCGGAGTTTGGACATGCCTGCTGTAGATTATAGTTTGGTAGGTCTCAGTTTCCTTCCCTGAACCTAGGAATGTATTTTTTATATCCTGGATATATTTCAAACTGCAGTAGAAACTTTCTAAATTCACTTTTGGGGTATTCTGAAAAGAAAGAAGGGAAAGCCTTTTCAATATATTGCAATAATGGTTTTGGCCTATTTTAGAACATCTGAAGGAGAACTGGAATTGGGATGCCATCAAAATTATTTTCTTTACCTTGGGATATGAACTAAATTCCTAAGGAGCTGTAGATGTTTGTGGTCTAACAGCACCACCTGGAGGACACAGTTTTGCATTATAAATTTCATCTGAAATCTAATGTTCTCAAAGGATCAGTACTGTAGTCAAGTGCTACTACTGACATTAGCAACACCAATAGACCTTTCAAGGTAAGATATTTAAAGAATAATTTTGCCAGTTTCACTTCTCTAATGAGTTTCCATAGCCAAGTTACTATGAACTCCACCACACTGAGTATTAGCTGCCTAATATCCTCCAATGCACAGCCCAGTCTTGAAAAATTAAAGCAACAAAAATGGTAAATAGAAATCTGTGTACATGCTTGTAAAATATTCTCAGCCATGGAGGAAGGGGAAAATTTCTTTCATGATCTAGATTTTCAGGAGACGTTTGGGCTTTTCAGGACAAAAGGCCCAGAGTCTTTGCTAGGATCAGCCTTCTCTTCTGAAAGAAGTATTTCAGTAGCACTTTTGCATAGAATTGGCTGGAATAGAAACTTCTAAGTAAAATAGCCCAACCAAATTAATCTCCCTCTACACACTATATTTGTAAATAACAAACATAACAGAGTCACATCCTTCTATTAAAGAGCTAAACTGCAGTTTGGTCATGTCCTGCCAATGGGAATGGCCGTACAGTAGGACCTCCACATCCACTGATTCATTAACCCCTGATTCAGTTATCTACAGTTTGCAGAGGGAAAAAATTAAATAAATAATTCAGCAGTTGCAAAGCAAGCTACTGTTGCAAAACAGCAGCCGTTAAGAAAACTGCTGTCACAAACAGCAGCTGTAAAGTAAGCTACTGTCACAAAATAGCAATTTGTTTTGTTTTGTTTTGCATTCTCTCTTATCCACAATTTTTGTTATCCCCAGTGGATATCAGGTTCCTACTGTACTATCTTACTGCTCCATCCATTGGAGACAGGTGGAATGACAGATGATGGAGACATATCTATCAGCTCTTGAATCCAGATGGGCACACGCAGAAGGATTTCTTAGCTCATCTTCAGTTGATCGCTGGTGGTTGCTGGTTGAAATAAGACTTAAATCCAATTTTGTCACAAGCGAAAGGCAGCTTTGCTGTGTCAGGTGCTTTAGAAAAGTCATTACAGAGAATAAAGCTGTCTCTCTGTTCCATGGATTAGACCTTCCATACTTTGGGAATTAATTTGTGTTTGAACATAAGATGGGGTAGCCATGAAATTCCACGTCGGCACAGAAAGTATATTCATGATTTCATTTTTTCAAGTCTTACATCTTTGAGCATGAAATTATGTGGGGATATCTAAACAAGCAAACTTTCTGCTTTTCTTCCATTACATCAAGGATGGGCAAAGTCTGCATCTCCAGATGTTGCTGAGCTGCAGTTTCCATCATCAGCACAGCCAGTTATGCTCCTGTTTAAGTCTTCTGCTTAAGGATATAGAGATGGCATAATATACAGTATGTGCCCATGCCTTAAGGCAGTGGTGGTGAACCTTCGGCACTCCAGATGTTTTGGACCACAACTCCCACAGTCCTTTCTCTTCAGGCAAGCATTCTCTGAATGATGGACTACCGTGTGTATTTTATATGACTCTATAGGTTCACATAGACCACTTATAACCTTGTAGCTTTAATGTCATGTTGTCATGTTGTCTATCAATGCTGTAAGATCTCCCTCAATTCCTTGTTCTCAAATACTTGAACACATCTTAATTGTACTGGATTTTGTGTGTGTGTGTGTGTGTGTGTGTGTGTGTGTGTGTGTGTGTGTGTGTGTGTGTGTGTGTGTGTGTGTGTGTGTTGTGTTGTTACAGTTGTGACCAACCCTTCGTAACTGCACGCCCATGAAGTTTTCTTGGCAAGAATACTGGAGTGGTTTTGCCAGTTCCTACTCCAGGCGCCAACAGCACCTGGTATTCCCTGGTGGTTTCCCATCCAAGTACTAACCAGGTCCGATTCTGCTTAGCTTCTGAAATCAGGCGAGATGGGATGCACTTAGGGCATCCAGGTACATCTGTCATTACTGTAAACCGCCTTGGGTCCTTTTCCAAGGAGAAAGGCAGGGAAAAAATACACTAAAATAAAAAAATAAAATAAATAACAAAAATCTGGGGTGCACTAAGGGTTCATTGTTTTTAAACAGGGAGGGAGCAGAACACTCTTCAGGTAACAATGGAGGAGGGAGGGGTGTTGGAATGGTGGCGTTCTAACATTCCAAGAGATGTCAACAGTTGTATGTGGTCCTGCCGCCATTATTTTGCCGGCCTGTTTCTTCTCCCACGTCCCCACCCCACCCTGCTAACTGCTTCCCAGGCTACACCCTGACCCACAAGCATCATGACCTCGAAGGGGGGACACCCTCCTTCTCGAGGCTCCACTCGCCTGCCTCCCCGAAAAAGCGCTTCTCAACCTGTTGGTCCAGGCTTGGCTGCAGGTCACGGTAATGCCAGCACCAGCACCAGCAGCAGAGGGGGTGCACCGTTTTCTTCCCTGTTGCAGGATCACCACCGGGAGTTGGAAGCACTCCGGTCGGAGCTGGAGGCCGAGCGCCTGTGGTCTCAGGAAGCCCAGCGCCGCTTCGCTTCGGAAGTCCGCGAGCTGCGCCAAGCAGCTGAGAGGGAGCGGCAACTCCTGGCCGACCAGCTGCGCTCCAAGTGGGAGCAGCAGCGCGCCCGCGAGCTCCACCAGCTGCGGGAAGCCAACCTCAAGGAGCGTGAAGCCGAGATCCGGCAGCTGCTGCGCTGGAAAGAGGCCGAGCTGCGCGAAGCGCAAGAGCTGCTGCAGCGGGAGCGCGACGCGGCCATGCGCCAGGCCCGGGACCTGCAGCGGCAGCTGGCAGAGGAGCTGGCAAATTGGAGCACCAAAAGCCCAGGAAGTGTCCTGGCCGGCGGCAGCGGATCGGCCCTGCTGAGCACCGAAGCTCAGGCCAAACTCCAAGAAGTCAGAGGCAAGCTGCGCCGGGAGGTGGAGAGCGAGCAAGCGGCCCGCATTCGGCACCTAAAAGCTGAACTGGAGCTGGAGCGCAGCCTCTTTCTTAAGTACATCCTGGAGCGCTTCGAAGGGGAATGCAATCTCCAGAGGTACCGACCGGCCTCCCCCAAAAAACCCCAGCCAGAACTGCCAGCCAAACGGGAAAAGAGACGACCTCGCTCCTTAGAGAGTCTGGCCGCTGCTGGTGGCTCGCCCCAGGTCAAGCCGGCCTCTAAATCCCGTTCTCTAAACAGCAACCTGAGTCCCTACTGGTCTTCCCACCATCACTGCTATGACTTTCCAGATGGAGGGATTCCAAAGGATGGCAGCGATGGCCCATTGCAACCACAGGTGCTCAGCGAGAGACCCTTGGAAGAAGTCTCCAAAACACCCGTGGATCCCCCTCCAGAGAGAAAAGGGAGCCGATGGGATGCTATGGTAGAAGGACCCTCCATAGCTGATGGACAGCAGCCACAGCCACAAGGCCGGCTGTCGGCTAGTAGTTACCAGCAGCTAACGGAGCAGAATGAGAGATTTTTGAAAGTTCTGTCCGACCTAGAACGACAGTGCACCCTTCTCCGGGAGGAAAACACTCAGCTGAGGAAAAGAAACTTCCCAGTGATGGAGAAGCTGAAGCAGCTGAAGATGAAGAACACAGAGCTGACGGAGATCGCCAGGCGGCTGGAGGAAAACGCAAAAAAGCTCCAGGAATCTGGCCGCAAAATGAGCGATGCACCTGTACCGCAAAGCCTGAGCGGTCCTGAGGTGGAGCTGGAGAAGACCTCGTTGGCTGGACCCCAGGCCAAAAAAACGAACGGAGAAGCTGGGGTCCCCTTGGCCAAAGATCAAGATTTATGTTCACAGAGGGGACGTGGGGAGCTTCAGACTGAGCCATCCACAGATATAAAGAGCCTTTCTTGTATGAAGACCATGGATTTGGCGTCCATGCCCGGAGAGTCTCAAAGGGAAGGGCTACCATTACAAAGACAGCTCGTGGTTACATACCAGAAGGAATCTCCGCAGCATACAGAAACGAATTCAAAAGATCCAATGTTGTCTGTCATTGCCCAAGAAACATCTTTGGATCTACGTTTAGAGGATTCGGTCTCGCCAGAGGAGATGGCAAACGCCTTGGCCACGTCAACCCTTCGTGTCTTTTTAGCCCGATACAGCTATAATCCTTTTGAGGGACCAAATGAGAACCCTCAAGCAGAACTCCCACTAACAGCAGGGGAATATGTTTATGTTTATGGGGAAATGGACGAGGATGGTTTCTATCTAGGAGAGTTGATGGATGGTAGGAGAGGGATGGTGCCTTCAAATTTGATAGAAAAAGTTTCCCATAACGAGCTCATAAGCTTTGTTTCTAGCAGCTCGAGCAGCGATGACACCTCAAACCCAACTGCCAATACAATATAGAAGTGAGGTGATGAGGAGCCCTGGTGCCTTAACTGTTGGCTTCCGATTTTCAGAAATTGAATTCCAAAACGAGTAGACATTGTCTGTACAAAGCATATGTTTTACATTGTGCATATAAGTGTGGGTTTTGCTTTTATTTTCGTTTAAATCAGGCATGTCCAAACTTCGCCCCTCCAGCTGTTTTGGACAGAACCCCACAGACCTTGCCATTGGCAATACAGGCTTGGAATTCTGGGAGTTGTGGTCCAAAACATCAGGAGGGCCGAAGTTTGGACATGCCTGGTTTAAATGATAACATCCTGTCCAATTTTCAGTTTTCTACTAAGCTTATCAGAAGTTGTAAAACATTTGTTATTTCATTTGTTACAGGAAAGAACTCCATCCAGAGATATGATTTTCTGACAGTCCCTGTTTTAATTTCCCTATAATTTAGGTTATATCTATTGGATTCAGACAAATAGACTGCTGCTTTGGTCAAATCCATATTAAAAGACAAATATATTTTGTTACATTTTTCTTAAAACATTTATTAAACTCTTTCTGAAATGTGTATCTTTATACTCATTTCATTTGGACTGTAACGAAATGCTGCTTCATCATTTTGTTTCGTTACGTAACTAAACGAGGAAACAGCATTTCACTTTTCATTTCATGCCCATCCCTACCGCCAACCTAGCCATGCAAAACCATGTAAATGCAAGGAGATAAATAGGTACTGCCATAAAAAGCAGGAAGGTAAACAGTGTTCCATGCGCATAAATGCTTTCAACCGTGCCGGACACATGGTCCCAGATTGGCACAACACTGGCTCTTTCGTTTAGAAACAGAGATGAGCACCGCCCCTAGAGTCCGACACAACTAGCAGGCATCTGCGGGGGGGGGGGGGGGTTCACCTTGTTTTAATAACCCATTGTCATGAAAGGGAGTTAAAATGCACCTCAAGTAATCCAAGGTCTCCTCAGCATGGGTGGTGTTGGAATATCATGCTGACTTGAAAGTCATAAACATTTTTAATTTCAAGATAGTGATTGTATTTACAGACCAGGTATCTACGGAATTATTCCCCAATTTCAACAAAAAAGAGCCAGTAATTACATTTAATGACAATGTCCCTGTTTGTCTGCTTGCAGAAATCCCTTTTTCCCCCTCTCCCCCAACCCACCCTTAGTGTTCTGAAGCCAGAAAATAGGATGGTCACAAGGTGCAATTTGTTGATTCCTTACCAGAAAACAATCAGCATTGTATTAAAGAACATTGTCCATGCATTGTGGAAAAGGTGACTCAGTCCAGACAGGAAAATTAATCCCAGAAGCAAGTGCTTTCCACAAACTCTTTCAGAGACCAAAAATCACCTTTCTTCTAGCACCAGTTTCAGAAATAATCAAATGCATCTTGAACCTAATAACAAGGACAACAACCCTGTCCATATGAGTCCCAATAAATAATTAGTATTTATGCAGAACAGTTTTCATCAAGGATGCAAGATATCTTCCCGACGTCCGTTATGCCCCAACATGAGTCTCCCATTCTCTCCTCTAATGGGTTCAATTAGCTCCATTTGTCCATCGACGAGAGGTCATAAAGTACATGGATGTATACATTTAACATCATCCCGAAGGAGATTTCTCCAAATATGAGACCAGTCATGGTTCTCTGGCTCTGATTGTTGGTAGGACTGTTTTACAAACAAGGAGATGTGTCAGCAAACTAACAATGGAAGAGAGGTTCTTTCATGAAGTTAGATTGGACCCGGCAGTAGAAGGCAGTTCAAGTAAATGGAACAGTACAAGCCTGGCTGCTCTACTTATCAACACCACACCGATCCAGTTTCTCTTGCATCGGCACCAGTTTCCTTGTTGCTTTCAATTAGCTAGCAGGTCCGGAGGGTGCTCGCCGTAGCAATATTTGGCGACTGGGTTGCGGTAAGTATTTTCATGTTGAACACTCTGGAAGAGGACAGAAAGCTTATTAGCGCCTGAATATCTATGAGGAAGGGTGACAGGTAATATTCACATGCATTCCAACACAGATGATCCCAGGTTTAATATTTGCCGAATCCATGTAAAGATCAGGTAACTCTGGGAACTTCCTAAATACCTGTTTCTATACACAAACCTCCTTGATATTGCTCAGGAGATCTTTCTGTGCAACTCCAATACTGAACACCACAGGAAATGTCCTCTAATATGGCTAGCCTTCTCAGCTTGAAAACCTAGAGAGAAGCTGCCAGTCAAGGCAATTATCTTGTTCGCTATCCTTTTGCCAGCAATGGGGAGGTACAACAGAACTTATGGGAAAGTTATTTCAGTCTCATGGGAGTGGCGGGCAGGTTGTGTCTATGCATGGGCATTTTCATTTGGGGCCCTAAAGTCCCATAATTTTCCATGTTCTTCCATTTGCCAGAAAGACACCTGAATTGTGCTCCTTTGGAGGAAACGTTGAGCTCGTAGACTTCACGGGCCAGGACTTGGGTTTAGTTTGGGCTTAGATGGATGTAGGAAAAAGAAACTTCTCCATGTGGGTACTTGGAATTTCCTGGTCCATGAAGCCTACCAGCCCAGCCAGAGGGACCTGATTTAGGCAGGCAGATGGACCTTCCAGGATAGACAATTCTAGAATTTAAAAATAAAAATTAAATATAAAATAAAATAAAAGATCCAAAACCCAACCAAACAATCTGAATCCATATGCCCAACTACAACCCTCCAGATGTAGCTAGATGGCATTGCCCATCAGCCCTACCCATTAAAGAGACTGAGAAGAATGACCAGAATTTGAGTCCTACAACACCAGGAGCACCATATATAGACTGGGTAGTTCTCTGCAACAGTTACCACTTCGCTCTCCTGCAGTAACAATAATAGTTTAATGATTTGAAATGAGGATGGGATAGCATGAATGCAGTATAACTCAAATTCAATCCTAAATTCAGGTAGCCAGCTCAAGGCTGACTGAAACTTTCCATTGTTCGAGGTCACTGAATTGAATTCTGTGTTCACTGGAGTGGGTCGACGTGTGGCCTGCATAATTAACTTGTAAATCACCCAGAGAGAGCTTTAAGGACTACACAGCAGTATATAAACAGCACACTTGATTTTTTGCAGGAAACACCGGAAGTTTTGAAATGGATCAAACTAACACTGATTATGTTTTATTGCTTTTCTGACACTTTATCTCATGACTTTCTCTAGTTTTAGTTTGTTACATACAGGTGCAATTGTTTTCAAATAGTTTTATTTTTATTTTAATAAATTGTTTATTCCTTTTGAGTGTTTATTCTTGAATTCTTCGTGCAAGTTACGTGTTCTGCCTTAACTGATCTACCATGATGTCCTGATCACAGGAGGTTCACAGGACCTCATCTCACCAAGCTGTCTTCTCTTACCTGTGATGAGGTCCTGCATTTGGCCAGACACAACTCAAAGTGATCTTCCACAGCCATAAAAAGATTTTGGAAGGCCACTGCAGCTCGCTTCAGAAAATCTTCCAAGAGCTGTTTCTGAAAAAAAGGGATGGGGGGTGGAGGACAGATTAGTTACAGAGATAGGAAATACATCACTGGGAAAAACTGTCCACATGTATCCCAAATAGTCTTCAAACATTTTGAGTCATGGGAGTTCTGAATCAAGTACAAGTGCATGGTTTAAGAGTAACTTGGTTTAAGTGTGTTTTGCAAGACAAGAAAACATTTCTTCTAATTTTTGCCTTGATCAACAAGCAACGTTTTGCAATACAAGCAGCTGGAGCAGATCACGTGATCAGAAGTGAGCCAATGGTGGCTCTCCCCCTCACCCCCACTGCTGGACTCTGGGTGACTGTCTGGAACGTTCCATCTCAGGCAACCTGGAGGAATTAGCCTTTCACTTGCACCAGCCAGGAATGTTTTCCAAGGACAGTGCAGGTCAGGGGGTTGTTTGATTTTTCTTTCTATATAGTTTTAATTTGTTTTCAACATCCTTTCTTATTTTTCAAACCATTTCTAGTCATGGGGCAGCTAGTCATGTGTGTATATGGCTACAAAATGCATATTATTATTGTCACATTAGCTACCTAGATGCCCTAAGCACATCCGATCTTGCCTGATTTTGGAAGGTAAGCAGGGTCGGCTCTGGTTAGTACATGGATGGGCGGCCACCAGGGAAAGCCAGGTGCTGTAGGCGCCTGGAGCAGGAACTGGCAAACCACTCCAGTATCCCTGCCAAGAAAACTCCATGGACATGGGGTCATGAAGAGTTGGTCACGACTGTAACAACACAACACAACACAACACACACACACACACACACACACACACACACACACACATTGTCACATTAAAAACACAGAGAAGGAGGAGCAGATTCTGTAGCCAGGTACCTAGCCCACAGTGTGGACATGAACATCTAGCCAATTTCTTTTGTGAGTTTTGGCATTTTGTGTGTTGGGAACGGACACACAAAATAATTAATCTGATCAGTAGTAATACGAAAGGTGGGAATTCGCCATTTTTGGCCAATTCCACATTCACAAGACAAGAGGAAATGCCTCTTCTTGAGAGTCACATATTATATAAGTATTCATACTAAGAAGAGCATTAGGAATTTCTTGCCTTTTAAAAGTTGATCCAAATATTTTACAATTACAGTAGGACCCCGATATCCGCTGGGGATTGGTTCCAGGCCTTCCCATGGAAAATGAAAACTGTGGATAAGAGAGAACATCAAAAATCCCCAAAACTGCTGCTGTGTGACAGTAGCTTGCTTTACGGCTGCTGTTTTGCGATAGCAGCTTGCTTTACAGCTGTTGTTTTACGCCAGTAACTTGCTTTACAGCTGCTGATTGTGACACTAGCTTGCTTTACGGCTGCTGTTTTATGACAGTAGCTTGCTTTACAGCTGCTGTTTGTGACGTTAGCTTGCTTTGCAGCTGCTGAATTACTTTTTTAATTTTTTCCTCTTCCAAGCGAGGATAACTGAATCAGTGGATAATGAATCAGTGGATACAGGGGTCCTACTGTAATTCATATAAATTATTAGTCAGTGTGATCATGTTGCCCACCAGATTGTAGGGTCAGCTGACAACAGGAAAATTTCTGCTAAGACATGAGAATAAAATTGTCTCTGCAGACATCACTTGCTCAACGTTGACACCAAGGGATCCTTACTTTGTTCGGCTGCAGGCAACAGGAGACACAGGCCTCGTACACACTGCAGCATCCACTGGGCAAACAGCTGTCACAACTGTGTTGCTTTGTACCGGGCGCTTCAATGTTGCAACAACCGTTTGTCAGCACAGCCTTTCTTTCACAGATGTAACCTAAAACGAAAGAACAACAGCGATTTAACAGGGGACAGAGAAAAATCTTGGTTTTTCAAACAAGCCCATTACAGATGGAAGTACCAGGACCTTTTCATTAGAGACAATATTTAGCCCTCTTATACTTTGTCTTCTTCCTTCTGAATATACAGCGGTGCCTTGAGTTACAAATGCTCCTAGTTGCAAAAAACTTGAGATACAAAGGGAAAGCTGTCCGGGACGCAATGCACCCAGGGAATGGAAGTGTTCTGCGAAAACCTCAAGATACAAAAATTTCCAAAGGGATGCCTCGAGATACAAAATTTTGGGGGAAGGCTTCCATTCCAGAGAGTGCATTGCATCCCCGTTTGATTTCAAGTTACGAAAATATCAAGATACAAAGAGTCATGAGGAATGGATTAACATCGTAACTCAAGGCATCACTGTAGCTAGAATCTATATTTCATTCTTTACCAGCCTCTGCTGTTTAGACATGCAGGAGATTGCTTCTTTACCCATAATTCCAAATGCCAGGAAATGGTTCACCATTGCCTTGCAATATCACAACCCTTCCGATAGGAACTTCTATTTACTCACAATTTATGAGTAGACCTCTTTCGTAGTAGCCCACTCTCTGCTTAATGAGGGTACAGAATTGGCTAGGTAGACTTTTCTTATTTTGAAAGTATTAACTTTCTTTCGGAATTGTCTTGAGCCTTCACTTTATTTGGACTCCATCCTATTTAGAAATCCATTCTGAGTAAGTGAGTGGGATTTCCACCATTTTACTTGTTGTGCACCTGCTGTTCTTGTTACTGTTTTGTGCTTTTCTTTCCCTTTTAATAAAATATGCAGACTACTTTCCACTTTGACATCTAGTTTTTGGAGTGCGGACTAGGCCTGTGCCTCAAGCATGCTATGCTGTTAATTGCCTGGTAAATGGAGGTGGTGGCGCTAGTACGTACTTTTTGAGTTCAGCTCCTTGGAAGCACAGACAACCTAGGACAGTGTTGGCGAAGCTATGGCACGGCTGCCAAAGGTGGCCCTCGGAGCCCTTTCTGTAGGCACTCGACATTGCCCCTTCACAGCCACCTGTATTCAGGTTAAATGGCTCTATTGGCATTTTGCGAACAGTAAGTGAGTTTGGAATTATAGTTTGGGCACTCGGTCTCTAAAAGTTCCCACGGGAAGATGGGCGGGGTAGAAATTCAATAATAAATAAATAATAAATAAAAGGTTTGCCATCACTGACATAGGAAAAGCTGCTGGCTATGAGTGAAAAAGTAGCTTCCAGTTAAACTCAGCAGACTCTCAGCCTTACCGATCATTGAATCTCCTGCCATTTCAAGTCACAGAAGTATATAAACGCTGAGAAGCTATGAGGAGGGGCTGAACTTTAGTTCTACAACAAGCAGTCAAGGCGCTCCCTGCTTATTAGTTTCACCCATTATGTCTTGCGGCTCATTTGCCTTCTTGTGTATTTTGGTCTAGTTCTGCTCTTACTTATTTTGATTGACTTAGAATCATAGAGTTGGAAGAGACCTCAAGGGCCATCCAGTCCAACCCCCTGCCATGCAGGAACTCCCATCACAGTATTGCCAACAGATGGCCATCCAGCCTCTGCTTAAAAACCTCCAAAGAAGGAGACTCCACCACCCTCCCTTGTGGCAGCACATTCCACTGCCAGACAGCTCTAGTGTTGTTGTTTTGTTTATTATATTGTACTGCAAATTTTAACATATTATTATGTTTAATGGATGTATCTGTTTGTTTAACTTTGTAATCTGCCTGCAAAACCGCCCAGAGTGGCCTTTGTTGCCAGATGGTGCAGTCTACAAATCAAATAAATAAATAAATAAATAAATAAATAAATAAATAAATAAATAAATAAATAAATAAATACAGGATCCTCTCTTATGCTCACTACCAGGTTGAAAAGCATTCCCATTACCAGGATCTAAGCATTCTATTATTCTGGTCTAGCTCTGCTCTTACTGATTTTGATTGACTTAGTGTTGTTATTTTATTATATTGTACTGCAAATTTGTAATATATTATTATGTTTAATGGATGTATCTGTTGTTTAACCTTGTAACCCACCTTCAAAACCACCCAGAGTGGCCTTTGTTGCCAGATGGCGCAGTATACAAGTCAAATAAATAAATAAATAAATAAATAAATAAATAAATAAATAAATAAATAAATAAATAAATAAATAAATGCAGGATCCTCTCTTATGCTCACTACCAGGTTGAAAAGTACCAGGCTGGGGAAGACGGATCTAAACATTCTGTTACAGGCCTGCCCAACAGGTAGACCGCGGGCTACTGGTAGCCCGTGAAGGGTTCAAAAGTAGCCCACTGGCCATCAATAAAAGAAGTGAGGGGATAAGTTCTCCACCCCTCCCTCCCTCATCCCAAGGGCCACCATTGCCCCAGCAAAGTTCTGGGTCTGCCAGCCCACTGCCTCAGCCGAGCGGGGCAGTTCAAGGGCCATGGCACATTGAAATCTGTTCCCCCAGAACAGATTAATTGGTTTTCAATGCATTCCTATGGGAAACCGCTGCTCTACTTACAAAAGTTTTAAGTTATGAGCACGTGCTCAGAACAGATAAAATGTGTAAGTAGAGGTTTTAGTGTAGTAGCCCTCAGGCACTTTGGGCCGAAAAAAGTAGACCCTGGCCTGTTCAAAGCTGAACAGCCCTGTTGTAGTACACTGGCCTTGAGTGCAGACCCTTACCCAGTTCATCTGTAATCAGCAGCTTTCCTTGGACCGAGTTTCGACACTGGTTACTTGGCTGGCTGTTGTTTCCTAGGCTAAACTGCACTTTCCATGCAATGGGATGATCGTCATCTTGCATTTGGGGGACATTCCAATCTCGGAGCACTTTTTCTTCCTGAAAAGAAAGAGAAACCGTGTGATATGAATGGAATGAAATGCAATGGGAAAAGCAGAGGGGAAAAGAATCCACCAGGGCGTTTTTTCATGTTATATTTTTTTCAAGTGGGGATCAGTCACTCCTGCCTCCCCCCTACATTCAGTTCTGAACTTTAAATACACCAGCGCATGTAGCAACAGACCAAAAATGGGAAATATCCCTTTTCTACACTAGCCCTCTCTGTATTCCACAACCAGCATGGACACTCCCAACTCTGCAACAGATATGCAGATCTGGCACATTGATGCATGTCTGTGCTCTGACGACTGTACAGTGAATTTCATAAGCAGATTAATACAACTTCACAAGTGACATTTCCCACCCAACTGTATACAGCAGCCATGCCCAAATTGGCATATCTAATTGTGTGTCCTTGTAAGCCACCCAGAGACCTTTGGGTAGTGGGCGGCATATAAGTTGTATAAATAAAAGCAAAAGCAAAGTGTTCTGCTTATATACTACCCCATACCAGTTCAAGTAGTCTCTGGGCGGTTTACAGTTTTTAATTACAGTATGCAGGCTACACATTGCTTCCCCCCCCCCCCCCGCAGCAAGCTGGGTACTCATTTTACCGACCTTGGAAGGATGGAAGGCTGAGTCATCAACCAAGAGCCTGCTACCTGGGATTGAACCCCAGTTCGTGAGCACAGTTTTACCTGCAGTACAGGCATTTAACCATTGCGCCATGAGGCATCAATAAATAATGGCAATACATTTTATTTATTTATTTATGTACCACCCATCTGACAGGAAGCCACTCTGGGCAGTTCACAGCACAAAACAGACTGTTACAACATACAATAAAACAAGGAATAATAAAAACAAGGAATAATACAAATACAGTGTACCCTTGTATAAAAAATGGTTTGTATAACATAAAATCTGTACAACATAAAAAATTCCAGAGATAGGGGAAATTTGCTTAACAGAATCGCTTATGGGGCGAATCCATACAACATAAAAATGTTTGTGATTAGCGATTACTCTTTTTTCAATGCATTCCTATGTATAAAGGAAAATTTGCTTAACAGAATTTCATTTGGAGCAAATTAATTCCTTTAGACAAGGTACCACTGTAGAAGCTTAATGGAATTACCATCATTCCTAAAAATCAGAGGTGAATAAGACAGGGTAAGGCGCAGGAGTGTCCAAGCTTTGGCCCTCCAGATGTTTTGGACCACAATGCCCAGAATTCCAAGCCTGTATTGTCAATGACAAAGGACTGTGGGAATTGTGGTCCAAAACATCTGGAAGGTCGAAGTTTGGGCACCACTGCAGGGCAGAGGAAACAAATCAGAAAAACAACAACAATAGAGCAGTGAGACCCTTAACATAAGAACATAAGAAGAGCCCTGCTGAATTAGGCCAAGGGCCAATCTGGTCCAGTTTCCTGTCTCTCACAGTGGCCCCACCAAATGCCGCTGGGAGCGCACGAGACTAGATATCTGTCTCCTCATCCCACTCCCCTGCATCTGCTGCTTAAAATACCCTGGTTTTAAGCCTGGAGATGACACATCTCCATCATGGTTTGTAACCTGTGATGGACTTTTTCTCCAGGAATCTGTCCCATCCCGTTTTGAAGGCATCCAGTCCAGATGCCATCACCACCTCCTGTGGCAAGGTGTTCTACAGACTGGGTGAAAAAATATTAATAAGGGGGAAGCATATTTTAAAATTTAAACATTAATCAATCAGCACCATAAACGATCATGAGAAGGGGGTCCCCCGGGCCAAAAGGGGAACCCCTACGGACCCACCTGCTTATCTGGAAGTTGAGTCATGGCTACTGGACTTCTTTTTTCTTGAGAGACCGAAACGTTTCGCTGCTCATCCAAACAGCTTCCTCAGAACTGTTTTGCTGCTCATCCAAACAGCTCCATCACTCAGACTGTTGGGATGAGCAGCAAAATGTTTCGGTCTCTCAAGGAAAAAGGAGTCCAGTAGCCATGTCTTAACTCCCAGATCGACTCACCTGGAGGACTGGGAATCTTCACAGACGCACCCACCTGCTTGAAGGTGCTGCTGAGGAAGCAGACCAGGGACAGGCCAAAGACAGACGCCAGCACCCATCGCTTGCGCAGCAGCCTCCGCCACACCAGGGCTCTGGGCAGCGGCATGGGCGAGGAGGAGGAGGATGGAAGGAAGCCGATCTGGATGGGAGAAGCCGGGGTGCAGCAGCAGGAGGGCTTTTGTTCTTTCTTTCTTCTTCTTCTTCTGGCAGTTCGAGCCCGGAGGGAAGCCTTGCACGCTCACCTGGGGGGAAGTGGGGGGGGACCTAGGAGACGACCCTTCCCCACAACATCCCAGGAGAGGAGGAAGTATTATTATTATTATTATTATTATTATTATTATTATTATTATTATTATTATTATTATTATTATTATTATTATTATTATTATTTATGCCCAAGTAGGAAGGGAGGAAGGAAGGAAGGCTTGTTGGAGTGCGGGGGTGGGGGGAGGAATTATTAGATCCAGTCCACAGCAGGAGACGGCCTCTCCTCCCACATCTCCTCCATTCTCTATTAGTTTATTCTTTGCTTTTTAAACAATAATAATAATAATACTAAATTAGGATATATGTCGCAGCAGCGACTGGAATCGCTTTTCGCAGCGCGACGGAGCTGCCTCGGGTCCCCTTTTTCCCCCCCAAGGAGAAAAGGGGGGGGGAAAGGCGGGGTAAAAAGAAACAAAAAAAATCTGTTGCAAATAAAATAAATAAAAGTTAAAAGCGAATCCTGGTTTTGATTTTCTGGGTGGAGAGGGGAGTGGGGTGGGGTGGGGCAAAAAGAGCTTTTAAGCCCTCCTTTCAAGGCTCAGGCACGCAAAATGCCAATTTATTATTTTCCTTTTGGGCAGTCGAGCCCTACAAAAATCTGGCATGTCCCGAAATGGGAGGGTTATTTTTTTGGGGTGGGGGGTGGGGGGGTGGGGGTGGGGGTGGGGGGGTGGGGAGAGAGACGGTCTGATCCTGCAAATAACACCCTTCCTCCTCCTCCTCCTCCTCCTCCTCCTCCTCCCAATGCAAGCGGATCCGTATCCAAGGGTCCAAACGGGAGCGATGGGGGGGGGGGCTGAGCGGGGCTGAGCGAAGCCTCAAAGCAAGAGGAAGCGGAGAGGATACTTTGTTTCGCCTTGCGGGGGGGGGGAAGGGGGAGGGAGGGGGAGGGGCCTCCGGGAAACCCGGAAGTCACGTGCCCGGCCGGGAACCCGGAAGAGGAAGGGAGCGGGGGGGGGGGAAGAAGAAGAAGAAAGGAGGCGTGTGTGGGGCCGTAGGGACGCCTGCTCGTGTGTGTGTGGACGCGTGTGTTGGGAGTTTCAGGTTCGTTTAGGGTCTCTGTAGCTGTTTGTGTCGCCTTCCTGGGAGGGGGGGAATCTTTAACAGCCCCCGCACATAATAATAACAATTATTATTATTATTATTATTATTATTATTATTATTATTATTATTATTATTATTATTATTATTATTATTATTATTATTATTGTTGTTGTTGTTGTTGTTGTTGTTGTTGTTGTTATTGTTATTGTTATTGTTATTGTTATTGTTATTTATTATTGTTGTTATTGTTGTTATTGTTATTGTAATTGTTTAGTAGTAGTAGTTAGTAGTAGTTAGTAGTAGTATGCTTGGAAATGAGGCAGTAGTTGCGGGCAGGAATGTGTTGTGCAAGAAACGGGATGGGTTGAACAATTATGTTAACAAAATTACCAAGTAAGGGCTGTTGTTGTTGTTTTTGTTGTTTGGATGAGTTGTTTATTTTGCAACTTGTTGTACACTGCTTAGAGTTCCCAAGGGAGTAATAATAATAATAATAATAATAATAATAATAATAATAATAATAATAATAATAATAATAATAATAATAAAAAATACAGTAGGAGCCCAGTATCTGCTGGGCATTGGTTCCAGGCCTTCCCATGGATAATGAAAACCGTGGATAAGAGAGAATGCCTGCCCACCCACCCCCAAACTGCTGTTTCCTGACAGTAGCTTGCTTTATGACTGCTGTTTTGAGACAGTAGCTTGCTTTATGGCCGCTGTTTGTGACAATAGCTTGCTTTACAGCTGCTGTTTGTGACAACAGCTTGCTTTGTGGCTGCTGAACTATTTAATTTTTTTTCCTCTGCCAACCGTGGATAATTGAATCAGTGGATAATGAATCAATGGATATGGGGGTCCTACTGTAATAATAATAAATCATGTGTTTTGGTTGTGTCACTTTAACTGCAGGAAGAGGGCCTTGCTAGATATGGTATTTCTGCATACCATAATGTCATCGAAAGCCAATGTCTTGGGGGTAATCTCAAATTCCGCCCTGTGAATTACATGCCAGTTTTCTGTATGGCTAGACTACCACCTGCATTGAAAAACAGTGCTTGTGTACTCGAAACCTCGCAATGTTCTTTTTTTATTTTCACCAGTAGCCGATATAGGTATCACCTACAGCTTTGCCAGTTTTTTTTTATTTTTTACTGATCTGGCTCACCACTTGTAGACTACAAATGTATTTGCATTGTTGAGCCTTTTTCTTTTCCCTCTCCAACCATGATTTAACTTAATTGTTGTGAAAGCTTTTGAGTCATTGTTACAAAATATTCCTAATACTGTAATTTTAATAAACAGTTGTAATAGCAATTCAGTATTCTGCTCCTCCCTCTTCAGTCACTACATCAAGGGCCAAAAGAAGTTTCATCCTCAAATAATTTACCTAATTGTACCTAATGCTTTTGTACAAACATTGGAATTTCAGGTTTTCCCTGTCCACAGCAAACCCTCTGACTTAATGTTAAGCACTGTGAAAAAATAGTATCTCTTTTTTTTTCTCCTGCTGCTATTCTCCTCTTCAGTTTCATAGGCTAATTCTTGTTTCTAGTATTGTGGAAGAGTGAGAGAGAGGCCAACATCTCTCAGTTTATATTATCCAAACCTTGCATAACTTTGTTAACATCTATTTTAGGACTATAAATTCAACAGAAGGATAACTCAAGAAAAGAAAAGGTGAAAGCAGTTGGCTTCGGTTGTGCCAAAGAAGCATATATATTTTTGTGATGTGCTTTAGTTTGCTTGGAATTCTTTATTCCTTGGGTTTATGAACTCTCTCAGGAGTTGATCTGGAGGACAAACATCACTTTGGTTCTGACTGTCGCCACTTTAGACCTCCTCTCTTTTGCTTTCCATCGTAAACTCCCAGTGGAACTTCTAACATTGATACTGAAGAGCCAATGTTTTCTTGAAGACCAATTTCAACTGGATGTTGCGATCTTGTGAAGGTTTCCTTTCACTGAGTTGTCCTTGGCTGGTCTTCCAAGTCACATTTTGTGCTGCGTCTCCATGAGTGAATGGCGGTGTGCGTACATACATTGTCTGAAATCTGACCACTAGGCAGTGGTGACCGGTGACGTTAATGTTCAGTGTGTTGTGTTTTAAAGTGTTAAAGAAGATGCAAAGACGACATAGCAGCATCACTGATGGCTCTCCTCCTGAACGGTAAGTTTTCTTTAAGGAATGAATGCAGCTCCCTCTTGCGGGAAAGGCCAGTCACTGTTGTAATGTTTTACACAGTGAGGCATTTGTCTCTTGCTGTTGTGCCATCAAGTCCGAACTGACCCAAATTGGGTTTTCAAAGCAGGTAGTTGCATAAGTGACTAGAGAGCTAAATGAGTTAGATTAATCTGACTCATTCTGACTAGCATTGCATTTTCAGCATTTCAGTCCTAAGTCTTTCCGAGTCCTGCAAATAAAATCTCCCCTGAATAATCTTAACGTTCCACATCAGCATTGATAATCATAGAATCATAGAGTTGGAAGAGACCTCAAAGGGCCACCCAATCCAACCCCCTGCCATACAGGAACACCCATCACATTATTTCAGACAGATGGCCATCCAGCTTCTGCTTAGAAACCTCCAAAGAAGGAGACTCCACCACCCTCCGTGGCAGCAGATTCCATTGCCGAAGAGCTCTAACCATCAGGAAGGTCTTCCTAATTGCAAATGTTGGTAGAGTCCCGCTCCTTTGATTCGTCACTACTGGCTCCGTTGGCTGTGGCTGATGGAAGTTGTAGTCCAGCAACATCTGGAGGGCCACACTTGGCCCCCTCGCTGGCCTAGATCCAACCTGCATAGTTCCGTTCAACTTTGCTGTTCCTTTTGTTTGTTTCTCTTTTTCTCTGTGCATCCCAGTAGTCGAAGTCAAGCAATCACTTCCGAGACGAGCGTGGACGAGAGTGGTGTTTTTGAAGGCCTCAAAACCGAGCCCCCCTCTTCTCAGCAGCTTTTCCCAGGATTGGGAGGTATCCAGTCAGCTCTGGGGGCCATCCCATCTGGAACCATCACTGCCACCCCTTTCCAATCCAGCTTAGTTCTAGGGTCTACAGCAGGCGCCGGGGAAGTATTTATTCAGATGCCTGCCCCACGGGAGGAAGGGGCTATCCATACAGAAGGAAGCCCCTATCGCCATCACCAGCAGCCTCACCATTTCCATCACAGCCACCAGCGAGGGGCTTCCTTACTCCATGTAGCAGGAGGAGACCGCCATGGACCTACCGAGGAGGGCTCGGAGGAACAGCCAGGGACACCAGCCCCTGCCCTTTCAGAGCTGAAAGCTGTGATGTCCTGGCTGCAGAAAGGGCTTCCGTTCATCATGATCCTCCTGGCAAAAATATGCTTCCAGCACAAGCTTGGTAAGGTTATTCAATCAATCGATCAATCTAGTCTTTATTACGGTCATCGACCAGCAGCAAGGGAGATAAGATATAAGCAGTTTTAAGGCCCCTCACAGTTTAAAATAGGGCTGTGTCCAAACATTGGGCAGCAATCCAGAAATTTTCAGGCAAAAATCAATGAAAAACAAAACAAAACAAAAGGCGCAAACATGTGACACCTTAAAGATTACATTAAAATACGAAAGTTAGTCTTTAAGGTGCCATATGTTTGTGTCTTTTGTTTTGTTTTGTTTTGCTTTTCTTTGATTTTTGCCTGAAATTCTTGAAAAGACTTAACACGGCTACCCTCTCTGAAAAATCCAGAAAATAGCATTGATGTTATTATAACTCATGTAAAATAATCTAAGAAGCAATAGGAGAAAGTTATAAAGAAGCCCCAAAAGTAATAAAAATAAGAATATACACACATACACACGTATACGTATGACCCCATATATATACATATACATACACCCACGAATATGGAAGAGGATAAACGCAATAGTCAGCATTAAAGATCTAGGTTGGGTATAAATATTGATTGGTGGTATCAATCATCCCCCGACGTATTTTAATCGCTACTGCACAAAACTTAGCCACATTATAGCGGGTATCAAAAATGTCTTTCCTTTCCCCTGTTGCTCAGGATTGCTAACATCTTTAAAAATATGCCAGCTACAGCGTCCTCCTCCTGTACTGCCCAGTTTTTACAATTATAGCAGAGGGCTGTCCCACAAAGAAAATATGAGATCAGTCCTCTGAAAACTTCTCAATCCACTTAGTAAAATGCTGGAACTAAAATGTTTTAACCAGGCAGCAGATGCCTTGAGTACTTAGGCCTATATCAGGCAAGTCCAAACTTCGTCCTTCCTGATGTGTTGGACCACAACTCCCAGAATTCTAAGCTTAGATTGCCAATGGCAAAGGACTGGGAGTTGTGGTCCAAAACATCTGGAGGGCTGAAGTTTGGACATGCCTGGCCTAGATAAACAGAGCAGGCCCTCTCCTGCATCCTAGCTAATTATGTCTGTGATTCCTAACTTGGTCTGCTACTTTCTTATTCAAATTAAGCTTTGCTTTCTCAGCTCTCCGCTTCATTGTCTATCTCCAGGTTTGAATGAATGCATAGCTTTATTACGGTCAAAGACCAAAAACACCAAGCAATCCGCAATAAACACATACAATTTGAAATTTGAAATAAGTACAAAATTATACAGTCTTCCGTTAAAACAATAATAAATGAACCATTACTAACAGGTTGATAAATTACATACTCAACTAAGCTGAGTCTATATCCTTAAAATAAGATAAAACCATGGCCAGGTTTATGGTATAGAGGTATTAATATCTATCTTGGTCGCAACCCAAACAGCTGTTTAATTCAGAACACCTGTAGCTTCTCTGAAATAAATGGGAGGGATAAATATTCTCCTGAATATTTTAAGAATTGGCATATCAAGTAGCACACAGTGTAGTTATGTGTCATCTGACCTAAGGCATGGAACCATTTCCCCCCCAGCTGGGGAAAGCTGGGTAATGAAATGTAGAATGTGAATAGTTCCATTTGAGAAAAAAGTGCAGAACTGAGACCAAAGAGTTGGATTCTTTGGGCAGCCAGTGTGAAAGCCTGGGGTGACATTGCTGTTGACCTTCTAATGATTGACATAAACATTTCACTCCCTCTCCCTCTCCTTTTTAGGAATTGCTTTGGGTATAGGGATGGCCAGCACATTTGCATATGCAAACTCAGCTCTGCGAGAACAAGTCTCCTTGAAGGTAAGTGAAGAGTTGCTAAGCTGTCTCTAGAAACCTTGAGCTGTAGGGAGGGAGATGTCCAGGCGGCATGCACTCATATAAGAAAAGATACTAAGACAAGTTCCTTTTATAGTATGGGGTTGAAAGCAACTGACACCTTCCAAATACATGAAGGAATTTTAAAGCCAACACTGTAAGGCCCATCTGGGTAAGACTGCTAGTATTTTCACACATTAAAAAACATAGATAGGTCTATGATTGGTTGGTTAGTTTTGTGAGTACAGGTGTCTGCTTTGTGATGCTTGCCATCTAAAATTAGATATGCATTTGTAGTGGGGGGTTAAAGGCAGGAATAAACATTGTAATTTTAGATTTATTTATTTATTTATTTATTTATTTATTTATTTATTTATTTATTTATTTATTCGAAGAAGCACTTTGTTAGCCCTCATGGCTGAAAAGTATTGAAATCTCATTGATCTATTTGTTGCATGTTGCACTCGCCTTACTCTTGGTGCAGGGACCCGAGAGAGTTTGCAGTGTTAAAATAAGTCATTCCAAAAATTACAAGGTTGAGTATACAGTAATTAAAATTAAACTTTGAGAGATTAACTATACAAAAATAATGTAAAAGCATTTAAAATTTAAAAACACACTTAGGAGAATAGAAACCCAAGGATTCAATTGTCATTTGAAGAAAGCCTGACTAAAGAGGTGGGTCTTTTGTTGAACAAGTAGGTCTTCCAGACCGCAAAAAAAGTGAATGAATTGGCTTTTCTTTCCAGGAAAAGAGGTCGATGCTGGTGGTGTTCTGGATTGTGGCCTTCCTTGGAGGGAATACCCTGTACTTGCTTCACTCTTTTAGTTCCCAGCAATTGTACAACAGGTGGGTGCACAGCTGGCCTTCCTGGTAGAAACAAACAACTCAAAATATCAGATATGCTTCTGGATGCTGTTTTGTAGGGTGAGTGCAGAAGTGACCAGTGGTAGTGGTGGTGTTTGTTATGATAGAGACAAATCAGTGTAAAAGAAGAAGACCAGAGGGAGCAATTATACAACTTACTGAATTTTTATTTTATTCTCGTAGGCTTTCACAGCTGGGATCTGATTACTGTTGTGGGTTTTTTGGGCTGTTTGGCTGTGTTCTGGAAGTTTTTCTTCCTGACATTTCATCAGTATCTTCAGAAGGCAGGAGTTCAGGGAGCTAGGAGTTCTCTCTGTGCTCTGGGGGAAGAGCATACCTATTTTCCTGAATAGGACAAGTTCCCCCTTTACCACTGCTATAAAAACCCACAATTTCACTCTCTACCCCAGAGCACAGAGAGAACTCCTAGCTTTCTAAGCTCCTTGACTTCTGAAGATGCCATCCACAGAGACTGGCAAAACGTCAGGAAGAAAAACTTCCAGAACACGGCCGAACAGCCAGAAAATAACAGCCATGAGTTTTTATTCTCAGTGTATACATTTTTGCCTTTTACTAGGAAGAGGCATTGAAGCAAACCATATTTCTGCAGCCTTGACAATAACCTCTTTTTCTACAGGTTCTAATTGGTTCAGTATTCTTGCAGATTCTTGGAATGTTCCATTTTATTTCTTTCCGTTCTCATCAAACATGTATTCTCATTTTGGTTTCTTTCTTTTTGTTTATTTTTTAGGATTTAATTTTACCTGTTGTGCTATGCATATCTTGTGAGTACTTTTGTTGCAGTTTTACTTTCTACCCATATTAATTAATTTGTTTTGGCCTGATTATCTACTAACACCTCTAGTGAGCGTTGAGGGTTTTTCCTACAGTTGGCACATCTAGAATCGTATCTATTATTTATTATTATTTTCATTTATAGGCTTAATTTTCTCCAAAGAGACCCAGAATGATACACAACATAAAAATGAATAGGGCACATAGCAATATAATATTTTATATAAATGATACAATGCAATTAAACGTAGCAATTTCTATATCCTTTTCAACATAGTAATGGATTTAAGATAGCTAGTGAAAGTTCACTGGTTAAGAATAAGATTTAAAGGTTTAGGGTTTCAGCTTCTACTATTTCGTTTGCCAAGTCCACCTTGGGTTGGACACTGACATCAAATATGGAGGAAATGGAAGAGTTTATGAGTCATGGAATTCCCTGACTTAGCATATTTTGTCATCATAAACCTGCATCTCTTATGGCTTCTTAGTGTATTTATCAGGTCAATTCAAATATTGGAAATATTACTGTTTTGAGTTACGGCTATCAGCATGCCCCTAACAGTTTGGCTACGGTGGCTGAAGAATTCAGGGAATTCCAATTCCAAAAAAATTAAATTTTTATATGCCTGGGATCTTTGCTACATCATAAAAAGCTTTTATAAGTCAATCTTCTGTTTTTATTGTTTCAACCAGGAATTCTGTAGAAGCCACGTCTTATGTTTCTTGATTGTTTCCCGAACTTTTTACCACCGCTTCTGGGCTATAATTGGGCAGGAAGCCAGGGACAAGTTTCAGGTGCCATCTCAAGCATAACGATAAGCCATGGATAGCTTTAACAAGCTGGAGCCTGTCACTGACCTTAAGTTTAGATTGGGGTTTGCAGCTGATTAAGTTGCTTTAGCTTGTTAACAGAGGTAGTTTCACACCTCCAACTGGATTCGAAGCAACTTGTCATAATAATATATCTGATTTTGTGAACAATACATTCATGAACATGGAATTTCTCTCTCTCTTTAAGAAACAAGAGTAGTGAAACATTTTCTACCAGTACCAGTAGAAAAATGTGAGTAGATACATAGGTATCACTTCAGTGGGAAGGTAACAGCATTCTGTGTGCTTGTTATTTAGTCATCCCGTCCACGTGACCGCAGGGATTTGTCTAGGTACAAATGCTAGCTCTTCAGCTTACATACGGAGATGTGCCCTGAGAGTTAGAAACAACTGGACTTAATTGTCAGGGAGAACTTTTACCTTTGCTATAAATGGTACTTATTTTCTGAGCTTCCCAAGGTTTGTTTGTGTTCATCACTAAGCCACAGTACCAGGGAACTATGTCTACACTACTGCTGTATTGGTTTGATACTGCTTTAACAAAGATCCTTTAGAACAGGCATGTCCAAACTTCGGCCCTACAGAGGTTTTGGACCACAACTCCCACAGTCCTTTGTCATTGGCAATCTAAGCTTAGAATTCTGGGAGTTGTGGTCGAAAACATCAAGAAGGCCGAAGTTTGGACATGCCTGCTTTAGAATATTCAAAATAAATAAAATATTTTGGACCCAATGCTTTAGTCTAGTGGTGGCAAACCTTTGGCACGCCAGGTGTTTTAGACCAAAACTCCCGGAATTCCGAGCCTAGATGGCCAGGGACAAAGGATTGTGGGAGTTGTGGTCTAAAACATCTGGAGTGCCAAAGGTTCGCCACCACTGCTTTAGACAGATAAGTCATCAGAAATCTTTGAGTATGATTGGTTTACACAACTTTACATGGTGTGTGTGTGTGTGTGTGTGTGTGTGTGTGTGTGTGTGTGTGTGTGTTACAAGTGGGTATGGCCGTTAGTCTGATTAACAACGTATGCATCTTGCCTGCTTGCTTTTTTCTAGCCTCATATTTCTGAGACCTAACCTTGAAAAGCTGGATTTCTTTGATCTGATGTGGATAGTGGGAATCACTGACTTTGTACTTAAATATCTCACCATCGCTTTGAAATGCCTTGTGGTTGCTTTGCCAAAAATCGTCCTTGCTGTTAAATCAAAGGTAAGAGAATGCCAAGTTTATGTTCTCCTTACCCCCTTTTTGGGGTGGGTGGGTAGGTAAGGGTTGAATATTAATTTTATTTTCCCTCCATAATGTGTGCAGATACAAAAAGACCACTGTTGGTGCTTTGATTTAGGCTGGACTTTAGTTCTTTTTCTGGATAAGCTTGTTTATAATGGCAGTAACGAATATCTGCCATGGGGTAAAGAGGCGAGATATATTTTTCGGTCTGTTTCCAATAATGTCTAGGAAGCACCGTCCTTCCATCCAAGTAAGGCAACCTTATGCTTTTGAGTAATGTTTTGCATCCTGCTTATTTGAATACATAAATACATATATACATGCCTGTGATTACTGGAAGAATGGCAGAAGGTATTAATTCCACAAGCAAACAAACAAAAAACACAAAAAGAAAGTATAGTAGGACCCCCGTATGCACTGATTCATTAACCGCTGATTCAATTATCCACGTTTGGCAGAGGAAAAAAATTAAAGAAGTAATTCAGCAACCGCAAAGCAAGCTATTGTCATAAACAGCAGCTGTAAAGCAAGCTAATGTCACAAAACAGCATTTTTTTGGGAGGGGGGGGTTTCTCTCTTATCCACGGTTTGTGTTATCCCTGGGAAATCCTGGAACCAATCCCCAGCGGATACCCGGGTGCTACTGTGAGGCATAAAAACACTTCCTTCACTGACTTTGAACAGGAGTTTAAACATGCCTCTGATAACAAACGGTTAGCAAAAACAGATTCTGCCTGCCACTTCATCTATAACTCCTCCCTTCTCTCACACAAAATATAGCCTGTTTCCATTACTAGCTTCCTCATCTTAAGTAGCTACAAGACAACCTTCGTGTACCATTGGTTTGCCGGTTGCATGTACATTCCACCCGTGCAAGAGCTGGGTAGTAGAGATCACCCCCCCCTTTCACACAGAGTGCAGACACACAAGAATAGTCAAGAGTTCAAAATCAAGTGGTCAGTCAGTAAATCCCGTCAAAGGTCAGATGACCAGGGAAGAAGGGTTAGAAAACAACCCACGTACAAGTCCAGGAAGAAAGAGGTCAGGGACGCAGCTGTAAGCCAGACATTGTTGTCTTCTGCCACTTGGTCTGACTGAGATTGCTGCATTAAGCTTGGTCTGGCTGGAGAGTTACGGAGCTTCAAAGGTGCTTAGGTAGTCATAGAACAGGGGAAATCCACCACCCCCACCCCAATCAAAAGAGATTATTTAGCCCAGGGGTCCTCAAAGTTTTCAAACAGTGGGCTGGTCCACTACTCCCCAGACACCACTGGGGGCCAGACCACAGTCCAAAACAAAAAAAAGGGTGTGTGTGACATTTTAAATTGCCCTGCTTGGCTGCAGCTGGTGCCTCAACCATCTGGGTGGTGGTGGGGGGAGCGGGAGACCTTGCCGTGGCCCTCCCACTTTGAATTCCTCACTAGCCAGCATGCCGATCATCTGGGCGGTGGGTGGAGGGAGTGGGGGAAGCAAGATAGCCCACCACTTTGAACTGCTTCAGCAATAGAAGCAGCTGCGGAGGCTGGCTGGCTTGTGAAGCAGGGGATAGGTGTGTGGGGGGGTCTGCAGTTGGTCCCGGGGGCCGGATTCAGGGCCCTGGGGGGGGGCGCATCCGGCCCCCGGGCCTTAGGTTGAGGACCCCTGATTTAGGCAACCCTTTTCAAAAAAATTAAAGGGGGATATGTGGGACTCAGGGCTGCTGAGAACCGCATTTATTATTTTATTTTATTTTATTTTATTTTATTTCTTACTCGGGTCAATGACCATATAATAAAATTTGATTGATTGAGTGATTATTTTATTTCTATACCTCCCATCTTCCAGCAGGAACTCTGGGCGGTTTACAACAAAGCTAAAAACACCAGTACAGTACAAACAAAAATAGAGGGGAAACCCTCAGCAAGAGGCGTCAGGGGGCGGAGGAAATAGGAAGAAGAGAAGAAGAAGAAAAAATTAAAGGTCGCCAAATGCTTCCCTAAAAAGCATGGTTTTCAACGCTTTTTTGAAGGCGGGCAGGGACTGTGCCAGGCGCAGCTCACTCGGGAGATAATTCCACAGCATGCTGTTCACCCTGACTTTTGCCCAAGTGGGTTTTTGTTTTTGTTGATTGTTTGTTGATGGGGTATCTTTGTGAAAATGGACTGAGATCCCTCTAGGAAATGTCCCCACTAGTATTATTGACCCAGCGGTGAAATTGAAAGCGAAGAAGAAATATGATTCTAAATGGAGTTGGGTGCTGAGGTATGGCTGGAAGGGTTTGTTTCACCACCACCACCTGAAGTACTCAAAAAGGCTTATTAATTTGTTGGTGGAGATAGTCCCATGATTTTTCTTCCCCTCTTATGGCAGCGATCTTTTATTTGGGAAGATTGATCATCTGGGTTGCAGCATAATCCGACTGAGAACGAGGAAACACAATGACCCAGTGCCAAGGGGTGCAGATCGTCACCCCACTGACAAATGGCAGTGCTGAATGAGGTGCACCGTCTTTGCATGCTCGGGGAAGAGCGATCCCAGGGTCTCATTAATCCTTGTCCAAAAGAAGAAAGAGACAGCGCCTGTGGTTTCCAACAACACCAGGAGGCTGGTACAGATGCATCTGTCAAGAGCCCTCTAATTTCTCACAGCACAGATGCCTCGTTCTGAATTAGCAGCTCTTTGTTGAGATGCTGATGATCTTGAGTTAACGCTTCTTTTGGAGGGGAGTCTGACCTTGGGAAACAAAGATTTGGTAGCACCATGTAGTAAACCTTGGTTGAAATTTGGGGTGGCCTTGATTTCTTGCAGATCTCGGCTCCCTATGTTTACCCCCCCCCTTCTTCTTTTTTTTAAGCAGGGACACGTTTTGGATCTCCTGGTTGCTGATAAAAATGTCCGAAAATCCCACAGGTTATATATCAGGCAGTGGATTACTTCATACAGTGGTTTTTCATTCCTGGAAATAGAGATAAATCCATGTGTAGGAAAAAATGTAGGAAATGCCTATGTAGGGAAACTGGTACCATCTCTGAAGACATGAGAAACAAAGATTTGCCATAAATAAGGCAGTGGATGAGGTTGCCCAGTGCATAGAACAACAATAAAGTGTATTTTACTGTATATTCATGGGGCCCTTAGTATCTTTCAGTTTCCGCACTCTTGCTCTACAAATATGTAGAGTTACTTTGATAGCATATAGTTTCTTGGAGGATTTTGTTTTATTTCCAAGTAATTGTATAGTGACAAGATAGTGAAATCAAGACTTGATGTAGTGGAATTGAGACTTTGCCAGGATATGGACACAACAGCTCTGCTAACTTCCATCCCAGACACAAATGAAAAAGTAGTAAATTCACGTCCTAAACGAGGAGCTTCTGAATATTTCTGTATAATTTAATAGGTATTTTAAAAATATTTTCAGTTTCTGTATTTTTAAAAAATAAATATTAGTTTTATGTCTGCATCAGGCATGTCCAAACTTCGGTTCTCCTGATGTTTTGGACTACAACTCCCAGAAGTCTAAGCTTAGATTGCCAGTTGCAAAGGACTGTGCCAGTTGTGGTCCAAAACATCTGGAGGGCCAAAGTTTGGACATGACTGGTCTACATGCTTGCAACTACAGACAGAATACCCTTACAAGCATAATTCTGATTAGCCTGTTTAGCCAGAAAAAAGTTAGCTGTGAGTCCGCTAATTGCATCCTGAACAAAAGTTCAGCTTGCCTAAAACCTGTAGCTGATTATTGGAGGAGACTGGTTAGTTTCAGAAATTCTGACAGAATGTTTACTGAAACATCTTCATCCCACCTGTGAATGCATGAATTGTTTCATTTTCCAAAGCTTCTGCTGGCAAGTCTGTACCACACATGCTCAGACTTATAACAAACTCGTTATTTATCTTTTTTTTAAAAAAAGGACAATTTTGAAGATATGTATTTCAGCCGCTGAAGCCTGGATTCTTTCCAAACCAAAAAGTGGGTGAGAATAGACATTATCATTCAGGATAAGCAAGATTGCACATTTTACTTTATTAGCTATTTTCAGTCTGGGGGCAGTTAGAGACACCTAGAGATGATAACACACTTCTGAGAATTCTGTGCCTGAAAAAAAACCCTGAAAAATGGTCACCATATCAGAATCAACCGGGGGGGGGGGGGGGGGGGAATGATGATTATTATTTCTGTACAAGGGATGAAATAGTTTTACTTTTAAAATCCATAACTAAAAATTTAAGTGACCCCTTACATTACTCTTGAGTTTAGCAATAACTGTTTAAAGGTTTGCATACTTCTGACATAGAAGAAGAGGAAATCTGCATTTTCCTTACATTTCTATTCTGTTGCCTCCTCTTCTCCACTTTCAGGGGATTTCCCCCCCCCCCCAGCTCCACACCCCTCAAGCTGTTACTCCTTAGTTGAGAAAATGAGAGTCTGCTATTTGCCATGGAGATAACAATGGGCATCTCCTGGAACCACATGGCTTGGGCAGTTTTAATTCAATTTAATTTGCTTTTTCCTCTTGAACAAATGGTAGCTGTTTATCATTTGCTTTTAATGTAGAACATCCCCAGTAAAGCACAGCTGTTCAGCAGCATTCTAGCACTGTTTGTCTGGCTTCCTTGGGACATTTTGGGTTAGGAAAAGTTGCCCTTCTGACAGGGAGGTGAGCGATAATATCAGGGACCTTGCAAGCAGAGCATTGTTATTCCCTGTTGGCACTATTCTTCATCAGGCAGAGGGCAGATAAACCAATGATAGAATGATCAGCTCTAGAATTATAAGAAAAGGGGTCCAGCTCCCACACCTAAAGCGTCTCCGAGAGATAGCCATCCAACCTCCATTAAACACTCCACTGAGAGGCAGTCCATTCCACTGACAAACTGCATAGAAAGTTTCTTCTAATGCTTCCCTGTCATTTGAATTCATTGTTTTTACCCTTGGGAGTAGCAGAAAAGCTGCTCACTCCACAGTCTGTGTGATAACCCTTTGGATATGCCTTCTGAAAGATGGCTGTTGTATCACTTCTAGAGCTTTTACACACACACACACACACACACACACACACACACACACACACACACACACACACACACACACACACGTTCAATTGAATTAATTAGAAAAACTATGTCTGTGAAGGTTCTCACTAAGTCATCCTGGTAAGGTTATCTGGAAGTTGCTTTATGGCAACTGGACTTATTTACTTGAAAGATCGAAACGTTTCACTACTCATCCAAGTAGCTTTGTCAGTCTAAGGGAAGTTGGTGTGAGGCTTCCAATGTGTAGATCACTTTGGTTTCACACCATCCTGGCCTGAATAGGCTTGTTAAGTGGACAGTGGGCTGAATAGGCTTGTTAGATTTACAAAGGACTGGGGTGTGTGAAAGTCACACCTATGCAACCCTTCCCAACAACCATCAAGTACGGGCATTTAACAGCGGCCTTCCTGGTGGAGGTGTGAAGTGCTTTTGATTTGGGTGGGGATTGATGAAAGTACCACTTGATAAGTAGCAGACAGATTATGCCTGAGTACACACATGAATGGTTTCCTTGACGCCTCTCTCAAATCACCTATCTTCTCTGTCTAATATGTGCACATTCTCATATTTGGTTTAGTGGCCACTTAAGTCCTCCTCAGAGCTATGGGAGCTGGTGTGTAATTATTACATTTTTTAAAAATATATATCTTACCTTTTATTCTACGAGATGATATATATAACTCGCCTTTTCCTCCCACATTATTTTTACGGTGACCACAACATTGTGAAGCAGATCAAGCTGAGAGACTGCATGAGTAGTCCAAGACCATTTAGTGCTAATGATACTGTGTTTTATTCTGTTGTATTTATTGTATGGTTTAGTAGTTGTGGATATTTGATATTTGTTTACTTTTGTAAACCCCCCAGAGTAGCTGGGTAGTTAGATGGAACGGTATATAAATCTATTGAATGAATGAATGAATGAATGAATGAATGAATGAATAGAAATCCTAGAGTTGGAAGAGACCTCAAGGGTCATCCAGTCCAACCCCCTGCTTTGCAGGAACCCCCATCTCAGTATTTCCAACAGATGGCCATCCAGCCTCTGCTTAAAAACTTCCAAAGAAGGAGACTCCACCACCCTCCTTTGTGGCAGCATCTTCCACAGTTCTAACCGTCAGGAAACTTTTCCTAATGTTCAAATGGAATCTCTTTTCCTGTAGTTTGACACCATTGCCCCGTGTCCTAGTCTCTGAAGCCATGGAAAACAAACCTGTTCCCTCTTCAATATGACATCCTTTCAAATATTTAAACATAGCTATCATATCCCCCCTCAGCCTTCTTTTTGAAAGGCTAAACATTCCCAGTTCCCTAAGCCATTCCTCATACAATATTTCTTCTAGACCTTCAACCATCCTGGTCGCCCTCCTCTGTACCTGTTCGAGGTTGTCAACATGCTTTTTAAATTTGAATGAATGAATGAATGAATGAATGAATGAATGAATGAATGAATGAATGAATAGTAGGTTTCACTTCTTAATCAGAAGCAGGGCAAGGAACCTGTCAGTCCCAGTTCAGCCCTTCAGTAACTGCACTACCCTGCCTCTATTTTAGATTCTCTTGTCTCCCACAGGGCAAGTTCTACCTGGTAATTGAGGAGACGAGTCAGCTCTTCCGGTCTCTGGTCCCTATCCAGCTATGGTACAAATATATTATGGGTGACGATCCATCCAGCAGCTATTTTCTCGGAGGGCTTCTCCTGATTGTGTACAGTCTCTGCAAAGTAAGCTGAATTCCTGATGTTTTCTTACGGCATGGCCCCAGCAGCTTTAAGCATTTCACACTAGCCAAGACCTACATCGCTGGCATAATTCATTAAGAGGATGAGTCAGTGGGCCAGGGATAAGACTTGTTTTCTGCTTGAGTGCCTGAACAATGAGGACTGTCCAGAATAGATATTCTTAAAGCTAGGTTGTAAATGATCAACTGTGGACCTTTTGGTGCAGTGGTTAAATGCCGGTACTGCAGGTAAAACAGTGCTCACGACCTGGGGTTCAATCCCAGGTAGCAGGCTCATGGTTGACTCAGCCTTCCATCCTTCCGAGGTTGGTAAAATGAGTACCCAGCTTGCTGCCGGGGGGGGTGGGGAGGCACCGTGTACCCTGCATACTGTAATTAAAACTGTAAACTGCCCAGAGACTACTTGAAGTGGTATGGAGTGGTATATAAGCAGACCACATTGTAGCCAGAATGGAACTTCATGCAGGCCTCTCCAGCAGTTTGAGAAGGATGCTGCTGTGAGATGTCGTGCAATGAGATCTGAAGAGCCATACACCCAGCCCTGGGCTTGGTAGGGAAATAGTTGGACCTTGTTCAATGTCACCTTTATACCACCATGTGAATAAAAATCTCCTCTGTCACTGTATTAACGTTTAAAAAATACATAACATAGTGGATAACACCAAATGAAACAAAATATAACCAACAACATCTACACCAAATTAAAATATATATATAAAACAAATGACTGGAACATCATCACTGGGACAAATATGGATTCTAGTAACATTATTTACCATTCCAATATTCCCTCCAAAATTGTCATGTTTTCTTGAGAATGTAATTGTTCTTTCCTTACATTAATACAAACTCGATCAAATCTGCCCATATATCAACAAAAATATTCTTCAGCAATGTTTCTTTAATTTAACATCACAGGTTAATTTATCGTTAATTGCTATATTCAGAATCTCATTATTATACCATCTAGTTATTTGCAAATTGTATACTGTACTTTCCATTTTTTATTATCATTCATCTTACTGCTCTTAATAAATTGAAAATTAATTCTTTCTTTGGCCCTTCACCTTGCACATCATCTAGGCGAGATAATAATGCAGCTTTAGGACAGTTTTCTATATAGGTATTTACATCCAATATTATATTTATCTCATTAAAACGCAGCTTGCAAAAATTTGACACGATTGCACATTCCCACCACATATGCATTGAATTCCAATAATAGAATGACATACTGCACTAGATACAGCGTTACAGGAGAGTCCCCGAATTCCAAGATTAGGTGTGGCCAAAGTCAAAACATTAGGACCTGAAATGCCACCATATTTGAGCATTAAAGCTTTTACTACCAGTAATTAAGCCAGTGGGGAAAATATATTCAAAAGGTGGGAAGGCACAAAATGGTGATGTCTCGGAGAGGTTCAGTTGGTACCAGAAGGATGCTGTCAGCTGGAGGTTTCCAGAGGACCAGATTGGTACCCTAGGAGGGCTGGGTGGAACCCAACTGCCTTACGTTTTTCTTTTGGATGAAAAAGAATGAGCATGAAACCACTCCATTTATAATAAATACCTGTCTCTTAACCCTTCTAGACTTTTGATATCTGTGGCCGTGTCGGAAGCTTGCGGAAAGCATTAAAGGTTCTTTGTACCTCCCAGGTAGGTCAACAGTTCATAGAATCCTAGAGTTGGAAGAGACCTCAAGGAGCATCTAGTCCAACCCTCTGTCATGCAGGAACCCCCATCACAGTATTTCCGACAGATGGCCATCCAGCCTCTGCTTAAAAACCTCCACAGAAGGAGACTCCGGCACCCTTTGTGGCAGCATATTATTCCACTGCCGAACAGCTCTAATCGTCAGGAAGTTTTTCCTAATGTTCAAATGGAATCTCTTTTCCTGTAGTTTGAGACCATTGCCCTGAGTCCTAGTCTCTGAAGCCATGGAAAACAAACCTGTTCCCTCTTCAATATGACATCCTTTCAAATATTTAAACATAGCTATCATATCCCCTCTCAGTCTTCTTTTTGAAAGGCTAAGTGGGGTCTGACCAGAGCAGAATTGAGTGGTACTATCACTTCCCTTGACCTAAACACTATGGTTCTGTTGATGCAACCAAGAATCGCATTGGCTTTCCTGGCCACCGCGTCACACTGCTGACTCATGTTCAATTTGTGGTCCACCAAGACTCCCAGATCCCTTTCACAGGTACTATTCTCCAGCCAAGTGTCCCCCCATCCTATATCTGTGCAATTCATTCTTTTTACCTAGATCTAGCACTCTACATTTCCCTCTGTTGAAATCCATTCCGTTAACTTTGGCCCAGCACTCTAATCTGTCAAGGTTGCTTGGCATTCTTCTTATTAAAATAAGGGCATGTTTACCAATTGTCAGGGAAGATCTTTATACTGGAGAGACGAACCGTTGCAATAAGGATCACTGTGTGTTTTTGTGTGCCCAGAGGGATTGATTCACCTAGGTGCCTAGGCGAGATTGGATTTAAGGGTCCCACTCAGCGGATGTCCCTCGAAGATCTAATACAGTAGTACCATGATGTACGAGCATCATTCAATCCAGAAATGTGCTCGTAAACCAAAATACTCATAAATAATAATAAAAAAACCCATAAGAAATAATTAAAACATACCTAATTTGTTCCATGCCTCTTGCCACAGCAAGGTGCCTACAATGGAGGAGGGGGCCTACCCTCTCTGATCAACCTGTCCTTGCCAAATGAGTGTTAAGTTACAGTAGGAAAGCTAAAGCTATCCCAATTCTGGGAAATTCCCAATTCTGGGAAATTCCCAATTCTGGGAAATTCCCAATTCTGTAGAAACCCTGAGCGATAGTGTTTTAGAAGATAATAAAGGCCCTGATATAGTCCTTTACCTAAACACTACATATCTGTTGATACACCTAATATAGCATTTGCTTTTTTTTTCTGTTGCTCTGTTATACTTCTGGTTCATGTTTAGCTTGTGATTTATTGAGACCCAGAGGCTACCTCCAAGCATACAGTGGTACCTTGTCTAAAGGAATTCATTTGTTCCAAATGAAATTCTGTTAAGCAAAATTTCCTTTTTACAATTTTCCCATAGGAATGCATTGAAAACAGAGTAATCCCTAATCACAACCATTTTTATGTTGTACAGATTCGCCCCATTGGTGATTCTGTTAAGCCAATTTTCCCTATCTTTGGAATTTTTTATGTTGTACAGATTTTATGTTATACAAACTGTTTGTTATACGAGGGTCCACTGTATGTTTCTCATAGTGGTTAACAAGACGTTGGTTGGAAACTGACAAGCAAAACATGAGTTCATTCAGTGCCTTACATATCATTGCTCTCTAGCTGCATTCATAGACCTGGTATATGTCACAATTATGATTACTAGCCATTAATTTCTCTAATCTCCTTTTAAAACCATATTTCTTTGGTTTAAGTCACTAGATTCTTGAGCCGGTGAGTTTTGTAGCTTTAGATCTTGTGCTTTCTCTTTGACAGAGCTATGGGATCCGTGCAACGAACCAGCAGTGCAGCGAGGCGGGCGATATTTGTGCCATCTGCCAGGCGGAGTTCAGAGAACCTCTTATCCTCCTATGCCAGGTTATGGCCACTGATGTCTCTCATTTTTCAGAGTGAGATAGCACAGAGTAGTTTGCACAAGTGTAGGCCTGCTGATGAAAGCTCTTGAATTTTCCTGTGGGCATGAAGAACAAGGATTGAAGGGCTCACTGGTAGAGAACTAGCTACTGTAGACTAGGAGGTGGCACTGTGTGGTCCATCGACAACATGCTGCACATGATGTCTCTACAAGCCCCTGAGCAACAGTGTTTTCAATTTTTTTTCTCAGAAATGAAACATCATGCTTTCAGAAGTCTCTGGTTCACAGTTCCCTAGTTAAGCATGTTATATATTTCATATAGCATAACAGAATACAGCATTATAGCGTAAAACTTAACAAAGACAATGTAATATAATATATGTATAAATATAATACACTGGTACCTTGTATACAGGAATTCATTTGTTCCAAGTGAAAATCTGTTAAGCAATTTTTCCTTTATACAAATTTCCCATAGGAAGGCATTGAAAACAGAGTAATCCCTTATCGCAACCATTTTTATGTTGTACCGATTCGCCCCGTAGGCGATCCTGTTAAGCAAATTTCCCCTATCTCCGGAATTTTTTATGTTGTACAGATTTTATGTCATACAAACCATTTGTTATACGAGGGTCCACTGTATATGTATTAAATCTAAAAAAGCGAAAGCAAAGTGTTCTGCTTGTATATCGTCCCATACCACTTCAAGTAGTCTCTGGGCAGTTTACAGTTTAATTCGAGCATGCAGGCTACATGTTGCCCCCCCCCCAGCAAGCTTTTGGGAAATTGGGCAGTCTAGAAATGCAATAAATAAATAAATAAATGTCAATTGATCAAGTGTTGATTAGAAGGGAAAGTACTCATTCCACTGAATAATAAATAGACAGCAGCCATGAACTATCTTTCCATTGTTACAATATACGTCTTCCTGCCTTCCATCTTTACATGCAGTGTTGTTGTTGTTTTCATTATGCAAATATGACACTGATTTCTGTCTTTTCCTCTACAGCATGTCTTTTGTGAAGAGTGTCTCTGTCTTTGGTTTGACAAGGAGAAAACCTGCCCGCTCTGTCGCTCCGTAGCAGTGGAAACCCTACGGTGCTGGAAGGATGGCACCACTTCTGCTCATTTCCAGGTGTATTAGTTCCTAAATTGTTCCCAGAAATAAGACAGACGTGGAGGGACATGTTGGTTTAGGAGGGACAGAGATGGAGGCGGGGTACTTGCCTATATCTGAAGTCGCTGCAGCTTAACTGTCCCGCTTCATGGATAGAACGCTCTGCCACAAACTGACCTCCCAGCAGAGTTGGAAATACAGTGGTATCCCGACTTAAGAAGAGCTCAATTTAAGAGCAATTTGACTTAAGAATGGAAAACTGTTGGCATTTTAACTGCCGCCTTATAAATTTTAGATATGGTCTGCTCGACTTACAAATATGCTTTCTCATTTTTCATTTTTAACTCATTTTTTTCAATTTTTTTAGATAGCTACCCTGACTTAAGAGTAGTTCGACTTAAGAGCATGCATTTGGAACAGATTAAATTGATAAGTTGAGGTACCACTGTATCACCGATTCATCACCGGCTACTAGAATTGGGCCACTATTGGTGTCATTCAGGCCCAGAACCCTCCCCCTGAACTTGACTGACTGTGTATGTGCCATGCATGGGTGACATCATTGTAGCCAGGCCAATTTCACCAGAATCCTGGCTGGCTCTTTCCCATCCCATACCCTCACAGCCAACGGTCACACTGCAGGGGCAGGACGGAGAGTTCCCTTGCCCTGCCACTTGAGTGGGCCCCAGGGAAAGGAAGGCAAATAGTCAAGCGTAAGTGGCTAGTACTCACATTGGCTATTCAGGAGCAGTGTACGTCAGATAAGTGGTTTTGTCATAGAACCTCTGGGGAATATTCCAGGTACATTCCCTTAGTGGGAGATTTTGAGAGTAATAGTTTAGAACAGGTGTGTCCAAACTTTGGCCCTCCAGATGTTTTGGACCACAACTCCCAGAATTCCAAGCCTGTACTGCCAGTGACAAAGGACTGTGGGAGTTGTACTCCAAAACAACTGGAGGGCCAAAGTTTGGACACCACTGGTTTAGAAAATTAAATGTTCCAAGATCTGCTTCTGTTTGGATCAGTGTTGGAAATAAGATGCTGGTTTTGTTTTGGTTCAGCAGGGCGGTTTGCGTGTTCTTAGCGAAACCTGGGCGACAAGTGACTTCTTGCTGTTTACAAACAGATCACTGGCCTATGTTTTAGTCATGATTATATTGTCACTGCTGTTGCATTCTCTCATCAGAGAAGTAGTCTCGCTGACTACCTATGGCACAATTTATATTTTCCCCCAAAAGCTATTTGCATTGCATTATTCAGTTATGAATCAAATGGAAGTGGACACTGTTGTTCTGTTATGAATTTCATTTAACCCAGCATATACTGTATATAAAATATAGTGTTGTATGGAGGTTCCAAATCATCTCTCATTTTATTTGATTTTTATATTGCCATTTCTTCCAAATTTGAAACTCACAGCTACTTACAATGTGATTAAAACAGGTATTTGATGCAGCGGTTTCTCCATTTCTACTTAGATTTACTGGGGAGTGAATGTGGGATTTCCTTTTGCAGAGAGGATATGGTCTACCACTGAGCCCCCTCCCTTCTCCCTTATAGATGCTGGTTCTGAATTATATGCCATGCATTGTTTTCCGAGAATGACATAAAGTCAAATGTCAGTTTGTGCAAGTCGGGATCTTTGTGAATAGGGTGAATAAGGCACAGGTGGGTGAGAGAGGAGCCATGGTGCGTCACGGTGCTTTGACACAAATTCCTGAACCAAGGGGTATGAAAGTGGCTATTATTTATGTACCCATTTCTCTGCTTGCATACTTACTGTATATACGAGTATAAGTTGAGTTTTTCAGCCCTGGCTGAAAAAAAGCTCCTTGACTTATACTTGGGTCAATATAAAGTTTGGGGATGGGGGGACACCGCGCCGGTGTTGCGTGGCTTTGCCCTTCTGCACGCCCGAGAGGTGAGGAGGCTCCTGCTGCCGCCTTTTGCTCCTCAACGTGCTTCACGCCGGCAGTGCCTACATCCGGGAAAGGAGGGAGCTTCCCCTACTACAGAGTCCTTCGCCGGAGGGATGTGCGTTCTGTCCCCGGCAGCCAGCACATCAGCAGCACCATCAGGAGGAGAGCAGATGACGGATCCGGCCTCAGCCTTGGGCATCTGCCACAAGCAAGATCTCCTCACATTTTGCCTCCGCCCCTGCCCCCAACCTGTCCTGAGAGAATGTGGAAGGACACTGCTGGGAACCCAAATGTCACTGGATTGCCTTGCTGGTGGCCATTTCTGGGTGCACCAGTGGCCCTTGATTTTTTGTTTTTCAGTCGTTCATTCGTGTCCAACTCTTCGTGATGCCATGGACCAGAGCTCGCCAGTCCTTCCTATCTTCCACTGCCTCCCGGAGTTTGGTCAAATCCATATTGGTTGCATCGATGACACCGTCTAACCATCTCCTTCTCTGCTGTCCCCTTTTCCCTTTGCCTTCAATCTTTCCCAACATCAGGGACTTTTCCAAAGACTCCTCTCTCCTCATGAGGTGGCCAAAGTACTGGAGCCTCAGCTTCAAAATCTGTCCTTCCAGTGATCATTCGGGGTTGATTTCTTTTAGGATGGATAGGTTTGATCTCCTTGCAGTCCAGGGGACTCTCAAGATTCTCCTCCAGCTCCACAGCTCAAAAGCATCGATTCTGCGGCGATCAGCCTTCTTTATAGTCCAGCTCTCACTTCCATACATCACTACTGGAAAAACCATAGCTTTGATTTCCTGACATTGATATATACCCCCAAACCAATAGCCCCTGATGCATCTGAGTGCACCTGTAAATTAGACCCCGGTGCCCATGGTTGTTGCCAAATTACTGATTCATTAAAATTAGCCAGGAACCTCTGCTATACCAGTAGGTCCTGCTTGATGCCTTTTGTCACCTGTAGGTGGTCTTGTGGGGCTGGGATTCCTGCTGTGGCGCGGGCAAGTCTGGCACTGAATGCCCTGCCTGGTGTCACTACCCGGCAGGCAAAATTGAGGTGGCCTAAGAGTGTTTGCATTTCTTTTAGTGCGCACTTTGAAAGCTAAAGCATTGTTAATGCTGGACACAAATTAACGTCTTTAAATCAGGTAGGTTCTTGAGCCCTTTAGACATTTATTTTTAAAATGACAAAAATCTACTTGGGTTCATGTAACACAGGTATACGCAGCTTCTGATGCCACGGAAAAAGAGATTAAAAAGTGGCTTATTGGCTCATGAAATCTTCCGTGTTGCACATCTTTTATTTTTAATCTTTATGCTCCTATACCTGGCCCTTGGAGCAAGGGTACAGCATATTTGAGTCTAAGGTTTTTTTTGCTAGAAACGAAGCTTCAAAAGAACTTCCTAGCCTTTTTGACGGGAGGAAAAAATCTGGACAAAGTTAGGTAGAACGTCAAATGGTGAAGTCTTGGAGAAAGAGGTCAGAAGGCTGAAGTTGGTTGTGCCTGATTTAGAGAATGAGCTTGAAAGAAACCAGGAAACCTATCTGGTCCTTTTTGCACATGAAATAACTTGTCCCTCTTTTGTGGAAACTGTTATCTTGACTGAACTCATCCTTCCCATGCCCACTGGCAGTACTCTGCATTGCATTAACTTGAATGTTTACACTATCAGATGGTGAAACCTTCCTGCCTGTACAACAGGCATTGATAGGAAGTGAAGGATAATTACAAGGCAGGGGCTAACAGTGCATCATTTACTGTAAACAAAAGTTTCATACTTCAACATATACATTCATTAAGTTGAGAGAAAGATTCCACCAGATTTAGGTTCTTGCAGTTACAAAAGTGGTTCTACATAAATCTATGTGCAGTAAAATCTGTCATTCTATCCACAACTGCAAGTACTGCTTAAAGAATAATTCCGTATCCCTCTTTTTAAAATCTTTGTTTCAGTTCTCTTCATCTTTTTTACTTCGATTTTCCCTTTTTTTGTTTGTTTTGGTTTTCTTTTTTGCTCCATAAATAGACTGAATGTTTGGTCCTTGTATCATATTTGTTTTATTTCCTGCCACACCTCCAAATTCCACCTTTCATGGAAATAACCGAGCTAGGTTTATCTCTGTTTTACCCCTAAGTTTCTATTACATTTCAGATTTTATTTTAATGAGTCAGGCTGTGTCAGATGGACCAAGAGAGAGTGGAAGAGTAAAACCAAATGAGCTGGAGGTACGGTGTTCACCAGAAAAACAAGCAAAGATATGGAGATTTTATCTGTTATAATTGCTGTTATACTGGTTTTATCTTTTATAATTGCTATTGTTCTGTCTTTTTTAACTTTGTGGAAACCGCCCTGAGTTCCCCTTGGGAAATAGGTTGCGGTATACAAGTCTGAAAACAAACAAACAAATAAATAAATAAGTTTTACAAAGACCCGGATTAAACAAATTAAAACCATTCGGTATTTTAAGCAGAGGAAGGAGAAGAATTCTGCACAGGATGGACCTGTGCACAGTTGACTATAAAGCTCTTACGCAAGAGCCCAAGTTAGCAAGATCTTTAATAGACCTGACTTCAGAGCTGGCTTTTGCAGAATACATATTTACCATAAAGGAAGTACAAAGGTCTATGAAGCTCCAATATTAGAAAAAGCAGAACTGACAATAGATCTTGTATAGACACAGATTTTTGATTTTACAGTATTTCGAATGTGCTAATCCCAGTGTATAAAATCAGTACATGCCCACACAGAGGAAATTGATGGTGGTCACACCATGTCTGAAGGGGGAGATTCTTATGATGCCAGCGGAAGTAATTCCTTTTAGAAAGTAACTGATTGTTAACAGCACTGGTTGAGAATTATAACCAGTTGACATTTTAACATGTCAATAGTTAAACTACTGTTATTGCAATAATTTTACAAACGCCGCCAAAAGTCATTTTAAACCCAGCCGAGTTAAGGATAGAACTACGGCATGGGCTGCATATAGTAATAATGGGATCTGCTGGTTACCAAGCTGCCCTCAACCGTCCTTAGGTGTACATCCAGATCATTTATATAAAGGTTGAAAAGCTGGGGAGCCAGCACACAGCTTTACCTAACTCCCCTGTGGCTCAGAATCTCCTCTGTCAATTCACCTTGGGGTCCATAGCGGACATGACAGCTAGTACGGGAATACAGTATTTTGGATGAGAAATAACAGTCTCCTGCCTATTGAGGTCTTCTCTAATTTGTCCCATAGTCGTTTTCTAGAGATTGAGTCAAAGGCCCCTTTCAGGACAAAGAAAGCAGTAAACCATCCACCCACCCACCCCACATTTCTGTATTTTTCAGCCAAACGAGCCATGATCGCACAGTGATCCAATGTGTTTCTGTTAGAACGGAAGCCATCCAGTTTGTCACTTTATTAGCCAGATGCCTTGCCCAGAGCTTGCCTGTAACGGATAGCAGTGTGACAGGATGGTAGTTTTCTGGTAAATGTGGCTTCCCCTTTTTTGTAGATGGGTACGACAACTGCTCTAATCCATGCTGCAGGTGCCCTCCCGGTTTTATCGATAAGGTTGAACAAGGTTGCTAAGGGCAAGGACCACCAATCCAAATATGTTTTAAAAAGTTCAGGTGGACGTCCGTCAAGAAGTCTGTACACTTTTAAAAGGTTTGATTACCTTCCTTGAAGTGCTACATTTCAAGAATTTGGTTAGTGGTATCTGCTTCACAACAATCACTTTTAAATCCACACTCCATGTAGTACACAAGCAAGGACAGATTCATTCTATCAAACTAGGAGATAAGTTTGCAATGACAACAAGAGCAACTGCTCCTTGCCTAGAAATATGAATGACCAAAATGCATACCCCACCTGGTCTCACATGTTAAAACTAGTTTGGCTTTGTCGTAACAAAATACGGTAACAACATAGCACCAGAGTTAGCTTCCCACTTTCAGCTAAGTCTTAGTTGTAGCACCAGAAAAAAAACCTGAATGTTACTGATAAAGCCTTCTAGTTGTCCCATCTATGCCTTTAAAAAACACATATGTACACCTTACCCATCTGTAGAGAAATCTATATATAAAGGTATATACCCACAGCAGGGCTATTAAGACTCTTTGCCCATGACTTGAAAGGTGCTACTCTGCAGCCAGAGTGGCTTCTGGTTGCACCGGACACAGAATGGCACTGACCCAATGGGCAACCACATCCTAGAATCGAAGTGATTATGAGGAACAAAAGCCACTAAACTCAGTGATTCACGTGCCACTCAGGCTTCTGCTTATACAAGACATGCATGTATGGCCCCCATATTTGCACACACAGCAATTAACATGGTTCTTCTGTACAAAACTTTGTTCAAGTGCATGCGATTTCACTGCTAGGCTACAGATGGTATTTCCGCCCCCTTTTCATCTGCTAATCTGAAATCTCTCTCAGTCGCCTCTGTTTCCTTTCAACCTTCCTCTTGGCATTTGTGGCTCAAGAGCAGCAATCCTGAAGGAACACCGAAATTTCCCAGGTACGCAGATCTCTCTTCATTCTAGGAAAAAATATATAGAGAAAGGGGTGAGGATTAGATATGTGGAGAGACTATTTGGTTAAAATGTACATGTTTACATGGAATTTTTACTCTCTTTTGAACTGCTTGCATTCTCTTGTAATTCTAATGTTGTCTTTTAATGCTGTGAGATGCCCATCAATTCCCTGTTCTCAAACTTGGATGTGTCTTAACTGTACTGGACTGTACGTTGTCCATCATTACTGTAAGCCACCTTGGGTCCTTTTCCAAGAAGAAAGGTGGGTTACTGATTTTTCTCAAAATGGCAGAATGAAAATGACATTCACATGTATGTTTTTAGATATTAAAGTATTTTAAAAGGACAGCTCTTGGCTCAGAGAACTGGAGAAGGAGAAAGGTACTCTTTTCTTTTTTAACTCTAACCCCATTTCTTTCTAGCAAACACAACTCTGCCAAGTACAGTGATCAACAAATATCTCCTTTGCTTTTCTATGCACTTGGTTATTATTTCCATGTAATAATAGGGGACATTGCTGACCGAGCTGGCCAGGTCCCATTCTTACAGCAGTGCCGCTAACCTTAGCCAGCTTTTCAACCTCTGTGCATCCTATCATGAGACGCCTCCAGAAGACTGCTCAGTCCCATTTCAAACGCAGATGATTTAACTCTCCTGAAAATGTTGGCCGCAGTGCTGTGCCAGTCCAGCAGCTGATGAGACTGGAAATAACTGGCAGTGATGATGGCAGGGGACCAAGCTGCTGCTGCGGCTGGCAGAGAGGGGCAGATTTTTAATTTCACAAGCTGCATCACATCTAGGCCGTTTGTTCAATACTACCAACACGGCATGCCAGGCTGGATCGAGTCAGTCTGGCCAAACCTTTCAAGGTGATGTAAGATTGCTCTGAAATCTGTCCCCCCCACCAAAAAAAAAAAAAAAAACCCAGACGTATAACACAATACCCCAGCAACACAAGTCAATTCTCTTTTATCCAGTGGGCCTATGCAAAATGTTAAAATATTATGGAGATAAAGCAAAATTTGGACATAACATGTTACAACACAGGTTTCATACGCTACTTTATTCTCTAAGAAGGGCAGTCAGGGAGCTAAATTTAAAAATAAGATAACAAAACAGGAACAAAAATTATAAGCGTAACAAGTAATATTTTCTAGTTGTAAGCGCATTTTAAAGCTGCCAGGTGGCCGTGCAATAGCAACTGAAAATCATCCACTGAATTCCACTACTTTCTCAGGCAGTCAATTTCTCTGTCAAAACTGTTTACTGCCTGTACGTTCTTACTGACACTTACTCAGATTCTGCTTTTGTCTAATTTAAATCCATTTATCCAGGCCCTGGACACTGCTTTGATTTAGAGCTAGTATACAGATGTTAGTATCCCTTATGTCCTTCTCTGTCAGAGGGTCTTTCTTGGTGGATTTCGTCCTCCAGGTCCCAACATTTCTGGCTCCCAGAGGCATGCAACATAGCTTCTGCTGGTGCATGAATACACTGTACATTCCAGACACCGGAACTCCCTCCCACTTGAAGCCAGGACTGCCTCATCTCTGTTATTTTTCTGGAAACAGGCAAAGACCTTTCTCTTCAGGCAAGCTTTCCCTGAATGATGGACTACCTATTACATCTCTTTTATATAAATTGATAGGATAACATAGACTTTGTGTTTATAACTACTTATAACCTTATTATAGGGTTATTATAAATAAACTTATAGGGTTATTTATAAACCTTATATATTATTTATAAACATTTATAGGGTTATGTATAAACCTTATTTGTGTTTATAACTACTTATAACCTTAAAACATTGACACTGTGTTTTCTATGTTAAGTTTCCATCACTCATAACTTTTACATGGAATGTTACTCTCTTTTTAACTGCGTGCATTTTCTTGTAACTTTAATATTTTCTATTAATGCTGTAAGATGTCCGTCAATTCCCTGTTCTCAATTAGTAGTGAGTGACTGCCTCTTTTTTGTGGGCATATATATTTAAGAAATCAAGCAACCTAGGAGCCATTATATTACCCATTCATAGCTATAAAGTGTCTTCTGGCTGGTGAAGATGAGGTTGCAGTCCAACTCCTTGAGAGCTATTGTGAGATTATTGATAGATTGATTGGATTTTTATACCATCCATCTGGCAGCAAGGCTGCTCAGTAATACTACTCAGTAATTGTTCTCTCTCTCTCTCTCTTTCTCTCTCTCTCTCTCTCTCTCTCTCTCTCTCTCTCTCTCTCTCTCTCTCTCTCTCTGTGTGTGTGTGTGTGTGTGTGTGTGTGTGTGTGTGTGTGTGTGTGTGTGTGTGTGTGTGTGTGTGTGTGTGTGTGTGTGTGTGTGTGTGTTGTGTCGTTACAGTCGTGTACTGTATCTTGGATTAAAGTTGGGAAAGGCCAAGAGGGAGGCAGAAAGGCTATGGAAGAGGAGTATTTGAGATGTGAACCTGAGTCTTGCGATCCGCCCCACAGCCACAGACATGTAACAAATAAACAGAACAGTGCGCGCATTATCTAAGTTCACACCCTCTGACACCAGCCTTCCTGAATATGAAGCCCATGCAGATAAAGCACAGATGCACGTACGTTGCCACATTAGAAGAAATCCAGCGACTCCTTTCAAGTGTAGCAACACATTGCTTCGCGGGTTTGTTTTATTTGTTATATAGAAATATAACAAACAAACAAACAAATAAATAAATAAATTCTCGGGATGCACGGGCTTCCCGGGCACTTTCCTGCATCCCGCCACCAAACGCGAGAGTAGTGGTTAAGAGCCGAGAGGTGGAACTAGCTCGTTCCCCCCCAGGAAGGAGACCTCCAGGCGTTCCTTTCGCTCCCCTCTCGCTCACCTGGCCCCGGTGTGGTAGCTTCGTCCGCTCGCCCGTCGGTCCCGGCGACGCCCCCTTCTCTCTCTCTCTCTCTCTCGGGCTCCTCTACGCGCTCCCCCGGCGGCTCAGCCAGGCCAAGGCGGCCAGGAGCGCCAAGGAAGTGGCCAAGCCGGTGCCCGCGGACGGGCAGCGGCTGCCCATCGCCGCCGCCGCCTCCGCCGCCCGGGGACCCGTCCGAGCCTGCAGCGCATCGCCGATGGCCTTGAGGCGCGCCGCGGTGAGATGCGCCGGGGTGCCAGCGCCGCGGTCGCCTCCTCCTCCTCCTCCTCCTCCTCCTCCTCCGCCGCACAAACACGAGCCCTGGGGGCGACCAGGCAGGGAGCAAGGGCACATGGCGATGCCCACCGTCCGAGCGCGGGCCCCTTCCCCTCCGGCCACCCCTAGGAGGAGGAACGGGGTCCCCGGAGCTGCTGCTGCTGCTGCTGCTGCTGCTGCTGCTGCTGCTGCTGCTGCTGCTTCTCCGCCTGGGCGTCCTCCTGCTCCTCCCGCGGCTGTCAGGTTGGCTGGCTCAAAGCGCGCCGAGCAGCAGTAGCAGCAGCAGCAGCAGCAGCAGCAGCATCACATGCTGGCTGAGATCATCCTACCCGACGGGGCGGCTGCATGCAGGTGGCAAGGGAGGGAGGGTTAACTCTTTCGAGAGAGAGGGGGGGGGGTCCCGCTTGCCTTCCTGTTGTACAGTATTCTCCTTTTTTTTTTAAATTACAAAATAGGTTACAGGCGGTACCTTCATAGGCCACTATTAAAATTTTTTAAAAAAGGAACATTGCAAGCTTTCGAGTGCAGTCCATCAAAGCAAAGCAAAGCAAAGTGTTCTGCTTATATACCGCCCCATACCACTACAAGTAGTCTCTGGGCGGTTTACAATTTTTAATTACAGTGTGCAGGCTACACATTGCCCCCCCCCCACCAGCAAGCTGGGTACTCATTTTACCGACCTCAGAAGGATGGAAGGCTGAGTGAACCTTGAGCCTGCTACCGGGGATTGAACCCAGGTCGTGAGCACAGTTTTAGGTCCCAGAAGTTCAGACATGGTGAAATATGTTCTTCACCAGGAGATTTACTTTTAAAGCCCTTCTTTATATGATGTTCTTAAAATCCATGGCTAGTTGTTGTTGTAGCCAGCAGGACAGGATTCTTGTTGGAGGCAATTTACAAAAATAGGTTACAGGGGATACCTTCATAGGCCACTATTAAAAATAAAAAAAGGAACATTGCAAGCTTTCGAGTGCAGTCCATCACCCTCCTTCCAAGCAGTCTGTTTGTGATGGCCACACGGCTCAACTCCTTTTTTAAAAAATCCCTCTCTTCCTCTCCCTCCCTTTCCAGCTTTCTTTCTTTCCATTCCTTCCTTTCTTTTTTCTTCTCCCTGTATACTTGCCCCTCTCTTCTCTCTGTGTGTGTTGTGTCGTTCGTGACTCCATGCCCATGGAGTTTTCTTGGCAGGAATACTGGAGTGGCTTGCCAGTTCCTACTGCAGGCACCTACAGCCCGTGGTATTCCCTGGTGGTCGCCCATCCAAGTACTCACCAGGGCCGACCCTGCTTAGCTTCCAAAATCAGGTGAGATCGGATGTGCTTAGGGCATCTAGGCAGCTTCTCTGTAGTTCTTTCTTATTTCCTTTCTTGCCTGCCTTCCTTCCTCCTGTTTTCCTTCCCTTCCTTCTCCTGTTTGGGTCCTTTTCCAAGGAGAAAGGCGGGGTAAAAATACAGTACCCCAAATCAATAAATGCTTGCCTTTCTCTTCCTCCTTTATATTCATTTTCTTTCTTGCATAATACAGTGGTACCTGCATTTACGAATTTAATCTGTTCCGAATACATGCTCTTAAGTTGAACTACTCTTAAGTCGGGGTACCTATCTAAAAAATTGAAAAAATAAGTTAAAAATGAAAAAAAATGAAAAACAATATTTGTAAGTCGAGCAGACCATATCTAAAATATGTAAGGCAGCAGTCAAAACGCCAACGGTTTTCCACTCTTAACTTGAATTGCTCTTAAGTCGAGCTGCTCTTAAGTCGGGGTACCACTGTATTTCATTTCTTTCTTTCCTTCTTTCCCCATCTCTCTTCTGTCTTTCATGCTTTCATTTATCATCTCCTTCCCACCTTTCTGATTGCTCTTTTTCTTTCTCCTAAAATTTATCATGCTCATATTCACCACCAATGGTCCATATTTTTTGTGTGTAGTTACTAAAATTGAAAGCCAGTATGATGTAGTACATAAACTATTGGATTAGGGCTCTGGAGACCTAGGTTCGAAACCTCCTCACTTGCTCATGAAAATGGCATACAGTATAAATATGAACTCTGCACTAAACAGTTATTAATTTGAATACCCTATTGTAGCTGAGTTCAAGACTGTAAACGGGGAAATGTGGAAATGCAAACACGATACATATAACGCCTATTAAACAGCATTTCGAGACTTGTATCCAGCATGATTATTAACTCACCTTTAGTCCAATTCTATTCACACCAGCAAAATTTCCCATCTGTAGTCCTTCTGCCAAACACTGATACTCATGAACTCTGGTCAAGGAGGAGAATGAAGCCAGATCAAAAACCTCCACCAGCACCGGAGGTAAGAATGCATTCTTTTGTCTCTGTCTAAGGCTTTTTTTTCATCCCTCCCCTCACGCAGACAGAACAAAGAAGTGCGGAGCGTGTGGGGACGGAGGAACAGCAATGAACCCTCAAGATCTCTGGTCCGAATTTAAGGGACCAGCGGATCTTAGGGGTCGTGTAAAAAGGCCCTAAGTGGGAGGAAGTAACGTGTGGGGTACCCCAAGGCACAGTACGGGGTCTGGTGCTCTTCAAGATTTTTATTAATGACTTGGACAAGGTGGTGCAGGAAATGTTTGTCAAAGTTGCAGATGATGCAATATTGGGTGGAATAGCTATTACTGTACCCTAATTTCTTTTTCTGCCTTTTTTTGTAAAAGGAAGCCAAACATCGCCTGTGCCCATCAACAGAGCTGTTTCATCTTCCTTACACACATGTATAACCTTCAACATGATAGTGAATGGACAGGAGGATTGAAAAAACTGAGTCTTTTATTTATTTTATTTTCATTTTGTTTTGAACATTTTATTTATTTATTTATTTATTTTATTATTGGATTTATACCCCGCCCATCTTCCCACGGGAACTCTGGGCAGCTTACAAGGCTGAAACAAGTCAGCAAGTACAATACAATGTAAATACAACAACAACTACAAACACTTACATATAGTTAAAAAGAAAAAAGCAGCTTAAAGCGCCCTTGTTATAATAAAAAGAGAAAACCTTGCTGCAAACCTTGCTGCAAACCAAGACGCTCCTAATAAGAGAGGTTGATGCCGGAGGTCTTTTTCTCCTTTGAAAAAGAGCCAAGGAAACTTACAATAATGAGCGACAATATACAGCCCAGAACAATTAAGACATATTCAAGTTAAGAACAGGGAATGAGAAGAGGCATCTTAGAACATCAAAAGGTAACATTAACACTACAAAGAACATTCAAAAAGAAGAAGAAAATCCATTATGAGGGGTGGAAACTGACATGGAAAACACTGGTGTTCTTATGAAGTCAGTCAATGTAATCATGCAAAGCACCCAAATGGCCGAAATGTTTGTATGGAAGGTAGCATCAAGAAAATATGCCCAGAATGTTGTGTTGATCAGTTCTAACTGTCCAGAGTGGAATTGTTGCTAGATGGTGCATATATAATAAAACAGGCCAAACATCTCCTGCACCCATCAACAGAACTGTTTTATCTTCATTACACACACATATAACCTTCAACATGGTAGTGCATAGAGAGGAGGACTGAAAAAGCTGAGCAGTTTGGAGACTTGACCACTGCTGGCTAGCAAAGCACCCAAATGGCCAAAATGTTTGTATTATGGAGGGTAGCATCACGAGGGGGCTGAGAGAAGGAACCATTGAGACAAAAAAAACTGTTGCTATTTTGTTGTTGTTGTTGTTGTTGTTGTTGTTGTAAGAAAGGGACAGGAAAATAGCATATATGGTGCCATTTCAGGCAGGAAGAATAATAGTGTATAGGTCTGAAGGAAAATGCCTTGAGGGTGGTAATTGTAAACAAGCAGGTAGGACAGTGGCACAGAAAGAGCTTGGGAGAAATTTTGGAATGTGCAGAGATGGACAGACTGACAATGAGAATCAAGGAAAACGAGGACTCACAACATTACCCAGTATGGAATCTGTTTTATCCATGGCGAGAAAAAAGGAACAAAAAATAAGAGAAAGCTGGTTGTTGTAACATAATAATGACTGAAACCCATGTATCACGACCTGTAACAAATATTACATATCCTTTCTTTTAACAGAAAAGGAATAAAAGACGAGAGTTTGGGAGAAATAATAAAACACCCCGCTCCTCGGAACCTTTGAAGCCTACCCCAGTTTCTGCCCGGACAGCTACAGGCGTTGCTACCGACAACCGGAAGTGAACGGTTTCCTCCGTGTATTTTCTTCCCCCTTTCTCCTTCCGGTCGGGCTCCTTCCCGACGGTTGGCCATGGTGGAGGAGCTGGAGTTTTTCGGCTGCCGTTGCCTCGTCCGGCTGGCCCGGGGAGGTTCTTCGGGAGGAGGCCGGAAGAGGCCGTCGGAGCAGGAGGAGGAGGGCGGCGGGGGCCTTTTCCGGCGGGCCTTGGAGGGCCAAGGAGGAGGAGGAGGAGGAGGAGGAGGAGGAGGAGGAGGAAGGACGGCGAAGCCGCCTTCGCCCCGCAGGAGCCGCCCGGGGGCGTCGGAGCCGGGCTCGAAGGAGGACGCCCACGGAGGAGGAGGAAGAGGAGGGGAGGAAGAAGAAGAAGAGGCCGAGGAGGACCTCTTGGGGAGGCTCATCCAGGACTTGGTAGCCGGTTTTTGGTTTTCTATTTGGTTTGCGCTGTTATTTCTAGTGTGTTTGTTTAATTAGAAAAGGTTTCACATCCTCTCCTTCCCCCTCAAGAGGACTCAGGGCTGTGTGTGTATATGTGTGTGTGTGTGTATATACACAGTATATCTATCTATCTATCTATCTATCTATCTATCTATCTATCTATCTATCTATCTATCTATCTATCTATCCCTTCCTCCCTGTTCTATCTATCTATCTATCTATTTTATAGATAGATAGATAGATAGATAGATATAGATATAGATATAGATACACACACACACACACACACACACACACACACACACACACACACACACACACACACACACACACACACACACACACACACACACACACACACACACGGCTCAGGGCTGTCTGTGTGTGTGCAGTATAGATAGATAATGGTCAAAGTCCAAAGACTAAAAAAAGATAATAAAAAATAACATCATACATGCATTACCAATAGAAAACATGAATTAAGCCTTATTACACTGACATCATAAGTACAAATTAAAATCAGCTCTGGTCTGCAATAAAAGCAGTCATCAGCTACAATAAAATGCTATGCTCTCTCCACCTCCACCTTCCCCCCCCCATGTGTGTGTGTGTGTGTGTGTGTGTGTGTGTGTGTGTGTGTGCGCGCGCGCGCGTGCGCGCGTGCACATGCACACATAAATTTGGAAAGAGGGAGAAAAGGAACACGTGAAAAACAAAATCTAGTAAATGCCAGCTCTGTTGGGAGGCATCTAGCCTGAGAAGGGAAAACAGAGAGGTCCTGAGTTGGCCAGCCAGGCTTACTCTTCCTGGGTGGGAGCGCTAGAGTTGTTATTCTTTGTAGCAGTTGCGGTTATACTTTGTAGCTTTATCTCTTTGTAGCTTTCATGTTATCTTTGGGATTTGTTAAGTGCCTGTGCTTCTTCTAATTCCTTGTTGCTAACTTTGAGTATGGCTTAATTGTACTGGATTGAATATTGTCCCTCCTTTACTATAAGCTGCCGTGGGTCCTTTTCCAAGGAGGAACGTGGGGTAAAAAAAATTCTAAATAAATAAATAAATAAATAAATTTCAGTTCTCTCTAACAGCCCTTCTACTGTATCCTGCGTGATAGATGAAGCAGAGAGAGAGAGAGAGAGAGAGAGAGAGAGAGAGAGAGAGAGAGAGAGAGAGAGAGAGAGAGAGAGAGAGAGAGAGAGAGAGAGATTGGCTCAAAGTTGCCCACTAGCTAAAATCACATCGCAGCAAGCCACCACGCTGGGTAAAAAAATATTTTCTTTCTTTTCTTTTCTGTTGACACCTAATACCTACCCCTTTCCCTTCTTTTCAGAACGAAATAAATGAAATTCCCTTCTTTGATGTGCAGCTGCCCTATGAGCTAGCGTTAAAAATATTTCAGTTTCTTGATCGGACGGAACTGGGGAGATGCGCTCAGGTAAGTTTTTTCCTAATATGCTGGCTGCTTCCCGTCTGCAGCATATTGTGAAAATAAATTATTTTGGAATGCACAGGTCTTCTCAATAAATGTTTAGGCACATATGTAACAGTAGTCCTGTGACTGTAGTCTCTCAATGTCACTCCCTCCAGATGTGAGTTACGTCAAAAAATTAGTATGAATGGTTCTACCGCAGCTGAAAACAGTAAAGGGTGGCTGGGTGGCAACCATGATAGGCATTTCTCTGTTGCTGAAAAAAAAAGGGCCGTGAGGGTTGAATTTTAAAATCACACTTCAGACAGTCAAATACCTTATGTGCATCTAATAATAAAACCAAGGCTGTTCTTTTAAAAGCATAATATATAATATTTAATTTTCTACAGATATGACATTTAGGAATAAATCAGAATTGGTCAGATTGTATATTGATGTGTGACGAATTTAAGTTGGTTTGCTATACAGTATATTAATAGTTTGTAGGGATAAATTTTTTGGCTTTCCCCAGGACACCAAGGTCCCTTTCTCTATGTAACCTTTCATCTGTCCTTTACCCATCCCTATTACTCCTCCCTTTTCATCTATAATTGGAAACCCTTAAAAATTTTGAAGAAAAAAAAAGAAGAAAATCTTGTTTCACTCTTGGTTTATTTAAAATTGCAAAATAAAATTTTATAATTGTACAGTGGACCCTTGTATAACAAATGATTTGTATAACAAAATTTGTACAACATAAAAACTCTGGAGATAGGGGAAATTTGTTTAACACAGGCATGTCCAAAGTCAGGCCCGGGGGGGGGGGGGGGATGCGGCCCGTTTACAAATTTTGAGTGGCCCGCGGCCTCTTCTCCCCACTGGCTCAGCCTGTCATGCATCCCCACCAGCTGGCCCTTCCCCGGACCGGATGGAGGCATCAGCTTGCAGTTTTATGTTTTGCCTGCCCTCCCTGCCTCCTTCCACCACCACCCATCCACCTTCCCAACCTACCCGCCCCCGGCTCTGTTACTGCAGCGTCCTCCCTACCTTCTTGCATGTCTTAGAGGCTTGTCCAAAGTCTGGCCCGGGGGCCAAATGTGGCTGAATGGTTGGCCCCCACACATTTTCACCTCAGCAAATCTGGCCCTCCTTGCAAAAAGTTTGGACACCCCTGGCTTAACAGAATCGCCCAGGGGGCAAATCTGTACAACATAAAAATGGTTGCGATTAGGGATTACTCTGTTTTCAATGCTTTCCTATGGGAAATTTGTATAAAGGAAAATTTGCTTAACATAATTTCATTTGGAACGAATTAATTCCTTTATACAAGGTACCAATGAATTTAAAGGTTTTAAACCACCCTGGGTAGCCCTTGGGCTAGATGGTTGCAATATAAGTCAAATAAATAAATAAATACACTGTACATGTTTTGGTATCTTTCCTTTTGATTTGTATTGAGGTGTTTTTAATTGCTGTTTGCTTTGTTTGTACACCGCCCAGAGTTCCCTTGGGAAAATTGGTGTGGTTTATAAATCTAAAAATAAATAAATAAATAAATCTAAAAACAAACAAACATATTATGTGTTTGTAGGTGAGCAAAACATGGAAAGTGCTTTCAGAAGACCAAGTCCTTTGGTTCCGACTTTGCCAACAGGAAGGCTACCTGCTTGACCGTCAGATCTCTGATTTTCCCTGCTGGAAAATGACTCTTCAAGAATGTCGCGCCAAGGAGCAGGCTTTAAGAGCCAATTGGAAGGTAACACTCTGGGATTCTTCCAATACTCACCATAGAACCTTAAAGCAAGACATTGGGAAGACACATTTTGCTGCTCATTGGAAATCCCTTCCGGTTCACCAGAAGCCACTTCCAGGGCCTCCGGCAGGCCTGGGAAGCCCGTCGGAGGCCCATTCAGGGCAGCACCAGGCCTCAGGTAAGTGTAGGAGGCCCCAAACAAGCCCTCCCAGTCCTAACTCGACCCGGGTCCCTAACTGTAGGAATGATTCCACATAGGCACTTTATTGGGTCCAACAAGCCAAGCCTCATGCAATAGCTTCCTTTTGCAAGCATGAGTCCAGACTCTTTTATTAGTTGCAAAGGCAGAGCATCAGAGGTGGGGCGAGAGTCTTCCTGTCAGGATGGTGTAGGCTGATGAATTCCTGGGAAGGGCTTCTCTGATGTAGCAGTGTCACATAGCAGGGGTCTTGATGAATGACTACCAGATAGCTTGTTGTTTCCCATGTACTATCTCATGGCCTTGCTGGCTAATGTGGGGAGAAGAGATAAGAGCAAGCTGGCTTCCTGTGCATCAGGTCTCATGGGACCCATTGTCCTCTCATCTGGGGTTTCCCCGCACAGATTGGGGTTCAGTGCTTCTCAAGTGACCTTGCCTCTTTTTAATCTCTTCCAAGGGGATATCTCTATACCTAACCCCCATGATAAGCAGGGGATTACTATACCCACATAAGCATCCTTATTGCCCAATTGCTGTTTGCTTGCTGCCAATTCCAGGTTCCATATTCAATATCAGTTGATGGTGTCTCTTCACTTGAGGAGACCCTGCCCTACTGGTATCAGACCCTATTAAATGGACATGGGGTGTGTCATGGGTTGGTTCTGTCATTTTACGTATCACAATTATATCCTCCTTCGATGGTAGCTTTTTTGGCTTGGAGACACGTTGGGAAGTATTTTTATTTAATACTGTAGAGAGGAGATATGCCGATTGTGTCAATATGGACACGTCTTGCATGCCGATGAGGAAACTCTGGCCAAAAAGTGTACTCACCCTGGAGGTCAGTGGACCTGGACTGAGGGGACGACCCAAACAGTCCTGGCTGAACACCGTCGACAGTGACATACAGTTGTCCAAGGTTCACCCGGACCTAGCCCGTGACCGTGCCAAGTGGAAGGCAAAAACCAGAATACCAGACCCCCCACCATCAAGTGGGGCAGATGCTAAGAAAAATAAGACAAAGAAGACTGTAGAGAAGAAACCCTTTTGTTTTCCCATGATAATAGCAGCACTTCCTCAAGGAAGAAATGCATCTTGTTCTTGCATTGTCGAGTTCATTTTGTAACCTAGGGCTTGCTTGTCCTCCGTGCACAGAAATTAGAATGATCTGACACCACATATATATTTTTAGAAAGGATTTGGAAAATATTTTAGCACCTTATTCATCATGTGCTAAATGATGAATGGCTTAAGGAATAAAACATTGCAGAATCATATTTCTTTCAATTTTTCAAAAAATCTATGGGGAAGAAGACTTAAGGCTTCAGGGGAAAAATGGATTTTTTTAATTGTTCCAGTTTTCCCCGCTGCACCTTCACATCACTGATTGCAGCACATGAGTAATTAGAGTGAGGTCTAAAGAATCCCTGACTTCTTCCAAGGGAGTAGTCATTACCTTCATGGCAGAAAGGCCAAATGTACCTCAGCAGAATTCTTCTGATGTAGAGCCTTCAAGTCAGATTCATAGAGGCAATAAAAATGCCATGTAAATCTAGCTACTCTGTGGCCTCCACAAAATGTGATTGTCCTGTAAAACACGACACAAGCAGCCTCTTGTCTCAGGTCTAGTTTCATTTTGATGTAGAATTGTGAGCGTTTCAACCATGTTTCCTTGTCTTGAAATGCAGAATCGCATTGGTGCTGTGAAACAGCTGCAGTATGAACTTGGAAAAGTTCTGTGCGATGTGCATTCTTGTGATGGAGTGATCATTGCTGGGTAAGCCTGTGGACAATTTCATCTGAATAATTTCACAGTCTAAACTCTCGTATTCCCATGCCAGCTTATAGCAATTGTGGCAAACCTTGGACACTCCATATGTTTTGGACCACAACTCTCAGAATTCCAAGCCTGTATTGCCAGTGACAAAGGACTGTGGGAATTGTCGTCCAAAACATCTGGAGTGCCGAAGGCTCACCACCATTGGCTTATAGCTTGTGTAAAACTGAAGTGACAGCCTAATTGTAGCTTATTTGGTCGGAAGACCTTCAAGCTATCGTGCGATGTAATGCCACTGGGAACAGAAGACTAGATGTTTTTTCTGCTGCTGCTCCTAGAAAATAATCCTTTATGTAGTAAGTCAGAGTGTTTTATAGTGAGATAAAAATATACAGAAATCTAGAGGAAACATGGTCAGTCTTCCAGGTGTGCAACCACCTGGGAAAAATTCTTTGATATTTATACCTGCATGGAGTGGCAGTGGGGTGGGAAATTGGATTCGATGGCCCTTGAATTCTATCTCTTGTGGGTTCTGGACAAGGCACACCACACTTAATTCTCTAAAATGGACCTAGGTACGCATATAGCGTGGGGCGTGGTGGCTCAGCGGACTAAGGCTCCAAAAACTGTTGACTGCAAAGTTGGCAGCTTGGAGGTTCGAATCCCGTGTGCCATGCAGCAGCGTGAGCCCCTGCTGATAACCCCAGCTCCTGCCAACCTAGCAGTTCGAAAGCATGTAAATGCAAGTAGTAGATAAATAGGTACCACCGTAAAAAGCAGGTAGGTAAACAGTGCTTCCTTGCAGCCATGCTGGCCACGTGGCCAGACTTGCACAACACTAGCTCTTCAGCTTAAATACGGAGATGACCACCGCCCCTAGAGTCGGACACGACTAGCACGCATGTGCGGGGGGAACCTTTACCTTTTTAAGCATATAGCAGGAGGACATTGAATTTCTAGTCCTTTTCTGGCTTTATTATTATTATTATTATTATTATTATTATTATTATTATTATTATTATTATTATTATTATTATTATTATTATTATTATTATTATTATTATTATTAAAATTTATTTGTTCCTTACCTGGTTTTCTTTCTCTGGGTTTTTGGAACTGTTATCCTGCATTCTTTTCCAGGTACACATCAGGAGATGTGAAACTGTGGGACACTCGCACCTGGGACTACACAACGATTGTCCTCGAAGCAGAGCATGACTCAGATGAGCCTGGATCCTGGCCGCACGTCTCTTTTGTGAGAATAAATAGCTCCCTGGCTGTAGCAGCTTATGGAGATGGTCAGTTGACTCACAATCCTTTTCTAATACTGTGATGCTGCTTTTTTTTTAAAGTGCTTTCTGTAAAGGAAGGAGGAGCTGTGTCTCGGTTTTTGTATGCAGGAATGAGAGTCATTGATCTCATAGAATCCTAGAGTTGGAAGAGACCTCAAGGGCCATCCAGTCCAAACCCCCTGCCATGCAGGAACCCCATCACAATATTTCCGACAGATGGCCATCCAGCCTCTGCTTAAAAACCTCCAAGGAAGGAGACTCCACCACCCTCCTTTGTGGTAGCATATTCTACTGCCGAACAGCTCTAACTGTCATGAAGTTCTTCCTCACGTTCAAATGGAATCTCTTTTCCTGTAGTTTGAAACCATTGCCCCGAGTCCTAGTCTCTGAAGCCATGGAAAACAAACCTCATCCTCTCATCCTCTGTGCATACACAAACAAGCACAAACATTATATATGTGTGTGTGTGTGCGCGCGCGCGTGCACTCACATTGGCTTTTACGCAGGAAAGTTGGCCTGTAACCCTACTGCATAATTTCTGGGTTATGTAATGATGTCAGTTGAAAAGTAGTGGCTCCATTTACATATTTTTCTCCCGGAATGCCGCGGGTTAGGTTTTTTTTTTCCAAAAGGAAATTACGGGGGGAAATACCCAGAATGCATTTGCACCCCATTGCGGTTCTAGGTTATAAACTCCCCAGGTTACGGAGTGGTGCGAGGAATGGATTAAGTACGTAACCATGGTATAGCAAAATAAGATATGCAGATTCATTGATGTGATTTGCTGTTATTTGTAGCAACAGGAGAGCTCTGGTTTGCAGAAATGTAGTTTTTCAAATTCATGGTCCCTGAGTTAACCAAATTCAAGATATCTCGTTGAAATGAAAGTGTGTGTTTTTTGGAAATACAGTAGCACCCCCCCCCCCCCGTATCCACTGATTCATTAACCGGTAATTAATTCTGTAATCCAAGGTTGGTAGAGGGAAAATTAAATAAATAATCCAGTAGCCGCAAAGCAAGCTACTATCACAATCAACAGCCGTAAAGCAAGCTACTGTCACAAGTAGCAGCAGTAAAGCAAGCTACTGTCACAAAACAGCAGTTGGGTGTGTGTGTTCCTTATTATCCACAGTTTTCGTTATCCATGGGAAGGCCTGGACATGATCCCCAGCGGATATACCAGGGTCCTAATATAAATAAAATTGCCACACTCCATCCATGCCAACTAAGAGTGAAACTTGTTTTCTCCCACCCCTTCCCCACCCCCTCTGTACAGGGTCAATTAAAGTGTGGAGCCTCATGTTTGGTTGTGATCCGATTCATTGCTACCAGCACAATCAAAAAATCCAAGCTTTAGCCCTCTCTGTGGAAGGAGCAGCTATTGCAACGGCATCTGCCTTTCAGGTCAAAATGGAAGGTGCGAATGACAAGGGATACTGGGAGACCATTGAAGCATTTGAAGTGCAGAAGTTGGTGAGTGTCTTAGATGCCCCACAGTGTAAGTTTTGCCATAGTTGTAGGCAACTTGTTTTCAGATGTTTTGGATTACAATTTTAGTCGGACCCCTGTATCCACTGTTTCATTTATCCATGGTTGGCATAGGAAAAAAAAACAATAATCCAGCAGCCACAAAGTAAGTTACTGTCACAAACGGAAGCTGTAAAGCAAGCTTTAAAAAAGCCGTTAAAACCTGGCTATTTAGGGATGCCTTCGGCAATCGCTAGGGTTTGTATCACGGTCCCCCCCCCCAATTTGCATTTATTATTAGTCTTATGCCTCTTGCCAATTACCTTTTTACTTTTTTCAATTGTTGTCATCTTGTAATCTTTTTATTATCTTGTGGATTTCCTGTGTTGTTTATGTGAACCTCCCAGAGTTCCCTTTGGGAAATTGGTGCGGTATATAAATATATAAATAAATAAATATAAATAAATAAGCTACTATCACGAACAGCAGCTGTAGAGCAAGCTACTGTCATAAAACAGCAGCCGTAAAGCAAGCTATTGTCACAAAACAGCAGTTTTGGGGTTTTTGGTCATTTCTCTTATCCACAGTTTTTGTTATCCATGGGAAGGTCTGGAACAGATCCCTAGTGGATACTGGGGTCTATACTGTCTATTTTCATCTGTAATAGACTATGGAAAAAAATCACGACTTTGAAGAAAAGGGCAAAGTAATGTTAAAATTACAGTGAGTGTGGGCTGGGGTGGATGGGAAAGGAACATTAACATAGAAGAAAATGTGAGTCCCCTATCGTCTCTGACCCCATATGAATCCTTGTAGGTTGGTTCCCTCTGTCTGGTGCCCCATCAGAGTGAGCATCCTGTGGCCGTAGCAACTGCAGAAGAGGTGGTCTACCTGTTGAAGGCAGGAGGGCCAGCCCAAGTGCTGCATTCCGTCTATGGCCAGCCGGTCACATGCCTGGATGTTTCCGCCAGTGAAGCAGCATGTGGCATCAAAGGCTTTGGATGGCTGATCAATGGGACCAACAAGGTAGGTAAACCCTTTGGGTTGTTCCACAACCATAGCTGCCTAGATGCCCTAAGCCAGGCATACCCAAACTTCGGCCCTGCAGATGTTTTGGACCACAACTCCCAGAATTCCAAACCTGTATTTCCAATGGCAAAGGACTGTGGGAGTTGTAGTCTAAAACATCTGCAGGGCCGAAGTTTGGACATGGCTGCACTAAGCACATCCGATATCGCCTGATTTTGGAAGCTAAGCAGGGTCAGCCCTGGTTAATACTTGGATGGGAGACCACCAGGGAATACCAGGTGGCTGTAGGTGCCTGGAGTAGGAACTGGCAAACCACTCCAGCATTCCTGCCAAGAAAACTGCATGGACATGGAGTCATGAAGGGTTGGTCACGGCTGTAATGACACAACACACACACACACACACACACACACACACACACACACACACACACACACACACACACACACACACACACACACACACACACACACACACACACACACACACACACACACACACACACACACACACACACACACACACACACACACACACACACACACCATAATGATACCATCCCTGAACCTTTCCTTGGCTTTTGCCGAATATATAAAACCTCCTCCTTTGGACAGTCCCTTCACCCTTGGAGCTTCTCCCTGCAAAGACAGCTTTCCTAGGATGATTTTTATATCAAGGGCAGGGGAAATGTGTTCTTTTACAGGTTACCAACATTATCTTGGCTGGTAGCTAAACAAAGTTATACTGAGGTCAGGTGTTATTTTTTTGCCCATAGTCATTATGGATTTCCAGCTTCCACACGATCATTCATGTTCAAAGGCTTTCACATCCGGGATCAAATAGCTGGTGGTGAGTTTTTCGGGCTGTTTGGCCGGGTTCTAGAAGTTTTTCTTCCTGACGTTTAGCCAGACTCTGCGGCTGGCATCTTCAGAGCACAGAGAGAACTCCTAGTTCCCTGAGCTACTTGCCCGCTGCAGATGGCAGCCACAGAGTCTGGTGAAACGTCAGGAAGAGAAACTGCCAGAACGCGGCCAAACAGCCCGAAAAACTCACCACCAGCTATCATTCATTCATTCATTTCTACCCTGCCTTTCTCTCTGAAATGACTCAAGGCAGCTTCCATAATACTGTTGTTTCAACCAAGCTGGGAAGGATTAATAAACAGATCCTGTTCTTAATGACGATGTGTTTTTATGTGACATTTCTTCCAGATACTTCTGTATAACTTGGAGACAGGACAGTGCACCACACAGCTAGGCAGCTCCTTGGGTGACTTCACCTGTGTCAACCTTCATGGCAGCCCACCCTACATGCTAGTGGCTGGTAATAAAGACAGGAGGTATGTCTAAGCAGGAGGAGCACATCTAATATTTTGTGGGCATCTCTGCTGGCATTTTTATTTATTTATTTATTTATTTATTTATTTATTTATTTATTTATTTTAGTGACAGAGGAGGCAGTTGCAACAGTAGAGACGTGTTCAGCACCATCTTAAGCCAATTTTGCTGAAATTAGTTGTCATTTTTATGAAAGGAGAGCTATATACCCTATTTTTCCATGTATAAGACTGTATTTTTGTCTAAAATTGTTAGACTAAAATTGAGGCTCATCTTCTACACGGACGTAAGCCGAGGAGAAAACTGTGCTTTTGCAAAACTGTAATTTTGGGTTGGAAAAGTGTGTGGGGGGAGGGGGGTCATCTTATACATGGTGACGTCTTATAGACGGGAAAAGGCAGTTAATTGTAGATTGTACGAACAAACCCATCTGCCAACCTGTATGCCACAAGAATCGACGACTTTGATTTTCTCTCTCTTTTTTTTTTAGGGTGAGAGTGTATGATGTCCGCCAGAGCAACCCTACCTGTTCACTCTATGGCCACCAGCTTGGGGTCTCTGCCGTACAGATGGACGAGTGGAAGATTGTCAGTGGAGGGGAGGAAGGGCTAGTCTGTGTCTGGGATCAGCGCATGTGCATCAAACTCTGGGAAACACATGCCAGGTGAGAGACTGCCTCTTCTGAGCTAGTTTCCTGGCATTCCGACTAGAAATTGCCTTGAGCTATTTATTTATTTATTTATTTATTGAGCTTATATACCGCCTGTCTTCCGGGCGGTTTACAACAAAAGGAATATAAACAGAAACAAACAACAAATAAACAATTTAAAAACAGGAATAATCAAACAGAACACAATAAAAATAACAATTAACAGATGGCGGGTAAAGTGAAAAAAAAATTAAATTACTAGTCACCGAACGCCTCTTGGAAAAGAAGAGTTTTTAATGCCTTTCGAAAGGCTGGCAGGGACTCTGCAAGGCGCACTTCGCATTTCACCAAAGTGCAACGACTCCACACCGTGTCGTCTCTGGAGGGCTTTCTTTGTAGCTGTTCCCAGGTTGTAGAGGGCGCTCCTTTGGGAAGTTAGGTTCGTCTCCTCTAATTTTTGGCCCCTTTGCACAAGTGCGCTCACTCACACACACACCCCTTTCAGGTTTTGTCACAACTAAGACAAATTAACTTATAGACGGTGGAAAACCCTTCACAAAGGGTCTAAGTGTGTCTTAGAAGGAACCCTTGAAACCTCAGCTATGACTAAGTCCCTGGATGCTGGTGTTTTGCTTTTTATAGTTTTTAGTATTTTTGTAGTTTAATTACTTTTTAATTAGTAAATTATTGTGTTTTCAGTGTTGCTTGTTAAATGTGAAAATATTATGAGCCACCTTAGGTTCCCTCACAGGTAGCCTGTAAGTGGTACTAAATAAATAAATAGATAGATAAATAAATAAATAAATAAATAAATAATCGCCTATCTTCAATGCACATTTCAAAAGCAATTAGATATTGATTTAACTGGCATGGCTATATCCAATAAGTAATTCTGAAATTTGTAGGTGGCTAGGGACTTGATATTCTTTGTTAGAAAGTTCTAGGACTCAGTGGCTTTTAGTTGTTGAACTGCAAATGCTGTCAACCATAACAAATATAGGCAATTGTGAAGAATATTGGGAGCAGCAATCCAGCGAAATCTGGAAGGAGCACAAATTTGCTGCATGGCTGTGCTAATTAAAGTTGTATTTAGCCTTTGCTTTTTCTCCCTTCTACAGAAATGTATTGAGATTGATCCATTTGGTTGTCCTAAAGGCAGTGTGTTATATAGAATTTCTTCACTACCATGTATATGGCGAGCTCTAATAGTTGCTAGAGCTATTTAAGTAAAAACAGGAAGGAAGCAAATGAAAAAGTGGAGATTATCACACTTTTCTGAGTCATAGAGATTCAAATAAACGTGTGTTGAAATAATTCAAGAGCAAGTTTCCCTTTGTTTACAGAGTTGATTTATATAGTATAGTATAGGCATCCTTCAGTCTCAAGAGACCGTGGTATTGTGTATAGAAGTCCTAAAGAGACCGTGGTATTGTGCTCTGTGTAGAAGTCCTAAAGTAGCATCTAGTGTGGCTAAAAAGGCCAGTTCCTTCCACATTGAGGACAAATACAGTCGGTCCCTTGTCCGGCCCCCAGATATCTCTATTGAACAAGTGTCTGTTCAAATTGTAGAAGTCCATGCTGCATCTTTTTCCTCCAGGCTGAACGATCAGAAGTCAGGGCTTCCCATCTATTAAAAGTCCATTCCCAAAGTCTTCAGATCTCTCTTGCAGGTATCCTTGTATCGCAGCTGTGGTCTCCCTCTGAGGCACTTTCCCTGCACTAATTTTCCATACAAAAGATCTTTCAGAATCTGACCATCAGCCATTGGGATTGGTTTGAAGGATACTGATGATATATTAGGGGCATATAGATTCTACAAACGTTGAGGTGGTGATATTTGTGACATACCAAGGAATGTGAAACACAGCCTATATATTGTCAAACACAAACATATATCATTATTTAAGTTGACCGATTGATCAATTGAATCATAATAAGAAAATTTACAAAAAGAATAAGGTCAGATGCAGATCTTGTGAACAGGATTACTGCGAACATTGTGTATTATTCAACCTGTAATTTGTGCATTGAAACCTCTGGGGAATTTATTGATTTTTCTGTACATTTGTTCAGGTTTATTCAGCTCTTGAATACTAGCTTTGAATAGTCTTTTGAACTTAAAAAGTTAAGAGCTTGCATATTACATTTGACAATTTTAACACAACTCTTATTAAGATTTAAGGCTTGTTTCCTTTTTTTTCCAGGCACCCAGTCCGCCACCTTCGGTTCAATACTCACAGCCTCATTACTGCCAATATTCCTGATGAAAAAAAACCTCGAGGTGCCTGCATCACAGACGATGACTTAACAGCACATCGAAGGTACAAACCAACCCACTTGCACAAAACAGAAACAGAAATAAGAAGTAGGAAGTGTTCAGTATAAGATGCAGAGTTGGGAAGCTAGAACCTGTGGTTGTCTTATGGGTTTGTAGGTGTTGGGTCTGCGATGGCTGACACAGTATAGTTCAGTGGCAAGAGGACACTGTACACATGCAGATTGTCTCACCTTCAGTCCTGGACATGAAGATGTAGGACAGAGTTGAGAGGGACAGTATTCATTGGAGTGAAGTGGGATGGAACGTGCACGTGTGCCCACTTGCTTTTGGAACCCCCGCCTGCCAATTTGGCAGAAGGAACAAGACAGCTAGTATTTTACCTATAAAACAAGGTGTGCAATGAGCACACATCTTGTTTTCAAACTGCAGCACGTCCTTGGAGTCCTCCTAGCAGTGGCATTCATCTCAGAAACAAGCTGCTTATAAGCCTTGCTCTCAAACGGCTTGGGCAGTGCCATCACCAGCCACCTGGGGGCTTGGAATGGATCCCCCGGAGAGACTGAGGTCCTCATATATTTCCAGTGGTACCTTGCATAAAGGAATTAATTCGTTCCAAATGAAATTCTGTTAAGCAAATCTTCCTTTATACAAAATTCCCATAGGAATGCATTGAAAACAGAGTGATCCCATTTTTATGTTGTACAGATTCGCCCCATAGGGGATTATGTTAAGCAAATTTCCCCCATCTCCGGAATTTGTTATGTTGTACAAATTTTATGTTATACAAACCATTTGTTATACAAGGGTCCACTGTACTTGAATTTATGTTTCACTCTTGTCTCCCGGATGATATGGGGCAGTAGGCTTTTGAAAATCAAATGCCATGTGTTTTTTCTCTGTTATTTTTCCCCACCAGACATCGAGGGATCATCTATGCATATGAATTCTCTGTGGACCAATTGGCTGCCAAGAGCGTCCTTCCTATTTGCTGCTCGTCTTACAACGAAGTGACAGGTTACAACTACAACGTTGGCCTTGCAGTGCCGTATGATAATATCTAGGCAGCTCCGGAGAAGAGGACGCTTTGCAGAGGCCAACAGGGATTAGAAAGGTTATGGTGGCTGCCTTCAAGTTTCATGTGGCGTCGTTGATTTGCACTTGCGACAGCGGAAGGAGAATGTGAGGGTGAGTAACCGGAGCTTACCCCAAGAAGCATTCTTCAGCAGCATGCCAGAGGAGGAGAAAAGCCAACTGTGGTGGTCAAACACTGATGCTGTGTACATTAGTGTGGTGCAAAGAGATTGGAGAAGTATTGCTGGCCCACAATAGCAATGGAACGAATGTCACAAGAGAGGAGCTGTCGCATTAAGCCAAGGGGGCACAGAAGCTGGACTTGGTCAGCGCTTCCTGCAGGTCAAGAAGTAGCCTAAAGGTTAGTGATGAGTACAGGTGGAATGCTTGTGTTTCTTGGACTGCAATGCACAGGCCGTAATTCCCTAATCTGGGAGTTCTTGAAAACCAGGTACCTCAATGTGGCTCTCAGGGGAGAACGGCCCCAATTGGAAGCCTTTGAGACTTAGCTCACCCAGCTTTCTTTTCAGAAAGGACACCTGGTCCAACTCGCATTGTTGGAGTAGTGAGTTCACCTCCCGCAGGGTGCCCAGAGCCACAGGGGGAAAGCTGGCGTTGGCCGGGCAGGCGCCCCAACACCCATGTCATAAGCGGCCCAGACTCAACGTGCCCCTGCTTCGCCCACTGCGGCGAGCAAAGGCGGGTGGCTGCTGGCGAAGCATGGCGAGTGCTGGATGAAGGGTGGCTGGTTTTGCTTCAGCCAGCTGGCTCCTTTGCAACCAGTCGCTTGACTTTGTTCTCCGTGGTGGGTGCAAGCAGAGTCGAGTGACTGGTTGTGAAGGAGCCAGCCGGCTGAAGCAAAACGGAGAAGCTCTCCCCCACCCCCCGCAGTGATGCCTTCAGATCCGTGCCACCCGCCTCCTTTTCGGAGCTGAAGGCACCACGGCCGGGGAAGGATTGGTGAGCCAGAGGGGCTTGAAAGAATCCTCATGCAGTTTTTCCCCAATGGAGTTTCTTTTGTATCTCAGGGCATTTGTATCTCAAAGTACCGCTGTACATGTCTGCCTACATTCTCAGACACATATAAACCCTTTTATATAAAAGGGCGTATATGTGTCCGATTATAATGTAGACAGATATGAACAGTGGTGCCTTGAGCTACAAATGCCTTGAGATACGAAAGAAGCTCCATTTGGGGGGGGGGGCAACCTGCATGGCATTTCTTTCATAACCCGCCAAGCTGAAAGAGCACCTACCTGCTAGTACATTCAGCTTGGCAAGGTGGAGGGGTTTGAAAGAAACTTCATACAGTTTCCCCCCCAAGGGAGCTGCTTTCGTATCTCAGGGCATTCATATGTCAAAGTACCACTGTACACGTCTGCCTACATTCTCAGATACATACAAACCCTTTTATCTAAAAGGGCATATATGTATCTGATAATGTAGACAGAGATGAACAGTGGTACCTTGAGATACGAAAGAAGCTCTATTGGGGGAAAAACTGCATGAAGTTTCTTTCATATCCTGCCAAGCTGAAGGAGTGCACGCACGCATGCACATACACACGCACACAGTATCATACACTCTAACAGTTTGACTTCTAAGACTAGGAAGAAGGGTAGCAATGCAAAAGAATATTCCACTGTGATAAATTAAAAACAATACCTGCTTTTATTTAGATTTCAGGTTTCATAAGGTACACAAATCACAAGCAACTCTTGTCAAGCTAGATCTGCTCTGGAAAAAAAACATGTCCTGGTGGAACAAGTTGCTCAGTAGCCTTAAGGGTGAATTCGCTACCGTTGCAACCTATATTGACTGTCTGACATTTTGCCCCATCTTGCTCCAAAGGCACCAGCATCTCCTGTACCGTTTCTTCTCCCTCAGTTACATATGGCAATCGGCTCCATAGTTAAGAAGCGGACATGCATCTTTGTCTCTATGTCGATTCCTTCCCAGATCTGTCATTAAAAGATGCAAAGGCAGAGTTGAAAAAAACAGGTTGTAGTTGTAAAACAGGCTGTACACACCTAGTGAAGCTAGAGTACAGAACTGGCAGAAGAATTTGAGGCACTCTGTTAAGAGCACTCCCTTAAGAGTATTTGTGAAGATTCTTAGTTATCCGGGTGAGTTTATCTGGAAGTGGAGTCATGGCAACTGGGCTTCTTTTCGTGAGAGATTGAAACATTTTGGTGTTCACCCAAACAGCTTCGTCAGATCAATCTCTCAAGAAAAGAAATCCAGTTCCCATGACTCAACTTCCAGATTCCCTTAAGTGCACAGAACCACAGAATTAGAGGGTGGCTTGTTATGTTACTAATTTCCCCCACTGAATAAAACATAGAGCACCCGAGTAACCTGATATTCAGATACTGCTTCAAGACCTTTCTGTAGATAGAAAGTTGAAACCCCCCCCTTATAATTTGTCCTGTTGCTCAACTGTTCCGTCAAGAATTGATCCTGATGTTGTTTAACATAGCTACTCTTCTTACTTAAGCCCGAAGGATCTAGTTCCCCCCTCAGACATAACCATCTTTGTTCTCTTTATGACAGCCCTTTAAACATTATTTCAGGCATTGTTTGACAGCTTAATGCCTGAGCCTCGTGGCACAGTGGTTAAATGCCTCTACTGCAGGTAAAACTGTGCTCACGACCTGGGTTCAATCCCTGGTAGCAGGCTCAAGGTTCACTCAGCCTTCCATCCTTCCGAGGTCGGTAAAATGAGTACCCAGCTTGCTGGGGGGGGGGGGGCAATGTGTAGCCTGCACACTGTAATTAAAAATTGTAAACCGCCCAGAGACTACTTGTAGTGGTATGGGGCGGTATATAAGCAGAACACTTTGCTTTTGTTTGACAGCTTAAAGCATAGCAAAACATAACAATGCAATTACCATTGAAAGTGCCCATGCACATAGGCCGAAGCACCCCTCGGATCAAATAGGATGAGGTCCAAAAGTCAAACAGGTATAAATGGGGTCTTCAGCGAATGTCTTGAGGAATTAAAAGAGGTGCAGTGCAGCAACTGAGGGAAGGAGTCACAAAAGCGTGAGGCCAAAAGTAAGATGGCTGCCAGTTAAATGGCTCGTGCTGATAAGACCAAGAGCAGAGTCTTCATCGCTAAACTTAATGCAAGCCCAGGGAAACTTTAGCCTCCTGGAGGTAGATGAGATTCTCACGGGAGTCAAGCTGAACATCATCTGGAAGACCAAATAGCTCCCTCCCCACTATCACCTCGCAAGCCGGTTAAAATTGCAAACAACTCACCTTAAGGAAGTCTTCAAATGTTATTCCCTCGTATACTTCATCTGGCTCCTGAGGGGTGGAGGTGAAGAAACATTAATTTCGGAGCAGAAACGCCTTCTTTTGAGACGGCAGGGAGACAGCCTGCCACTCAGATCCAGAGTTTTAGTCCTGCACTAACCTCCCACCAAGGGAGGATTGTCATGCCACTGTTACTATTATTATTTTTAAGTTCCTGCAGGTCACTAGATACTGAAGGGAGAATGGGAACCACATGCATGCATTTTGAAAGCAGGTTATCAGAACGGCTAGTTGTGGCTCTGCTAGAACTACAAGAGCCAAAATAAGAGGCCAGGTGAGCATACCATTTGTCCTACGCAGATGCTGGCCGCCTCCATCATGGCACCGTCTGCGATGGATCTCACTGACTCCTTATCCAGATGAGGGTTCCTTGACAGCATCTCCTGCACCACCTGGCAGAGAACAGCAAGAATAACGGTTAGAAGCAGTAAATAGGTCCTGGGACGTGCAATTGGAAGAGCAAAAAGGCCAAAACGATACTTTACATTTCTGTATTCTTGCAGGGAGATCTTTCCATCACTGTCTTCATCGTACATGTGGAAGAGGACTAGGAAATGAAATCAAAAACCGCACCAGGGTTAGGCTGACCATTCTTGGCGACCAAGCTAAGTCACTAACTGCAGTTCACCAGAAATAATTACTGTTAGGTCCAATGTCTCTCATACATGTATTTATCAGCAAATTTGGGACAAGTTATCATTAAACTAAGGAACATTTAATACTTTGTTCTTGAAATATGCAAGGAATCTGAACTTTCTAGAAGCTACTTAACTGTGGTTTACAATTGTAGTCTGGGACTCTTTATGTTCTCTCACCACCCACACCAGACACACAACCACACAAAAGGCAAACCTATGTTAAATATCCCTTCTACAAAAGGATGTAGAAGAGCATGTGTTTTAATCCAACATATCTTGGAGGAGAGGAAATTGGATTGGGAAAAGCTGCTGTATAAATGTATTTTATTTGTATATTAAAGAAGTTTTCAACTATCCTTCCTTCCTGTTCATTGTGTACAACTGTCAGTAAAACAATAAAAAACAAAACTACATTGTCAGAAAAATATTAAATATAGTGGTACCTCGGTTTACGAATTTAATGCGTTCTCCGGGTCGTTTTGTATTGCGAAAAATTCTTAAACCACAATGCAGACTCCAGCATGCACAGGGGTGCCACTATAAACCTCTGAAAAAAATATGTAAACTGAGACACTGTGGAGAAAAATTAGTAAACTGAGGCATTATTTTCAATGGATTTTCATTTGTAAACTGAAAATTATGTTAACTGAGGCGTTTGTAGACCGAGGTACCACTGTAGTAGGTCCAAACAACCTAGAAAGCATCTTCCAGTTCTAATGGCTGGCTATATAGGACAGCTGTTTGCTTGTTTCAATTTTTACAATAAATATGTCTATATCATAAAATTCTATCCACACAGATTACATGCAAGCATTCATACAACACACACAGACAAACAAAGCAGTGTTTTCTTCACCCTGGAGGCCAATATATCTTATTCATTTTCTCTCTCTCTTATATATGACCTTCCATCCATCCTTTACCTGTACCCAGATCCCTTCAAAAATAATCTTGATTTAGTTTTTCCCCTTTTCCCCAGTACAGCCTTTATAAAGTCATCTCACACTTAAAATATTTACTAAGTGACACAAACAAGGAAAGCACTGAATTAGTGGCTGAGTTTGTTCTCTCTGCCCAAAGAATATGGAAGACAATTTTGGCTTCTGTTTGCTCTTAATCTAACCATGGTAGTAAATATAACCCAGACCAGTTATAAGAACTTTTCATAAATCTTGAAGATGAACCAAGTGAGAGAAAAGAACGTGCAAGGCATGTTGATGGTTCGGCAGTAAAACAGCAGTTAGAGTGGAGGAGTGAAAAAGTTTCTTTTTGAACTGTGATAGAAACTTAACTAAATCAGCCTCAAACAGTCTGGAATGCACTTAATACAGAGAGGGACAATTTTACAAACTTTTAAGTGGTCTAGGAGTGTGAAGGAGAGGGTGGAGAACAAGGGATTTTAAAGAACCTCAAACAGAAGAGAACCTTCCCTCCAGAGGTAAGCAAAGGTTGCTGCATCGGAGATTATATGCTTGGAGATTTAAAGAGAACAAAACAGAGAACGAAAGACTCCCAGGAACTGCTTCCGGTGTCATACTAGAACAGTGATGGCGAAGCTTCGGCACTCCAGATGTTTTGGACCACAAATCCCAGATTTCCAAGCCAATATTGCCAATGACAAAGAACTGTGGGAGTTGTGGTCCAAAACATCTGGGGTGCCAAAGGTTCGCCATCGCTACTAGAGGGTGTTGAGAAGAGAAGGAATATCCATCTGCTGGTAGAAAAGGGAATAACAGTTGAAAAGCTAAAAGGACTATGCTTTTGCTTTGCTAATAGATTGAGCAATGTCAAAATCCAGAATTGGAAGCTGGGAACCAGTTGGCCAGAAAGACAAACCATCAGATCACAGACTGCATAGAACTCAGCATGATTTAGATACGAAGCCAAGGGGGAAAGAAAGAGAAGAGGCCTTAAGAATACTCTCAAATTATGGTTGAATTGAAAAAAATGTCATTGAAAGTGACATTAAAAGGGCTGTCGAAAAATTTAAGGATATTAAAAGGGCAAGAGAGACTGGATACTGCTATGGAAAGATGTCAGAGAAGTTTGAGGAAACGGCAGAATTAAAGAGACAGAATCCAAGGTGAAGATGAACTCTCGGAAACTAGATGAGCAAGATAATATGAAGAATATGAGAAGATCTGATTGCACAACAGGATCAACAAAGATGTCAGAAGAGGATAAAGAATTTGGCAGATGAGGATGCTAAACGGACAGGCCAATGGTACAGGACCTGCTCAAAATGGCGGATACAGTAGAGTTTACCCTTGGAAAGGAGAGAGCAGACATTGAGAGAGCCCACCAGATGGAAGATTTAGGGGGAAATGACCACCTAGAGACATTGTAGTCAGGTTCTGGTTTGACTATAAGAAGGAACAGCTCATGATGAAACTGAAAGAAATTCAAATTAAGGAGCAAGTTGTGCAAATATTCCAAGATTTACTGTATGTGAGAATACACTCCGCTGGTGGAGACACGTCAAGCTTACCTTTTGAGAAGTGAGGATGCGGAATACCGTTTGGGTTATCCAGTGTTTATGAAAATAAAGTATCAAGGAAGACAGCTAATTTGCATTATGCAAAGAAGCTTTAAAGAAATTGAAGGAGCTTGGGATCATTAACAAAAAGGAGTTTCAAGATGAAATAAGAAAGCTGGATATCGATCGAGAGATAATCCAGGTTGGAGATGGAGCAACAGGCTGCTGAGGAGCCAGAAGGGAAGCAGAGTGTGGCCCGTAGATTGGCTCACAGCGCACAGGAGGGAGAATATGTGGTTGTGAGAAGGAAGCAGAAGTCTGGAGATTAGAAAAGAGAACAGTATGACATTCTTCTTACAAGCGACAGAAATTATAATGTAAGGTTCAGTAACTGATCAGCTAATTTGTTAAATTAATTAAATTATTTGTTAAATTAATTAAATTAAATTAAAACTCCTGTCCCCTGGCACTGTAATCAGGTGCCCCAATCTAATGATCCACAACAACTCCACTTACTCACAGATGTACAGTATTTTGATGGACTTTTCTCCTTATCAAATTATTTTTCCTTGGATTCATATCTTGATCTTTTTGGATTCTCTGCAGTCTCTGATTTGAGGGTTTATTCCTATGCCAAACGACTTTGAGGCTTTTACTTTTCAGTTTTGACATCAATCAGCCGCTCTGTATTAGCAGAATAAAGGACTAATCCTTTTAGCTTTCCACCTGTTCTTGTCTTCTCTCAACCAGCAGATGGAGTTCCCCCCACCCCATCCAATGTTCTCTCTCTGTGGAAACCACATGCATTTACTAGGTCTGTTCCCCTTCACCTCCGTTCTTGTCTTATATTTAAATCTCAGAGCATATGATGTCTCATGCAGCAACCCATCTGAAGTGGAAAAGTTTTATTTCTTTAAACTTCTTGCATAAATTCTAATTTTAATCCAGCACTTTCACTCTTCCCACAGACTACTTAAAAGTCTAGAGTGTTTTGTTCTCTCTGAACTTGATAACCTCCACAAAAGTGTATTCCTGCAAAGAGGGCAAATCATTTTTCATCTTTTTTTCCCCACAGTTCAAAAGAAACGTCAGCTCCTCTGCTCAGTATTGAATCTTGGTTCTCACTGCTGTTTTCTCTGCCATTTTAAGTTGCCGAATCTTTCCAACTGATTAGTACTCATAAATATACCTTGCATTTCCTCATCCCCCCACATTGTCAGTCTTCAAAGGAAATTCAAATTACTTATTACAGTGGTAGTCTGAATTTTTTTTCCAACAGGTTACCTGTTTTTATTTTACCCAAGACAGGGTTTGAGATGGCACTCAATTGCAATATTAGCAATGGGCGTACCTGCAACAGCCTCCTTGCAACTCATCTACTTTATACACTGCACCACAAGTAAAGGCTCCAAAGATGAGAGTTGCAAGTTATGTTTATTGATGCCTGATCTCTGCAAAACCTCGTAGCAGTTCGACAAAGGGAAAAGAGGACCAAAATACACTCACATTTCAGTTTCTGTTTCCTGAAGTGACCCAACTGCTCTTCATCCATGTCCATCTCAATGGGCCTGAAGTTAGACATGATGGTCAGAAAGTCTTCAAAGTTGATCTCATCAACCAGACCCTCTGATGGGTCTTGAAGGTTCCTGGAGAAATAAAGAAGACATCCACACCCTTGGAAGAATACTGCAGGTTTGCAGAAAGACAGTGCAAATGGGGGGAGACTACCTACTCCTACCTTTTCCAAAACGTCCACCTACTCCTTGTGAAGATGTCTCCTCATTAAATCTTCTAGTATCTCATTTACCTTTAAAGTCTATTTGGGCTTCCCATAAATCTGGTCCGACTTGACAGCGCGCGTTGGTTTTCTCGGCAAGAATACTAGAGTGGTTTGCCAGTTCCTACTACAGCACCTGGTAGTCCCTGGTGGTCCCCCATCCAAGTACTAACCTGGGCCGACCCTGCTTAGCTTCCGAAATCAGTCAAGATCGGTTGTGCTTAGGGCATCTAGGCAGCTTGACTTGATAGCATATAATACAGTAAATGAAAATATGATTTTTAATATTGCACAGCGCATTTACATGGACCATGTCAATTAGATTTAACCCATGTGCCTATGCTTTTATGCAGTCTTCTTAATGTTGCCCTTCAAACACTACAATAAGGCTAAGAGCTATCATCGCCATCTTGGATCCCATAGCTCCATGGTGGCCAAACGCCAGCCCTCCAGATGTCTTGGACTGCAACTCCCAAAATTCTGGCTCGTATTGCCAATGACAAAGGACTGTGGGAGTTGTCGTCCAAAACATCTGAAGGGCCGAAGTCTGGCCACCGCTGCTAGAGCTTATCGAGTCTAGTGCCTGTAAAAAGGCACAGCGGGGACCTGAACTCCCAGCCTTTGGCCATAAATAGCTATCCACCAGTAATAAAATAAATAATAAAAATGCATTATCTGCTGAGCATCACATCACCTCAGTTATTTATTTGTTATGTCAATGCTTGCCTTTCTTAAGTGTTCAACATTTCCTTCTTACTCCCTGTGTCGGGAGTGCATCTGCAAGACACAAGGCTCTTGGAAGTTGATTTGTTGAGGAGCACAACCTATCATCTCTAAGGGATCTTAAAACAGCTTCCAGAAAGCTCACTGTGTGCAAGTCAGGTGATTTTTGCAAAGGGCTTTTCCGAAGCGACCTTATTTCGGCATTGTGAGATCACCGTGGAGAGTTGAATTAGCAAGCGCTTTGGTGTTGGTGTGGCTGCTGCAAGTGGCCCAATCGCTTCTAGGCTGGCATAAATCACTCATTGTGCTTGGGGTGCGTCCAAGAGGGCAAAGTTTCACGAATCAAAAAATGGGAAAAAACAGGAGGGGAAATAGGCAGAAAAAGCACATTTGAAAAATGAAGATAACACACACACTGCAGAAAACGCCTCGGAATAAACTGGTACAGACCAAATATTTCAAAATTAGCAACTGTACCCTCAAGTGGGTTGGTAGCATTGTGATGGTGAACCTTCGGCACTCCAGCTGTTTTGGACCACAACTCCCATAGTTCTTTGTCATTGGCAATCTAGGCTCAGAATTCTGGGAGTTGTGGTCCAAAACATCTGGAGGGCCGAAGGTTCGCCACCACTAAACTGTCTATTCTAGCTGTTGGAATGAGAAGGCTGCATCTGCATTATCTATACAAGCCACATTAACAAAATAATCACATTCATATTAATGTACTTTTAACTATACTATCTACTAGAGTTGGTTAGAACATGGAACTGCTTTTTACTGATGTAAAATTACTCCACCATCTGAGGTGAGATAAAGATGCTGTGACTTTACCTCTTGTCAAAAAAGGCGTGGACAATCTTGGACCTAATTGGATTGAATTCCAGGTCAGGGACGCGATCAAAGTTCTCTTTGCTGTAGAGGTAGAAAGGACAAAAATGAATGAGAAGGATTTCCTGAAGTGAAAAGCAATATTGTAGCACAGGCCTGCCGAACAGGTAGACTGCTGGCTACTGGTAGCCCGCAAAGGGTTCGAAAGTAGCCCGCCAGCCATCAATAAAAAAAAGTGAGGGGACAAGTTCTCCACCCCTCCCTCTCCCATCTCAAGGACCACCACTGCCCCAGCAAAGTTCTGGGTCTTCCAGCTCACTGTCTCAGCCGAGCAGGGCAGTTGAAGGGCCATGGTGCATTGAAATATGTTCCCTGCAGAACAGATTAATTGGTTTTCAATGCATTCCTATGGGAAACCGCTGCTCTACTTACAAAAGTTTTTACTTATGAGCATGTGCTCGGAACGGATAAAATTCGTAAGTAGAGGTTTTAGTGTAGTAGCCCTCAGGTACTTTGGGCTGGAAAAAGTAGACCTTGGCCTGTTCAAAGTTGAACAGCCCTGTTGTAGCACAACTTAGTGCAGGGGTGGGTAATTCTAGTGAAGTATGGAATCATACATTCACCCTGCCACAGGCTGCTACAGATCCCAAAATGGCAGAAAAAATGTGTTAAAATGATGCAAGAATACATTTGGTTCTGATTGGGGCAGGTTAGGGACGGGAGTGAGAAGGCTCTGTGATCCCAATGTCATGAAAACATAAGCTGCCCTCCAGGAGTGGAAACAGCTAACATTTTTGTTAAAATAAGAGTGAGCATGGGAATGGGTGACAGCCCACAAAATCCTAAAGCCATTGAACTTCCCAGAGTGGCCTTTTAGGACAGATGGGCAGGATACAAATATAATAAATAAACAAATAAATAAATCCCCTGCAGAAGGCAGTAACAAATTATAGGGTACATGTCATGTGGTTGTAAATGAATGCCTCCAGGGTTGGAGCCCTTGAAAGGGAAGCATGTTTTGCCTGAATCTGGCCTTAATCTACCACTACAGTGAACTGCCCTGCATCCAAGATTGCAGTGAAATATTATAAATGCTTAAGATATACTAAGGATTAAGGCGAAACGTTCTCACAAGGATCTTACCGGATAGTTGGTTGGTCACCACTCAACTGCCTAAATCTCCGATGCAGATTCTCAATTTGATCTGTAGTAACTATCAAGAGATAAAGAGATAAACCATTTGTCAGTAAAACCCAGCGATTTCTTTTTTTAAAAAAAAATGGTGATGGGTAGGTGAGGGGTCTACGATGATTCACCTAGAAAAAATATGGCCCCTCCAAGATTCAGAGAACCGGAAAATGCCATTTCTTTGGAGGTTTTTAAGCAGAGGCTAGACGGCCATCTGTTGGGAGTACTTTGATAGGGGGGTTCCTGCATGGCAGGGGGTTGGACTGGATGGCCCTCAAGGTCTCTTCCACCTCAATAGTTGGGCTCATACTGCGTTACTGACTTAACAAAAGAATGTGATGACATCATAAGACAGGAAAGATGCCTAGGAATTAAAGTGTTCCTTCTTTGATCTGAGAGGTCCTCTGACGTGACTGCAGCTTGTACTCAGGTCCTGTCCACACCAGTTTCAGTATATTTGCATCTCAGAAGAAGGCTGTTCCCACTTTTGTTTCTACTTACAACAATCCAGACTTTTTTGGCAGGGAGCTCAGACGGCTCAGGGCCAGGCAGAGAAGAGCAGCCTCCTTGGCTTCTCCACTGCCTGTCCCTCGGAGGCAGATGCTGTACGCAGGCTCCCCGTGGCAGGAATACTGCAGGGCATGAGTAAAGTGGCTAGAGGGACGCTCTTCTCCCTCCCACAAAATACCAGAACTAGGGGACCTACACTCAAATTGAGGGTTGGGAGAGTGAAAACAGACAAAAGAATTTTTTTCACCCAGCAAGTTGTTAGTCTGTGGAACTCCCTGCCACACAAGTCCATCACAGGTTACAAACCATGAGGGAGATGTGTCATTTCCAGGCTTAAAACCGGGGGTAGGTAATTCAAGGGCCAGATGCAGGGGAGTGGTATCAGGAGACAGATATCTAGTCTTGTGCTCTCTCAGAGGCATTTGGTGGGGCCACTGTGAGATACAGGAAGCTGGACTAGATGGGCCTTTGGCCTGATCCAGCATGGCTCTTCTTATGTTTTTATGTGGCCTCATGGCTGCCCAGTGCCCTGGAGGCTATAGCTCCTCCACTACTGCAACTCCAGAAATCACCTGAGCAGCAGCAACAGTGGAAGAATCAGTAGCGGCTGCTGTTGAGAGGCTGCCCGGAGGCCACAAGCCCCTCTGACCCTGGTACCAGCAACTGGTGTCTCACCTGCACTGACCGGTTGTGGGGGTGAGAGAGGAACAACTGAAAGGTGGAGAGCAGCTGAAGGAGAGGTGGGCGAGGCTGTCCCAACACTGTGGCAAGCTTCCTGAAAGCCTCAAGACTCGTGGGCAGAAGGATCGCTTAAAAGAGAGTTTAAAATAGATTGCACCGAACGTAAGGACCTGTTAGCAGACTGAACACCAGCTTTCACAGTGGACAGACTCTCAGTCGCATTGGGGGTGAATTGGGCAAACCCTGGGGTTGAAAAGAACACTTATATTACAGGCAATCTGCTGATGCTGGAGTGTTAAAGTAACTATTGAGTGATACACACTGCTTTACCTCCTTCTTCTTAAAAGCCAATTAGTATTGCTTTCAATCATGAGAAAGTAGAGGTCCCACATGGATTGTGTAACAGCTGCCTGGAAGAGATGCAGATCTAGTGACATCTGTAAGTAGGCTATTTTGGATGTGTTTTCTCCAAATGGTTAAGAACATAAGAACATAAGAAGAGCCCTGCTGGATCAGGCCAAAGGCCTATCTAGTCCAGCTTCCTATATCTCACAGTGGCCCCACCAAATGCATCTGGGAGCCAAGAAGACTAGATATCTGTCTCCTGATACCGCTCCCCTGCATCCGGTCCTTGAAGTACCCTGGTTTTAACCCTGGAGATGACACATCTCCATCATGGTTAGTAACCAGTGGTGGACTTTTCCTCCAGGAATCTGTCCAATCCCCTTTGGAAGGCATCGAGGCCAGATGCCATCACCACATCCTGTGGGAGTTCCACAGACTAACAACGCGCGGGGTGAAAAAAAAAATTTCTTTCGTCTGTTCTTACTCTCCCAGCCCTCAATTTGAGTGGATGCCCCCTAGTTCTGGTATTTTGTGAGAGGGAGAAGAGAGTCCCTCTATCCACTTTACTCATGCCCTGCATTATTTTGTACGCCTCAATCATATCCCCCCCCCTTAGGCACCTTTTTTCCAGACTAAAGAGCCCCAAATGTTTTAGCCTTTCCTCATAAGAGAGGTCCCTCAGCCCAGTAATCATTTTAGTTGCTCTCTTCTGCATTGAAGAACAACATTCTATTTTATATAACTAATTACACAACTACAATAAGTTAGAAGATAGGCATTCCTATTTTATAATATCCTTTTATAACTATTTATAATGCAAATACCTAATTTCATCACATTTACAAATAGCAACATCCCCAACAGGTACAGTTAAACTTAAATTTGGGTGAAAGGGGAATGTTCGTTGGGTTTGGCCAAAAGAAGCACCATCTGATAATGGAATGCCAGTTTCTTTGGTTTGGAAAAGGAGAATACAGGTACTGATTGCTCTCAATCAACAAGCTCCATGGTAGAAGAATTAAAGGCTTGGTTTCATTTTATTTGCATTTCTCATGAGCTGTACCTAGGAGGCACCTAAACTAACAAAGGAAACAACACCTTTGACGCCAAAGCTCTCCGCCCTTTTAATGAAAACATTCTCCAAGCCAGGGATTGGAAGGTGATTTGAAAACACACATTTTACTCAAACAGGGAGGGGTGGACTAGGTCAGATATGGCGGCACCAATGAGAAAGGTCCTCGGCGCCATTTAACGCCAAGTGTCTTTTGGAAGGTGAAATGGAAAACCCAGGTAAAGCAGTATCCAGCAACAGAGAGCCATCGTGGTATAGTACAGGCCTGCCCAACAGGTAGACCGCGGGCTACTGGTAGTCCGTGAACGGTTCAAAAGTAGCCCGCTGGCCATCAATAAAATGAACTGAGGGGATAGGTTCTCCACCCCTCCCTCCCCCAACCCAAGGACCACCACTGCCCCAGCAAAGTTCTGGGTCTGCCAGCCCACTGTCTCAGCTGCGTGGAGCAGTTCAAGGGCCATGGCACATTGAAATCAATTCCCTCCAAAAGAGATTAATTGGTTTTCAATGCATTCCTTTGGGAAACCGCTGCTCTACTTACAAAAGTTTTTACTTATGAGCATGTGCTCGGAACAGATAACATTCGTAAGTAGAGGTTTTAGTGTACTAGCCCTCGGCACTTTGGGCCAGAAAAAGTAGACCTTGGCCTGTTCAAAGTTGAACAGCCCTGGTATAACAGACCGAATGTTGGGCTCATAATAGAATCAAAGAATAAGTGAATTGGAAAGACCCCAGGAGGCCATTCAGTCTAACTCCTAGTTCAATGAAGGAATCCAGGCCAAACAGATCTGACAGATGGTTGCCCACTTTTCTCTTGAATGGAGCACTCGCCATGTCCTCTGTCGCCTTGTTCTAACCAAACATTTTTTTCCTGATCCTGAGCCTACATCTGGCTTCCTGGAGCCTTGATCCCATTATTATGAGCCCTGCCTTCTGGGATGATCGAGAACAGAGCCTGTCCCTCTTCCGTATTTACTACCTTTCAAGGATTTGAAAAATGCTAACGTATAGAATCTCAGAATCATGAAGTTAGAATGGGCCTACAAGGTCATCCAGTCCAATCCGCTGTTCAAAGGTGGTTGTCTTAATTTTCTTTTAAATGCCTCCAGCACTGGAGCATTTGACACCTCTCAAGATAATTGGTTTTATTGCCACACTGCTCAAACAGTTTGGAGGGTTTTTCCTAATATCCAATTGAAAACTGGGCTTCCTGGAACTGGAGCCCATTATTATGTGTCCTGCATTCTGGGTTGATCAAGAACAAAATGGGAGCCAGTAACCCTGGTTGCAATTAAAAAAAATCTTGTGTAAAAACTGCCAACAATTTTTAAAAATAGCCATTTCATTCATTCATTCATTCATTCATTCATTCATTCATTCATTCATTCATTCATTCTATATCACCAGTCTTCCAAAAAGGAACTCCGGGCGGTTTACAATAATAAACGGTTTAAAACATTTTTTTTTTCAGATTTATATACCGCTCCTACTTCCCGAGCGGGAACTCAGAGCGGTTCACATAAAAGAGGGTTAAAAAACTAAAAACATAAGATATAAAGTATTAAAATAGAGAAATAGACAAAAAAGAGACTAAGCTAAATAGCTAACCGGCAAGAGCAACTTAAAGTAAACCCTGGGATAAAAACAAGGACAAGGAAGCAAACACACTAGTGGTCATCATAAGCCTCAATAAAGAGCAAGGTTTTAAGTGCTTTCTTAAAAGCAGACAGGGACTGTGCCAGACGTATCTTGCTAGGTAGCTAGTTCCGTAAAGTAGGGGCAACCACTGAGAAGGCCCAGTTTCGAGTGAACGTTTTTCGGGCCTCCCTAAAAGCGCCTGCCTTAAGCAAGAACATCTGCAAATCTCTGGTGGGCCGAACCACAGCTGACCTTAGGGAGATTTGCTCTACCAGGTATTCAGGTCCCAAGCCATGAAGGGTTTTGTAAGTTAAAACCAATACCTTGAACCTTATTCGGGAGGCAATGCGTAACAAATGCAGGTGAGCCAGGGTTGGGGTGATGTGGTCATACCTGCTCGCATCAACCCCCAATCTGGCTGCTGCATTTTGGACCCGCTGCAGTCTCCAAATAAGGGTCATGGGAAGCCCCACGTAGAGGGTGTTGCAGTAATCTATCCTTGAGATCACCAGCGCTTGCACAACTGTCCTCAAGGAGGCCATGTCGAGGTACGGGTGAATCTGGGCGAACAGCCGGAGATGAAAAAAGGCCGACTTGGAAATGGCTGCCGCTTGAGCATGTTTTAACCCTTCTTTATCTTGTCACTGTAACTTAACTATTGCTTTTCAATCTGTTCTCCTAACAAAATCTTTATAGAAGCACCTGTTGATACACATGATAGTATCATGGACACAGGAGAGATTGTGAGCAAAATCTGATACACGGATGATAAAGCATTAGTAGCTGACAATTTAGATGTAAACATAATGAAGTCACTAAAGGTAAGATAAATGTGAAAGAGGTGCCAGGTTGCTGCGGCCTCAAGATGAGCTCATTCCACAGTGGGCTGCTTTCAGGGGCATCATCCTCCCTTAGAGAAATGTTTCAAAGGATTTTCTGCCACTGGAAATGCTGGAGCTTCCAAAGTCTTGTGATATATATTTTTTCTGCCATAGCTAGATTGTGCCAACTTGGCACAAGGACTGGCACTTAGAAAATGAGATTACTTTTAGTTTGCAGGACAGAGACACCAGACATTCCAGGGCTGGACATAAATAAAAGTGGCTTTTTATCTGCAGCCGCACACTTCCGATAAACCTCCGGGACGTCAGAGGCACAAGGCTGCAGACAAGACGAGGTTCTGCAATTTAGAGGTCTTGTTGACAAACTTCCTTTCGCCGAACTGCACGGCATCTGTGCAATGCTGTCACTCCTGCTGCATGTGAGCACACTGATAGCGTGAACACATTGCAGAGAGATAAAAAAGACATTCATGGGGAAGGCTGGGGGGGGGGGTTGCTCAAGCTATTATTACAGCCACATTCCTCTGATAAGGATCAGCCACCATTTGAAGAGAGAGAGAGAAAAAATTGAGGGCCAAGAGAGAAAGAGGGGGCGAATCTTGTAACAAACTGTTTGCAAACAAAGAGAAAGAGCCAGTGTCGAAAGATAAAGCGAAAATAAGACCGTACAGAAGTGACGGGGGGGGGGGGAGAGGCAATGAAGGAGATGAGCGCTATGTACTTACAGCCGGTTTTATCCGCAAGTTCCTGGATCTCCTGTGACATAGAGTGGGAAGAACCCATCTCTCTGCCAACCTGGGTTCAGCTTCAGTAAAAAACAACAACCAAAAAAACCCCAAACAAACAACAACAACAAAACAATCTCACTCCAAACCGGGGCTCAGGTGGAGAGACGACAGGGAAGAGAAAAAGGATTTGTACAGGAGGGAGCCCGACACTGGAAACAGAAACCAGTGCTACTGAAGCAGAGAGGTTTGTGTGACTGCAGGTGCCGGCTCAGGAGTATGAATTGGGCTTCTGGGCAGAGGCTGAGTTTAAATCTTGAGAAAGCAGGAGCCACTAATTATAATACAGAGAGGGGGGGGGGAAAAAAAGGCTCCTTCAGGGTCCAAGAGCCCTTCTTGTTTCCAGACAGAACTCACCAAGGAAGTTGCAGAGGTTAACAAGGCTACAATCAGAAGCGTTTAATTACAGAATGCACTATCTGTGCCATAGAAAAATCTCCCAGGGGGAGGGGAGCTGCTATAATAACCTGAAAAACGCCAAACTGCATTGGAAGTTGGAAAGGAAAGGTGGAATACGCTTGTTCCGAATTTACCTAACCCTGTAAAGAATTGTCTTTAAGTAAAACACTGCAAATGTGGCACAGTAGTTAAACTACTATACTGCAGCTAAAACTGGGCTCATGGTCCAGCGTTCCTTCCCAGGTAGCCAGCTCATCGTTGACTCAGCCTACTATCCTTCTGAGGTCAATAAAATGAGTACCCAGCTTTCTGGAGGAGGTGGGGGCAATGTGTAGCTTGTATAGTTACTTGTAAACCGCCCCAGAGAGTGCTTTAAATGCTATGGGGCAATATATAAACAGCACACTTTTTCTCATTGACTGCATTAAGCTATTATTGATTAACTAATGACAAGTGTTGGTAGGCTAATAAGGAGCTCTTAGCTGTAGCCTTGAAGCAACTAGTTCTCTCTTGAATAATTACTTGTGATGAAAGAAATGTTATGAAAAGGCTATACACAAGATGATTATGAAAATCAGCTTCTCTATGGAATAAAGACTTGAGAAATTGGCTATTCTGACACTAGTTTTTGTGTGTTGGCATTTCTGATGTTAGGTTCGTGTCAAAGTTCTAGCCTAGAGTTTTTTTTTCTATGTAGAATGCAAAACACACTGGAGATGGAGAATGATACAAGTGATTTTTCTGTTGTTGCTGATGTACATGTTGTCACAGGTTGACAGCAGAAACCATTTTAGGTTAGGCAGTAGTTTGGATGGGGGAGAAATGATGGGAGACATTTGAGAGCCTTTGATGAAGGTGTCGTAACACGGTGCTGCAAGACTTTTTAGAAATGCCTGATCTAGAAAATATGTGAGGAAGTGTTGGCCTATGTGACATTTAGAACTCCTGGCCGTGCTGGTGGGGCCGATTGAGCTCTAGACTAGAATATCCTGGAGGGAAATCCCCCCCAAAACACACTACTGCTGTACTAAGCAGTGTTTCTTTCCCATCACACTGCCTGCCTTCTACCATCTCCTCTAACTGAAACTTGTTTAAATTACTAAAGAGAGCTTTACTACGGGGGAGGTGGTCTGTTCCTGCACACCAAGAGAATGTACTGTGCCCAGTTGTAGAGCTGATTTATCTGTTGGACATTGGCCAAGATTAAAGAACCAACATAAAACAAATGTGCAAATTATCTGGAGAAGTACAGCAAGATGCACCTGTGTTCACCGGGCACTATAGAATAACACGGTTAACAGACTAGGATAGATCTGGAAAATGGCTGATTCTCCCCCAAGTCCAAGCTGTATTGTTCTCACAGCATACTGCGTGTCTGGCATGGACCAATTAAGTGTTTGGATCAAGACAAGATCCAGGGTCAGAATGGGGTCCAGATAAGCAGAGGGCACTATCTACTTATATGACAGAAAGCAACAACTCTTGGGTCAGTCTTATCTTCATCTTCCTTTTTTGGCAAAAAGTCCAGTACAGATTTCCAGATAGTTCTGAAGTTAACCAATGACCGACCTGTCCTCAATTAAAGCAGACAACTTTGCCATTTCTAAGAGCCTCTGGCGCAGTGGTTAAATGCCTGTCCTGCAGGTAAAACTGTGCTCATGACCTGGGGTTCAGTCCCAGGTAGCCAGCTCATGGTTGACTCAGCCTTCCATCCTTCCGAGGTCAGTAAAATGAGTACCCAGCTTGCTGCGGGGGGTGGGGGAATGGGTAGCCTGCATACTGTAATTAAAGACTGTAAACTGCCCAGGGACTACTTGAAGTGATATGGGATGGTATATACGCAGACCATTTTGCTTTGCTTTCTACAAGTCCCAACATCTTGATTAGCCTGTCTTCCACTGAGGGTACCTGATCCAGTTTCCATTATTGAGCATAGAGGAGTCTTGTGGCTATTGTAAAAAAAAAATCTGATAAGTACCGCTTTATTCTTTTCTATCTGGCTATCTATTATACTCAAAAGAAACAGTTCTGGCTTGATTGCACATTAATATTCAATATCTCATACATTATTGAGTGAATTTGGTTCCAGAACTTAAATGCCACTCCACATGTCCACCACATATGACAGAAGGCACCTTCTTTCCAGTGACATTTCGAGCACTTATTGGAGAGCTCACTGTACTTTTGAACAGCTTTTCTGGTGTTAAATACCACCTACACATCATTTTATAATTTTCTCCCTTAATATTGTAACCACGGCGCCTAAGAGGTGGCCTGACTGAAGTTTGTAAAATCGTACATGGTATGGACAAAGTAGATAAGGACAAACTGTTTTCCCTATCGCACAACACTAGAACTAGGGGGCACTACATGAAACATTTGGGTGCTGGATCTCAAACAAATAAGAGAAAGTCCCTTTTCACCCAGAGGATCACTGGTCTGTGGAACTCCCTGCCAGAAGAAGTGGTGACAGCTGGCAACCTTGACAGCTTTAAGAAAGGATTGGACAAGTTCATGGAGAACAAGGGTATCCATGGCTCTCATGATGGATGCCTAAGGACAACCTCCGGGTTGGAGAGAGAGGCAGGATATCTCTCAATGCCATTTGCAGGGAATTGTAAGCAGGTGAAGACATCTGCTTGGGAATACTGTGAAACAAATGGTGAGCCACTGTGTGAGACAGAATGCTGGACTGGATGAGCTGTGGCCTGTCCCAGCAAGGCTGTTCTTATGTTCTTGTAAATTTTAGTCAATGCTTCCACATTTCCTTGTTACATTGGATGTTCTACCCAAACTTCATGCACACTTTGGGCCGCTCTTGTTCTGTTCAAATTTCAAAAACCTTTTGTACGTCTTTAAGACCAAATAGCACTTGTTGATGCACAATTTCCTTTCAAATATGGATTTTTCTTCTTCAAATTCACAAAATGTATGCTTTTAGGAGCATACATTCCAATCCAGGGTACTGGGGAATGTGATATCTAGTAAGAGGGATGGAGCTGCGGTAGAATATTGGTACATGGGGTCACGAAGAGTCGGACACGACTGAATGACTGAACAACAACAACAACAAATCTTCCTGGTTCCTTTTCTTTTTTCCCTTCCGTTTAATAAAATATACAAGTGGGTTGGATTTCTATATACAGGGGAAACTGAGATACTTTTCCTGATGTCTGAACCACTACTGGAATCTAAAGAAAATGTGTAGGGGAATGGTGGTTAGTGAGACAATGAATGCATCAGCATAGAGGTGTAATTCTTCCTAACAGACAGGAAAGGGATAGGGTGCCAGAGAAGTGGATGGGGAATGGCTCCATAGGTTCTGCCTCTGTGCCTTCCTTGAATTTCCATTGGAGTGGAAAGGGCTGGGGAGTAAAAGGCCTATTAGAGAAGAGCCAGGCAGTTGTGCAATTGCAGCTGGGTATTGGCTCAGTGGACTAAGGCTCCGAAAACTGTCGGCTGCAAAGTCGGCAGCTCGGCAGTTCGAATCCCGTGTGCCACGCAGTGGAGCAAGCTCCCACTGATCACCCCAGCTCCTGCCAACCTAGCAGTTGTTGTCTGTTTTCAATGCATTTGGAACGAATTAATTCCTTTATATAAGGTGCCACTGTAGAAAAATAGGTACTGCTATAAAAGTAGGTAAAACAGTGTTTCTTGCAGCCATGCCGGCCACGTGGCCATGGACTTGCACAACACTGGCTCTTCAGCTTGAATATGGAGATGAGCACCGCCCCTAGAGTCAGACATGACTAGTACGCATGTGGCGGGGGGAACCTTTGCCTTTTTATTGTCACACAAACATTAGACCAATCCTAGAAACATCCTAACATTCAAAGCATACACCTCAGAGTTTTCCCTTTCCTTCATTTCCACCTTTTTTTCCTTTGTGCCTCGTCCCTTCTAAGAGTAAAATAGGGAGAGCATTCTACCCATTACCAATAAATAACAAAACCTGTTTCAAATCACTGGCTGTACTTCACTTATTTCCATGTTCTCCCGTTTTCCCTCCCCCATTTACTCCTCATGGACTTGCAATCACATTGCAGGAGAACAGCAAGGACGGCTGATGAGACACAGCCTTCATCATTGCCAAGAATTCTTCCTCTGCCATTCCTGTTTTGGTTTCGTGCCTAGATATCCAGAGAGAATGCTGGTACATTGTGTAGGAGTCTTAAACAGTGCAGCTTCTTGGCTGGGTCCCCACATGTCCTAATTTTCAGAGAATGACCCTCTGTTTAAATGGCTGTCCATTTCAAGTCTGGTTTGACGTCAGAGAACCCTAAGATGGAGATAATGAAAGGGAGCTCTTTTACTGCAAAGACAGATAAATTTTGCATCTGGGTTAACCTCCATGGAGGTCTGGGGAGGAACCTTTCTGAAATTAGGCAGAGCACAGGTTTGACACAGTGGTTCCCAGCCTTGCCTCCACATACCAGTGCTTACAACAGTGGCTTTCGGAGGAAGTCTCTCAGAATTCTGAAATGACTCTGGAAACTGTACACACACAAAAAAGGTAATATTTTCAAAGCCTTATATGTTGTGGACTGCAACCCCCAGAATGCGTACGTGAACAGTGGTCCTACTGGCTGCAGCTTCTGGGAGTGAATGTCCCAAGGATAAAATAGTTTTGTGTATTGGTTGCAGACACTCTTTCCTTGTCTATATCACATCTCCACATGGCCTTTTCCTACTGGGACACTACCTCACTAACAGGTCAGGCACCACTGGCAATGAGGTCTAGCAGTTACCAGAAATCTAGTAAGATGGAACTGCCCTGTTGCCAATATTTGACTTAAATTCTGCAAAATCTCCCCTGAATTGTTCACAATACATTTGCTCAAAATTATTCAGGGACATTGTGGGAAATTAAAATGGCAGGTACATTCATTCTTCCTGCCTAAAGTTAAGCCTAAGGACATTTTTTTTCAGGTTCCCCTCTACCTGCACTCCCCAAATATTCCACATCCAGTTGTCAATTGATATTTTTATTCCAATTGCCCTGTCTTATACCTAGCATTTAGAAACCTTCCAGAAAAGAGCCCTATTACTCTTTAAGATATAAGCATCTCTCTTTTGTTGCATTTGAACAAATTTCATTATATTATCTTCCCAGTCTTGGTTTGCTAGACTTCATTAAATACGAAAACTTTTTGCATATTTTAGTTTGCATTTTTCCTCACACACACACTTTTGTATGTTTTGTAATTATTTTTCCCATTGATTGAAGTTTTTCTGCATTTACCCATTTTAGTGGTATGATTTAATTTAAAAAAAGAAAGACACCCCCTTATGTTTGTAGTTTCTACTCAATAAAAGGATACATATAGATACATATTGATATATTCACGTTTTTCTTTGCAGACCACACGTTAGCAAAATACATTTTTAAAAGAGTGGTTATTGAAATGTCTTTTCACATCTGACTATCTCCAACAAATCCTGCAGGCCAGCCACATAATATTCAATTAGTCTGCTGAGAAACAACATGCTTCTGTCTTTTCCTATCAAGCAAGCTTCCTGCTACTACTAAAACAGATGTCATGTTCATCTTTGGCAAGAAGAACAGACTGCAGTAGCAATTAGATTCCATTAAAAGGGGGTGGTTGGTATATAGCAAATCTGAGTAATAACAGTACAGTTTAGGCTGTGCAAACCCATGAAATGCCACCGCATAGCATTCTAACATGACCAAGCAGAAGGCAAGGGAAAGAAATTAGTTCTGCTTTATGGCTTCATTTCATGGGCGAACAAAGAATAACGGGGTACCATTATTGGACGGAACATTTGAAGGTACAATAATCTAATCACTGCTCAATGCAAGATTTGCAATGCAGGATCCTTACCAGCACCTGTTTTAATTGCTTCAGTAGATGAAATCCATGCTGCTGTTGAACAGTTCTGATCAGGAAGTTTTCCAGCATCCTTTAAGTTCCACCCTCTAGTTCCGTGCACCATTGGTAGCTTTCTGGCCCTTGAAATATTGGAAAACAACCTTAATATTTTCTTCTTGAGGCCCCAAATACCCAGCTTTTTCAACTATCCCTCCCATCCTCGCTTTAAAGACACAGTGTCATTCTGTCTATCATCTTATGGACACCTATTATTTGTTAAGATAGAATACAGGAAGGGGGAAAACAGCAAAGCACTGCTTTATTTTGAACCTGTAAAACAAATTTTGCTGATGGTGAGTGCTCTGTACTAATCAACACTTTCCTGGAAGGGAGAGCGGGAAGGATGCTCTTTAATTTGATCTAATAGTGTTCAGGGTGTCGAGTCCAGAGAGCCACCTCCAGCTTTCTGGCCCTTCACACTGGAGTTATTCTTCCAAGCAAGCAATTCTTTGGCAAGGAGAGGGTCTCCCGATTAGGTTTTCCACTATGACGGAGCTAAGAGCACCCAAAATCAGCCGCACGTCCGATGTTATTTCTGAATAGTTATGAACTTGCACGAAACAGAAATGGCTTGAAACTCTTAATCCCTCCACATCACAATGATTAACACCTATTCTCCTGAATAGGACAAGTTTGTGCTCTCCCACAACTATCAAAAACGCCCACAATCTCACTCTCTACCCCAGAGCACAGAGAGAACTCCTAGCTCCCTGAGCCCCTGCCCTCTGACGATGCTGGCCGCAGAGACTGGCGAAAGATCAGGAGAACTTCCAGAACACGGATAAACAGCCCGCAAAACCCACAACAGCCATCAGCTTGGATATCCTTTTATTCACTATTAACTTCTACACTGGGGGATAGAATCTCCGCTGTCTGGATGTTGATGGGACTTCAACTGCTATCAATCCTAGTGGCAATAACCAGTGGTCCACTTCAGCAGGACTAGGGGGGACACACAGAATGTTGACTCTTACTCAACAAAATAGATCCATATGGCTTCTATTTGGCATTTGCTCCCAAATGAATGTTCATCCCTAATTCAAGCTTCTTGGAGAAAGGACAACAGTGCATGGTAACTAATGGGATAGGGCTTACGGGGAGTCCGATCAAACGGCTTCAGGCGGCAGACCTGCTCCTTTGATTAGAAGCCATTCACTCTAATCGAATCAATTATGTAAAAAACCAAAACAAAACAAAACCAAGACAGACCACTGGTGACTTGGGGTGCTTTTTTAAAATCAGCGAAGAGTTCTGATTAGAGATGGGCACGAATCAAAAAAATGGCATTTCGTTTGTCGTTTGGAGGGTCCGTTTCGGTTTCTTTCCATTTTTCGCGAATTTTTGCAAAAAATTCATTTTCGTTCATTTTGTTGCCATTTCGTTACCGTTTATTTCAATTTTTTGTGATTTTTTTATTTAGGATTTTAAGCAATTCACTCATATTGCAGTAACAGAAACGAAACACACGACAAAATTTCCAGTGTTTCTGTTTGTTTCGTTTCATTTTAGAGACAAAATTCGTTTGTCGTTTCGTTACGTAACGAAACGAAAAAAACGGAAACGGAAATGTAAATTTGTTCGTTTCGTGCCCATCTCCAGTTCTGATTCCCGGTGTGTCTGCTACTGTGCTTCCCTATCATTTTCTCTCGTCTCTTCCTGAAAGCCTTCATTTAAACCACAGTACTGTGTCTCCTTAAAAGCTGCCTCCTTTTCAGAAATCCGCAGATTAGTAATAAGAAGTTAATTATACCTTCTAAATGCAGAGGTCTTCCTAAAAGAGCTGCTACTCCACACTGCCGTGATCAGGATTTTTGTCAATAAAAGGAAACGTGCCTGGTTGAGCTGCTTCTTGCAGCAACATGTGCAAGCAATGTTTTGATAGAAGCAGTTGCTTCAATCTGTTGGGACATGCAAAATAACAGTTACTAGGTGGTATTCAACATACCTTTCAATCACCATAAACTGTAATAAAAACAGCAAGTAAAAACAAAATTCAACTGTAAAATCACGAAAGCCAGATAAACAGAGTATGATCTCCCCCTCCCATCTTTACAATCTACAAACAGTTAAATTGAGACAACAAATTAAACAATGGTGTAAAGCATTTTTTAAAGAAAATTGTTCTTAAAAACAATGAATCAATGAATTGATACTCACTGCAACTTTGAGACTACCGATATGAGGGGAGTACATGCCATAATGTGATGGCCACACGGAAGAAAACCTCTCCCACATGTCTGTCAAAAAAGCCTCTGAAGCTATTTATTTCACAAACCCAGAAGTCTATATTGAAAATATTTAAAAAAATCCACACAGAAAGACTCACATTTATGTCAGTCTGCAAGAATCCATTTGGCCAACTTGTCAAGCTAGACAAAGAGCAATATGTACTTCTAAATCATCTAAAAGATACATGTATACAGGCACACTATGACATGGTTAAGTTTTTATTCCATCATGTGTCAAAAGTGGAAGGAAAGAACTCCAGCCATGAAATTGTCCTAAAGACAGCTCTGTTTTGTGATCAAAACTCCATACAGAATTTCAACAGTACAAACTGCATTGTTGTTTAAATCTTAATATTTACTTATATCTTTATACATATATACACACATATAAATAGCACCTTTTGTAAGAAGTACAAGTTCTACATATTGTATAAACAAAAATGCAGAGAGGTACAACAGACAAATGTCGGGTTACAGACAAACAGGGAAAATACCTGTGCTACTGATCAAGGATGTACAGCTAGGCGTTCTGCCGTGCTTTAGGGCAGCCATTCTCAATGGGGGCTTCTGGGAAATCCTGGCACATTTGAAAATGGTCACAGATTGAAAACATTTAAATTCTATTTTCATATTTGTCTGTTCGTGTTATACAGTGTCCTTATTTGAAAGATGGCCCTGGAACCTGAGAAGAATTCCTAAGCAGGCCATGGCAAAAAAAAAAAGTTTTGTTTTAGCGAACCATCTTCAGACTAAAAAATACAAAGTTTGAGGCAGACACATTGTTGCATAATATAGTAGCAGTGCTCCTTCACACAAAGAGGGGAAACCCCAAGCTACATATTGATGCATTATTTGCTCCTCAACTATAGGATTAATGACATGTGAACTGTGTAGGATTTCAACTTTCATCTAAGACTCTTCCATTTAAATTAAATGCATTGCAAATACTTTGTATCCTACTTTTCATGGCGCTTCTTGAATTTGTCCATTTGCATTTGCAGATTTCCCCTTGGTTCATTATCCCAAGGTGATTCAGGTTGCTAGTCCACATGAATCACCATCTTCTAGTGCAGTGGTGGCGAGCCTTCGGCACTCCCAATGTTTTGGACCACAACTCCCACACTCCTTTGTCATTGGCATTCTAGGCTTGGAATTCTGGGAGTCGTAGTCCAAAACATCTGGAGTGCCGAAGGTTCGCCACCACTGTTCTAGTGCATGTCAAAGCAAATATGCAGCTACAGGTGATTGTGGTTTTTAGTTGGAACTGAAGGAATGTTTTTGAGTCAACAGCCATGATTGCTTAGGTCCAAACATGACATTTGCCACAAAACATGGAGAGGGCAAGTGTGACTTAGAGAAAAAAAGATGCCTGAACTAAACCCCAAGCTATTTCAAGTCACACGAGAAGATATGTGGACTTATTGTAAAAACACAACATGCAAACCAATCACTATTCTTAAAACAATGATTTCACTGCTATAAAAAGCGGCTCAGGGAGTAAGCTAAAATCATTACCGTGCAAACGTTATCATTTTGCAACATAATTAAACCTTACCTGTGGTGCCACTAAGTGTGTAATTTATTAAGTACTGACTTAACTCTGCCCAGGCATCAATTTTAAAATCACACAGTCTATGTCTTCACGATTAACAGCTTGTGATGTGTAATAAAATGTAGTGAGGCATTATGTATGATTTTTTTTCTGCAAACCCACATATCATTTGGAAAGTCCATTCTGAAAATTCTTATCCACATTTAATGAAGAAGAAAAAAACACACCAATGATCCAGGAGCTTCAGAAGCCACACTATCTGTTTTCATTCCTGGTTTTAGATTAGGGGAAATACTTTTTAAAGCTATGAATGTTAGAGCTGACTTATCCAAAGTATGGATGCAGTGATACGGAAACCCCACAGCTACTTGAACAGTACGACACAGACCAGTGCAGCACAAAACAAGGCTATGCATATCCAACTGGATCATAAATGTGGCCCCATCAATAGTTGACTTTTGGTACTCCCAGTGTGTCTGTGTCGGTTGTAAAAAAAGAACTCTGCCTGCAAAAAAGAGATAGACGATCATGATCTTTGAGGAAGAAAGGTATAAATAAATATCCTTCCCAAAATTCTAAGATTAGATTGGTGGCTCCTGTAAAACTCAGAGGAGGAGGGAGGGAGCCTTGAGAAGAAGAAACTGATGTGTTATGTCTAGGGCACAATGATCATGTATAAACTTTAGACATTCAAAATACTGGAGATAAGTCAAACCCAATCCATATAATGTCAACAAGTTCGGTGCATAGGCTGTTGAAAGTACTTCTAAATCAAGAACAAGAACTTTAAAGTCCAGGAAAAGTAAGTAGGACCTGGTGCTTCTCACAGTGGGGTTATTTCAGACAAGTAACACCTTGTTTCAGCAATCCATGTGTCCATATTATTTCATTATTGTTGGGAAAACATAACTGCATGGTTACATAAGAAAAATGCTTCATTGCTAGTTGCTATGCAAAATATGACTCCTAGTTAATCCAGAGAATCCAACAACAGCATTCTCAGAGCTATTGTGAGAAGTCATTTTCTGCCTTTGCACAAGATAAAAAGCTCATTCACTTTTCTCATATGCCTTTTGGACAGTTTGACGTGTAAGCTCCGTATCTTCAGGGTATCGGATCTGTAACTCCTTGTTTGCTATGTAGTGAGTACCAGCAAACTCCATAAAATAGCGGCCAATGTCTGGGTGAGGAATTTCATTAGGCTCCAAGTTATACTCCAAATTTTCTGCAAAAAGAAAGCGGTATTACTGCATCTGTCATCTCCCAGGAAAACACGGCTTGGATCTGCTGCTGTTTGAGGACTCTACTGTCAATTCAGAATAAAGAATGTTCAGAAAGGAATCGCACCAGCTCCAGCAGTATGTCATATTGGAATCTTGTTTGTTTGATCATTATACCACACAAACACATATCATGAAGCCCCTCCTAATGGAAAATTGATTTGGTGGTTGTTGCCAGCATCTGCTGCAGTACTGCTACATCTTTTTGATGTCTGGTACCCAAAGTGGTGAAGAGTGATGAATTCTTGTTCATTCACAAAAAAAGTTTCCCCTTTGCTTTGCTAACTTATTGTTTTCAACTTGTAGGAAATTCCATATGTTCTTGCTTAATACAAATCTCCACTGACTCAGATCTCATTCTGTTTCTGAAACTTTACCAAACTATTTTGACTATCTTACAACTTCAGGAAAATAGTACAGTACCTTCTTTTCTAATATTCAATTATAATGTATTGTTGAATTTCTCAGGGTTCAGATATTTACACTTTCCCCAAAAGATGGTGTTATTTCAATGAAAGATACTCAAGTATTTAACAGTCAAAATTGTTTATGTATTTGATAACCTTGATCTGCACAATATTGGGGGGAAGCATTATGAACTGATTCATAGTAGTTCTAAGTAGTTGTTTTAAACTACACTTGAAAGGTTATCTGTCATGGTTTAGGACTGGAGTGAACAGCTTTAACACAATGCTTTAGCAATCATCATTATGGATGATTCGAAGAATGCATTTCCATTAATGAGGATATCAAAATATGCCTGTCTCCTTACCTTGTGCAGCATATCGGCATGATCCATCCTCTGCTAATACATTGTAGAATGGCTGATTGGGACCATGTGGTAAGCTATGGACATTCATGTTTCGAATCCATTCATGACCCATCATGCATGATGGGTCCCAACCATAGATCACACAGCTATAACCATATCTAAATAAACACAGAAAAAATAGGTCCCATAATGCCATCAAAAGCTGAGTCTGAGAAAATCCGGCATGTAATGTATTGAAACGTTATGTTCTAAGAAACCTAAGGAACCACTCTTCTCCTTCTCATACAATACCAGAACTAGGGGACAACCACTCAAATTGAAAGTTCTGAGAGTGAGAACAGACAAAATATAATATTTTTTTTTACCCATCGTGTTGTTAGTCTGTGGATCTCCCTGCCACAGGATGTGGTGATGGCATCTGGCCTGGATGCCTTCAAAAGGGGATTGGACAGATTCCTGGAGGAAAAGTCCATCACAGGTTACAAACCATGATGGAGATGTGGAATCTCCAGGCTTAAAACCAGGGTACTCCAAGGGCCAGATGCAGAGGAGAGGTAACAGGAGACAGAGATCTAGTCTCGTGTGCTCCCAGACACATTTGGTGGGGCTACTGTGAGATACAGGAAGCTGGACTAGATGGGCCTTTGGCCTGATCCAGCATGGCTCTTCTTAAACAAGGGATAATGACAAAATACAAGTGGAAACGTAGTTCTCATAAAGGTAATTTTGAGCATATCTGGAGAGAGGCGTCAAGCTTAAGATTTTTTTGTATTGATGCATGTAATATGGCTTGACTTTTCGAGTAATAGCAGTTCACATGGTAACTGGGCCTCCTTTCTTGGGAGATCGAAGCATTTCGCTACTCATCTAAGCAGCTTCGTCAGTCTGAGTAAAGTTTGTGGCGAGGCTTCCAATTTATTGTTCACCTTGGATTCACATCACCCTGGCCTGAAATGAATAGGTTCATTAGGTGGACAATGGCCTGAAGAAACTTGTTAGATCTACAATGGCCTAAGCCTTAGGCCCTAAGGTGTGTGAAAGTCCCACCTATGCAATCTTTCTCATCACCCATTAAGTATGGACCCTTAGCTATGGCATCACTGTTGGAGGTGTGAAATGCTTCTGATTTGTCTGGGGCATGATGAAAGTACTGCATGATAAGTAGCAGACAGATTGTGTCTGAGTTCCCCACCTCTGTTGAAAGAGGGGTTTTCAATAAACACATGAATGGCTTCCCTGACCCCTCTCTCAAACCACCTCTCCTCTCTTTCTAATATGTATACATACATGTCTCTTTGTTCTTTACTTAACGGGTGTTGTGAAGGGTAGCATAGATGGGACTTTCACACACCCCCAAGCCATTTTACATCCCACAAGCCTGTTCAGGCCCCTGTCCACTTAATGAGCCTATTCAGGCAACTATCTACCTAATGAGCCTATTCAGACCACGGAATCCAAGGCGAACTATAAATTGGAGGCCTAGCCCGTAACTTTACTGGCTGTTGAACCTGCTTGGATGAGTAGCAAAACACTGCAATCTCACAAGAAAGGAGGTCCAGTTGCCATGACTCAACTTCTAGATCAGTGATGGCGAATCTTTTAAAGACCGAGTGCCCAAACTGCGATTCAAAACCCACTATTATTATTATTATTATTATTTTGCAAAGTGCCAATACAGCCATTTAACCTGAATACAAGTGGCTTTGAAAGGGTGATGTCAGGTGCCCACAGAAAGGGCTCCGAGCGCCACCTTTGGCACCCGTGCCATAGGTTCGCCAACACTGTTCTAGATAACCTCACCTGGATGACTGAGAATCTTCACAGACATACAGCAGTTTGCATGGAAGTTCCACTTACAGTCGAACTAAGAGTCCCTTTAAACCCAGAGGTAACCACCTAAGAATGCTGTCACCCAGCAGCACAATATCCCAGGCAAAGGAATAGAAAAAGGACAGGATGGGTTCACCTCTTGTGTTTCATAATCAGGCCGACTGAATAGCAGACGCCTTTATGTTTCTCCTCGGAGTGGAGCTTCACCTCAGGCCCCGCTTCCTCTTTCCTGCGCTCAATATGTTCCAGTGTATGTTGAACCAAATAGCCCACAGCTCCATGCTGGGAGGGGTCCAATGCTTGGATGTGCTGCAAGATGTCCAGAACCTTTGGAAGCAAAGACAACGTGCTATTGCAATGACTACCACTTCAACCAGCCCTGGTTGCTGGATGCGACAAAGTATCATATATTTTGGAAAGGGAGTTCATGGGACTGTGAACGTGCTTTGGGTTTTCCGTGTATATTGCACCTGTACTCATTCCCAAGACTATCTGAGCCCCCAAGGATTTACAGACAAGACATTTTTAAGTTACTACTTTGCTGAACCTATATAAATGGAGAGCATTTGCAAAGCTCCAATCTCGCACATTCGTGACACACTACAGAGTCAATGTTTTAATACACAAATATGTTGTGTTTGACCAAGATGTATTTCTTTCAGAGGGAGCAAAAAGAGAACAGTTTGGGAGAACCTTGGAGTACATGGCTGGAGGGGGGGGAGTTTCTGACTCTACTGCCTGTGACCCCACTGGTTGAGGGGGTGGGGTTTTAGCTTTATATAACTACGGCCAATAGTTCCTCTCCCCTCCCTCTGCGTTGGAGGCTTGCCTGAGATGGAACATCCCAGACAATCCCCCACAATCCAGCAGGGAGAGAAGAGGCACCATTGGCTCACTTGTGATCATGCAACCTACTCCAGTGCTCGTACTGCAAGTAATTGCTCATTGATCAAGGCAAAATTGATCAGAAATGGTTGCTTGTTAAACCAAGGTACTATTAAACCAAGGTATTACTGTAAATGAAAGTTATGTTGGATACATTTCACATACTGTTTCTCTCTCTCTCTCTCTCTCTCTCTCTCTCTCTCTCTCTCTCTCTCTCTCTCTCTCTCTATATATATATATATATATATATATATATATATATATATATATATATATAGATATATATATATAGATATATATATATATATAGATATATATATATATAGATATATGAGCTCACCAATCTAACAGTCTCACATGCTATCTTAAAGCCTGGAAAGACGTGTTTCAATGACAGCCCAAAAAAATGCCAGGAAGACAGCATGGTTGTTAAATTGTGGAAGAAATAAGTTCAGCAGAGCAAAAACGGTTAGTAGGAGAAAGAGAAAAACACTTGCATTTTGTTTAGTCTATGAAACGTATGAATCAATCAGTATAAAATGAAGGCATACAAACCCAAGTACCTTCTCTGGCCAGATTCCCAGGTGGAAATACAATCTAGCTTGAAGCATTAGATGCTGTACATTGTCTGGATACATGGCCAGGTACAAATCCAAAGAGTCCCTTAGAAGCTGGTAAGACTGATCAGTGCTTTCCCTAGCAAACCGAGAGATGAAAAATACATTTTTATATACACAAATGCCATCCAATGACAAAAGCCCTTTTGTTATTGTTTTAATGACATCCTCCTTTTCCCATATACAGCATTTCCATACACTGACGTTGGAACTTATTTAAGTTATTCCTTTCACTCACAAGTCTATGTCCCTCTCTCACACATTTTTAAAATATAATTAATTACACACACACACACACACACACACACACACACACACACACACACACACACACACACACACACACACACACACACACAGATAAAAACATATTCCTCTCGCACACATTGGTGGCAATTGAATTGATTCTCTGGATTCCTCTTGCCCTCCCACCCCCTGTGGAAAATAACAACCCAAGCTTTAGATATACACAATAGAAAAAACTTCTCTAACATTAATTAATGACAGGATAGTAACCAGATAATGTGAAACAATAATTAGTAAGCCTTCAGGCACCTCAGACCACTGTAGATTTAGAAAAAAGAGAAACCACCCAGCAGCATGTATGACTTTACAGGACTAAACAGGAGTGGAAGGTTTCTGCTTATGGTAGAGTGTATTGCAATACTCTCCAGCAGTGTCACTGCAGTCGTCTCATAGCAAGATTGTAATGCATTTTGCCAAGATCTGTTTAGATAACCTTACTTTCAACTGTTTGTTGAAAGAGTGAATCTAAGAATCTAAAATCTTTTGTCTTGTCTAGCCTTATAGTTCTTTGAACATCTCATATGTGGACAGAACAACAGATAACAAGCCTGCTCTACTTCTGTGTGGCAAGCCTTCAGCAATTATGTCTCCCTTAATCTTTTCTTGGCTAAATATTCCCAGCTCTTTTAACCTCACGTCATGGGATATGGTTTCTATATCCATCCTGGTTTCCCTCTTCAAAACATGCTCCAAATTCCAAATGGACAGGCTGCCCACCTGTAACATTAGTTCTTAAGGGTAGAAACTGGAGGTTTCTTAGTTTTTTAAGAGGAAAAAATGGCAAAGGACTCACAAGGAAGCTGGGGAGTACAGAACAAGGTGGACAACACGGCACTAAAAAGGAACTGAAAGGAGATGCATGGCACCAAGGCATATATAGTAGGGAAGGTATATTAAGGCCTCACATTTATTTATGCAGAAGCTTTGGAACATGCTGTTGAGGCTCTATGCATGCACAGATCACCCATCAGCATGATGCGCAGAGGCCACAAAAAAGTTAATTCTTCAATGTCCTGAAACATTAATGGAAACGTTGCTCCAGCACTGGGGAATGGAGTAAGAACAGATTTGCAAAGGATGCCACTCTTTCCATGTTCTGATGAACCCTCATCAAAAACACACACCTAGTCAACATCCATCACTCCAGCTTGCCCTGAGAGTTTCTGGACATTCTGCATTTGCTTCTCCCATGTTTGTATTCTCTCCCAAGAGAAAGGTGGAGTAATAGAGGTGCTGAGGTTGGTAATGTTGTCAACATTTGCAATTAGCCAATTTGCAATATGAATTTGTCCAGCTCATCAAGCTTATGCAACATCACTGACACAACCGATAATCTTCTCAAAACCATTGTCTGGTAATAAGTACCTCCCTCCCTATCTCCAAAAAGCACCCTAAGTTACCGAAGCCTTTAAGACGGGTATCACACAACCTAGAAACAACAGCTCATGGCATGCTGAGTATTATGCATAACTCCAAGAGTTTCTAATGCCCTGCATTAGAGAGTTTATATTCCCCTAACTCTTTCAGCACCAACAATGCTGCTCTCAGAATTTTTGGGGGGGTATTTTGAGTGCAATGCCAAATCAATCTTCCAGGCTTCACCTACCACTATTTAAAGGCCTCGGGACGAGTGAAGGTGGGTTCATTTATTTCATTTATAGAGATAAATGAGATTTAGAGATATTATAGAGATAAATAGAGATTTCATTATTTCATTTATAGAGAGAGGGACTGCTGCTAATAGATATATTCTTGTGCACCCTCAGTAGATACAAAATACTTTCCATATGTTACAATGGGGCCAAATTCACAAAAACTGGTGAAGTAAATCACTACTGTTATACTTTGTTTTAAAATTAAGGGTAACAGAAGTTGGCCTCTCCTTCTCAGTTCATCCCCAGTCTGCTGGTAGTTTTTCAAGGGTGCAGCTCTCCCAAAACATGACTTTGACACAACATTTATTATTCTTTGACTCTTACCTGGAAGTTGAGTCATGGCTACTGGATGTCTTTTTTGAGAGATAGAAACGTTTCGCTGTTCATCCAAACAGCTTCATCGGTCTGTTTGGATGAACAGCGAAACGTTTCTATCTCTCAAGAAAAAGAAGTCCAGTAGCCATGACTCAACTTCCAGATAAACTCACCTGGATGACTGAGAATCTTCGCAGACATTTTGACATCTTACCGTTTCCCAATGTTTAACAAGTTGCCCACCATCCGCTGCAGGACTTCCTTTGCTGTTGCGAGGCCGTAAAATTCTTCGGTCACATGATGTCCAATCAAATACTCGCACTCTTTCACTGTGAGCTGTTTCCCCTTTCCAAACGCATCGATGTAAACATAGTCAAAGATATTTGTGCTCCTGAAGAAAATGTCAAGAACATGGCAGCTAAGCGGAAGCTTTTACCCACTGCACAAACTTTTTGCTCAAAACTTGAGGGGTGCAGCAAAGTGCACCGCAAGGCCTTCCAGATGTTGTTAGGCTGCATGCCCCTCAGCCCCACCCAGCACAACTAATGATGAGGAATCATGGCAGTGGACGCCTGGAATCAGGAAGAAATGCACTTCAATCCAAATGGACCAAATCGTTATTTTATTAGCCACAGTGCGGCTGTCAATCCCACGGCAAGAAGAATGACAAGGTCATTATGTTTGTGTACTGTATATGTAAGCCAATATGTTAAGCCATAGAGGCAGAAGAGCAGACTTGTTTGTAAAGAGGAGCTAAAAGAGGAAACTCGGGATCAAACTACATACCATAGGCAAGACTGCACAGGTTCTACAGCAGGGATGTCTAAACTTTTTGCAAGGAGGGCCAGATTTGGTGAGGTGAAAATGTGTGGGGGCCGACCATTCAGCCCCATTTGGCCCCAGGCTGCACTTTGGACAAGTCTCTATAACATGCAAGGAGGCAGGGAGGACGTTGCAGCAACAAAGCCAGGGGCGGGCAGGCTGGGCAGGTGGCTGGGGGGATAGACAGAGGCAGGGAGGGCAGGCAAACTGTAAAATTGCAAGCTGACGTCTCCATCCAGTATGGGGAGGGGCCAGCTGCATGGCAGGCTGAGCCAATGAGGAGAAGAGGCTGTGGGCCACTCAAAATTTGTAAACAGGCCACATTTGTCCCCAGGGACTGACTTTGGACATGACTGTCCTACAGAGCTGAAAATAAACCTTAAGGCACAAATCATCCAGATCAGAAAGGAGAAGAGTGTGTAGAAGTTACTTTCGGAGGACCACAGTTCCCAGATTCTCAGAGCTCGTCTGTCAGAGTTCTAGATCTGTTATCTGTAAATAAGCATGCTTTTCTCGCTGAAGGCACCTGGAGAAGGGGCCCCTCTGAAGATCTTCATGCAGGGGAAAAGGTAATACCAATTTAACTAAGTAACTTGTACAGGTGAGTGGAACCTTCCCCTTTTCTGTAGCAATCTGCTCTTTGCTGGAAGGCAAGGATAAGGGAGATGAAAGACAGATGACTATTTCTTTGTTTTCAGTACAAACCCTTACATCCTGCCTGTCAATGGCGGTCCATTCCACACCAACAACTCCCCAGTTTTGAAACAAACATCACTGAAGCCACATTTCAGTGTTGCCCTCAGAAGGCGTGACTGTCAGAGGCCAACAAGAATTCTATCTTTAATTTCTTGGTAGCTGACTCTGAAGGTACATTGTCAGCATCAGTTTCCAGCCATAAGTTTGTATAAAACAGATTAATTGACACACAAGGGGATCTGCGACAAAAGGTCATTTCGTGTTTTAGGAATGCCACTATTAAAGCCAGACTCCTATGCTTTTGCCATCTTACCAAGTAAGAGTTCTTTGCGAGTAACTTCTATTTGTTACATTCGTGCAATGCTAGCTTTACGGCAGTTAATGAAAGTGGACTTCAATGGTACATGGCTGACTGCAGTACGGCAAAAAGCAGCATTTTGAATTGAATGCAGCTTGAATGATGTGGATGTAACAAAGAGGAAAACAAACAAACACACTGGCAACAGACACAGCAACAAATGCACTCTGTCATGACTTCACCGTCTGGCCATCGTTGAGCTAGGAAGGGTGCCAGGGCACGCTTCACCACCTTGTGCCGCCACTCTTTTCCCAGCTCGAAATCTAGCTTCTCAGTGGAAGGAGCAAGAGCCAATTAGAACACAATCAGCTTACCCTTCGGTCCCTTGGCACCATCTGAGCAGAAAGTGACTGGGAAAGTTGACTGGCTCGAGCTGAACACCCAATTGCCTGGCAATGGTCAAATAAAGCACGGACAAGCTGATTGGGATTCCGGTTCTGTGGATTAAAACCTTTAAAACAAAGGAGAGGAACAGAGAGAAGCTTATAAACCGTTAGCCCTTTGACATGAGAACGTGAGCAACATTACCATATAACTGCTGACAGTAAATCTTGCTCTTGGAGGCACTGGCCCAAATAACCACATGATGCCCAAATAACCACACACACACACACACACACACACACACACACACACACACACAGAGAGAGAGAGAGAGAGAGAGAGAGAGAGAGAGAGAGAGAGAGAAAGAGAGAGAGAGAGAGAGAGAGAGAGAGAGAGAGAGAGAGAGAGAGAGAGAGAGAGAGAGAAATTCATGAATATGTTGCTCACTTTTTCAGTCTGGCATGTTTATGAAAGGTACTGCTTTACCTGGCGGATGTACGAATTCAAAGAATTGTAGTAATCCACCTCATTTCCCTTGTATTTTAATTGCTCGTAAAGGACAAAATTCATGGCATCAAGCACCTGCCTCTGGAGCTCTACCTGAGAGATGATCAAGTCTTCTCCTAAAACACGGGACGAACAATAGCATATGTAGGTACAGAAGAGGGTTCACATTATATATCACAAAACTGTTTGTTTATCCTGCATCAACTGCCAATCAATTTTATTTTGGTCATTCCAGTATTACTTATTTTTATTTTATTAATTTATTAAATTTATATACCGCTCCATCTAGCTACATGGCTACTCTAGAGGTCAAGAAAGAGAAAATTGCCTTTCCTTACATTTCTAGACCCTCTTTTCTTCCGTTCTTGATTTGTTTGACTCAATTCACTTCCCTGTCCTTTTCTGCATTCTGTTTGCCTCCCTTCTTCTTTTACGCTTTATTTCCTAGGGCTTACTATTAATTCTGCACCTTTTTTAGAATTAGTCAAACGCAACCAAGTGGCCAGAAATTCTGCCTGCTTGCTAAGTCAATCCATGACAGAAGATTCATCACAGAACCTCTTCATGTATTACCAATTCGTGTTATGAACATTTCTTCACACCTGTTATCACATAAAGGAACAGCAATGCCACAGAAAAGGTGGAGAGTAAAAAAAAACGTTAGTACTGCACCTGCTTTGGGAGTCACACTTGGATGTCTGGAATTTTTAGATTTAAGGTATTTCCGCACTTTAGCAACAATGTCGTCCACCTGGGTCCAAACGGTCTCTAGGCAAATGTCTGACAAGGGATTACAATACTGATCAATCAAGACAGCCCCTAGAAAAAGAGAGACCCAGAATGTGGATGTATCTTTTTTAGAATTTTCACAGAACTAATAAAACATTTTGATACTAACATTTATGACTATCATGCATATTTATCTCGTGTACATTATTACATCTGTTGTTAATTGGCTTTTCTTCATCCTTTGTTGTATTAATGCCACTGTTTTCAAGACTTCTACCTAAATAAGTCGATAACTTTTCTTCAGATATCAAATCTGGCTGGTGGCATATCTAACAGACTTGAAACTAAACGTTGCTTCCCAAAATTAACCTTTTAGAGACCGAGTGCCCAAACTGCGATTCAAAACCCAACTAATTTTTTGCAAAGTGCCAATACAGCCATGTAACCTGAATGCAGGTGGCTGTGAAGGGACAATGTCAGGTGCCCACAGAAAGGGCTCCGAGTGCCACCTTTGGCACCCATGCCATAGGTTTGTCGACACTGAACTAGGGGTTTCTGGCAACATGGGGGTCTCCCTACAAAACATTAATATGTGAGCTTTCAATTAGGAGAAAGGGGAATTTTAAGCACCTCCTATACTTTCACCTCAAGGCCTGACAAAAACTGTTGAGTTCCAAGGATCTGGAGAATGCTGAAGGGAAAGGAGGTACAGACAATTGTAGCAAATGGCACAATAAATTGCTAAATTAAATGTCCTGGAGGTATGGGGAAGTGAGCCATCAGAGAAAAGGGCCCCCATGGAGGTGTCCAAGAGCAGAAGTATTCATTTTGTAAATACAGCCTCCCCTACAACAATTTTTTTTTTTGGTAAAAGCAAAATTTCAGGCTTAGTATGGCATACATTTGGCTCCCAAATCCCTGATCTTATTCTTTCATGCTCCAGAACTATTATTGCAGATGATGGCAGATCTCAAGATCTCAAACAGCACTTCCCAATCACACAACCCACTATTAGAGACGTGATTTAGGAACAAAAGGAATTTTTAAAAATGTGCAAACGTCACTGATCACTCACTTATACAAACTTGGTTCTTTACTTCTATGCATGAAGTTCAGATGCAGGAAAAAAGCCTCTTTGTACAAGGTCTCATGGAGTCACTTTAGAAAAGGATTCCTGCTCATTATCCACACCTCTAACTAACCTTCCAAAAGGGACTGTTCATCAAGTGGGAGTTGAAGGTAGGCCTTCAGTTTCTTTAAAATGTTTTGTTGTCGCAGGAAGTAAAGAATTTTCTTTGCATAGTACTTCCATGTCAGGCCTTTCCTGTAGAACAAGGATATGGATGGAAAGCAGTAGGTCAAGGGATATATCCTCTATTAAGTTTATAAGGAAATACTGAAGCATGGTGCCCAGGAGGGACTATGAAATACCAGATGGACAAGGTGGGATCTTCTTAAAATAATTTGGCTACCTTTATTAATTATAAATCTAATTTCGACCTAAAAATCCTGCTTTATCTATGACTGTAATGTGGAAAAAGTTTATAGAAAATATTGATATCGTTCAAATATCTTAAGGGGGTGGTCTAGTGTTTTCTCCACTATTAGCTATTAATAGTCACGCTGAAGATTTCACATACAGTGGGACCCCCATATATGCAGTGTAAAAATATTATACATAGCATGATATCTGGCCACCTCTGATAATACATGTTAAAGATTTTTTTTTGGATTCTCTCCCTCCGCCTTTCCTATACTATATATTTAACATTCACTGTTATCCATGGATTTCAGTATCCATGTCCCCACCCCTGGAACCAATCCCCCAAGGAGATAGGTGTCTTCGTGTATACAAAAATAGTTATAAAATGGGCAAGCTATCTCAGCATGCTATAAAATACAGTTTTTTGATTTTGTAAAGAAACTGGCTATATATGAATAGTTAAAGGAGGAAGCTATTTTTTCAGTGATACTGTTATCAAAACACATTCAGGAGACAATTATATAGCAAAAATATGATATCCTTGATAAGAATGCCATCTGGAAGATCAAGAGCGAAATCCAGATTTTGGAATCATAGAATAACTTATTTGGAAGCGGTACATAAGGTCATCAAGTCCTTACACAATACAGAAATCCAGTTTAGAAGGTATAGTTCTATTCCCCCCCCCAGAAAGTACAAAAATGGCAATGCGTGAAAAATTAAAATATTATGAAAAAATCAGAGCATTTTCCTCCTCATACTAATTTCAGCAATCAAAATCTTGTTATCAATTTCAAACAATTGCTAACAGCTGTTTAAATTGCTTCTTAAATAAAAAAAAAAAGAATTTGTGACTTACCCATAAATGTGGTTCTTTAAGTGGACCTCCATGAAGTCACACATATGGGTATTCGTAGTGTGATTGTGCAGAACTTCGAAACATGCTGGAGTTGAGAAACAAAAACCATTAGGCTCCTCCCCCTCCCTGTGCACATATATTGGCAGCTAGGAGAAGAGCGAAATGAAGCAGTTCTGGAGATACAGAATACCAACGCTCTGTGAACATCCCGCGTGTGCAAGTCTTTTTCAAGAGGAGACAATAGCTGAGGGAAGAACGTTGGCAAGATGATAGACTGGGATAAGTGCAAGTGGGAGACTACTGTGGGCAAAAAAGAAATGTCTAAGTGGGCAATGACCTTCTATTTTTTTTAAAAAAAAATCTGCACGCACAGAGGATTGTGGCAAAGGGCGCACTAAATTGCCAAGTGGGAATGACAGCCAGGAGGAAGGCAGGCTTAAAGGTAAGAAGATGCAAGTCACAAGTGGCTGTAAGTTCAAAAGGAGGTCTCATGAGGAAGGAGAGTACCAGGCAAAGAGACCACGGAGGAGGAGGTAAGTGATGACCACAGTAGAAATGTTTGAGTCCTTTCAAAAACAAAAAAAGGAAGAATAAGCTTCAAACAAGGGAACGCGAAGAGATGTGATTCTGGAGAGCTGCTGGACTGAGGAGAGATGATGGCGGCAAGAAATACTTTAATGGAGAACGATATGAGGCGTTACTATTTAAGGTGAAGAAGAAATTCCAATACAAAGTGGAGTGAAGGGTTATGTGGTGAAAAACACGTAAGAGGCACCCAAGGTTTGGAAACGAAGCCATTTATACCTGTAGGACTTTCTGGCAGCAGCTATAACCGCTTGGACCTCAGTAAGACCCTCCAAGTTGTGAGAACGAAGTGACACAGCTCTGAGTGAAGGACCATCCAATTGTTCATGGTTAGAAGGTTGGGACATCTGGCCAGTCTGAGGTGGTACAGTGGCAGGAGAGGTGAGAACCAGGATTACCTTGGCCAATTACCCATAGGGTAATTTGCAACATGGACTGCCAATGAAGCAATAGAGTATAGAGGCATCTACCTACTACATCTACCTTACAACCCTCCTTAGTCTGGAGGGTGGGCACCTGCTGCCTCTCAAGAGAGCTTGGGGAGAGGAAGCAACCCCTGAATGCATTAGGGTGAGGGTGCTTCAGTGAAAAGGTAGTTCCATCGTCATCAACTCTGTAAAAGTTCTTGGTTGGCCTGGCAGTAGGAGCTGAAGATGCTATTTTTTTTACAAGCATCTTTTGCCAGCACTAAGAGAGAAGGGACCATTCCCAGGAGGACCAGAGCAGATGCATCAGATATAATCTGATCATAAAGAGGGTCAGAATGTTGTGGGGAAGACCTGTGTGTAGAGACACTAAGAGTGGCAGCCATGTGGATGATGAAATCTAAATAAAGCAAAGCAAAGTGTTCTGCTTATATACCACCCCATACCACTTCTGGGAGGTTTACAATTTTAATTACAGTATGCAGGGTACACATTGCCCCCCCCCCCAGCAAGCTGGGTACCCATTTTACCCACTTCGGAAGGATGGAAGGCTGAGTCAACCATGAGCCTGCTACCTGGGATTGAACTCCAGGTCGTGAACAGTTTTACCTGCCGTACAGGCATTTAGCCACTGTGCCACGAGGCCAATATGTCTTAGTCTTTTCTGAAGGAGATGGTGGATTAATGTCTCCAACATCAGATTCAGGTGCTGTTATGAGCGTCGAAGGAGGCTTAAACTCTGGGTTGGAAAAGGAGGAAGAAGGTGTGGCAGAGGGAAATGAAGAATGGTGTTGAGCTGCTACTGGATCTGAAAAATGAAGCTGATGCTAAGGATTGGATCTGAGAACGTAAAAGAGGAACGCAGAAACTTGCATCCCTTCCATGAATTGAGTAACATGTCACTGGTCGACTGAGAGATCTTGTGGCAGCAGCTGGAATCCAGGTGTCAAAGAGGGCTGTGTTGGCTGCCAAGGAAACATGGAAGGAAAGAACCACTGAAGATTCTTGAATATTGAAGCTACAGCCTGAGTCTGTGTCGGAGCAGAAGATACAGTGACAGAATGGTCCAAAACTTGATACTTGGGAGGCACACCAAGAGAAGCAGACAGCTGAAGTCAGCGTTTAGGAGGTGCTGTTGGAAAAAGAAGCCTGAGCTTGCTGGAGAGGAACAAGGGGAGGAAAATAGACAGCCCTACTGATCTCTTCAGGTGAGGTGTTTGATAGATCCAGAAGAATAAACCAGAAGGTATGAATCCAAAGAAGCAATAGCTAACAGTAAGCTCTGAACATTTCCAGAAGCTACCACAGCAGCAGCTGATAGGAACTGAGGGGGTAGGACTTCTGCGTGCCAATGCATGCACACTGGGAAGGGAAGGAGCCTAATGGTTTTTATTTTTCAGCTCTAGAATGTTCTGAAGCTTTGTCTGAGCACATTACAAATACCCATATGTGTACTTCATGGAGGCCACGAGGAAGAATCAGTGATTTTGCAAACACGACACCTCCTAATTTTAAGGTTCGACCCTCTGATGTGCCCTGATGTTCCAATAATGCTGAGAAATAAGAAGTGCAATGTAGTAGTAACTTCATCATCAACGTCAGCAGCAGCAGCAGCAGCAACAACAACAAAATTGTTGTTGCTGCTGCTGCTGCTCAAAAGACACACAAAAAACAATGCACTGTATAGCCAGGCCAAATGATGGGCAATAGGCTGTTACTAACTGCTGCAGCCTCTTCCCAGCAGGAAAGTCCTCTGAAAGTGAACAAAACGTGACTTTTTTTCCAGTTCATTTGCCAGAGTTCTCCTCTGCACTCAGTTCTAGAAAGATGCAAATACTCAGACCATTGGTGGCCTTCTTTTTCGATTTCTTTAAAAAGCCATCACCTGTTATCAAAATGAAACAATTCATTTTGAAAATAAAAGGAATAAAATCTTTCAATTAGATCACATGCTATAGCAGGCATAATCTCAGAACCATCATCTCACCAAAGAATCTGGAACATATCTGGTAAGATTGCCTCTTAATGAGGTTTGGGGAGGTAGACCAGGATGATTCGGGTTCAAACCACCCCCTCAATATTAGAATACGTAAATATGATGCAAGTTGCCATATGTATGTGTGTGTGTACAAGAATATATGTAACCAATCAGTTTGTGTCTAGTGTCAACCAACAGGTGCATAGAGGCTTAACTGTCAGATATGAGAAAGAGTGTCAGTATAAGGCGTGTTTCTTGATAGATTAGTTTTTTGCAGTTAGGTTGCTTCGTATTTCTATGTATCCTATTAGTCTGTAACAGCAAAGATGTTAGGAAACTGATAAGTGTCTTTCAAACACAAAATCTTTACGAAGTCAAATGTTCAATTGTTTACTCATTCTTCAACATGTTTTAAAGTAAACGTTCTTAAAGTTTACGCATGGAATGATTATGATTTATTGGTTAGCACACATGCATCAACCACAAGGGAGATTGTTATTCATTATCTCTGTTTCTTGAAACTCACTTTAATGAGCTACGTGCAAACTCAAAAAAAAAAAAAAAACCTCAACATTCAGCTCACTGAATGACATTAGGTAAGTTACTCTGCCTTTGTGTTGCATGTGTATGACAGTCAATATGTATCTAGTTCTATCAAATGGCAAACAAAACGCAGGTGTTTAAAACACTTTGAAATTATGCAAAATCAATGTGATTTTCTGCTCTTAGCTCTTCTGACTCAGCTCACCTTCCCTCCATATTAAGGATTGACCTTAGCTCATCCTCAAAGAAATGGCTTGGACATCCAAGAGTTTCAATATCACTGAAGCCATCACAGGGGACCTAGCAAAAGGAACAAAGGGAATTTCTCAAGCACAGGTTTGTATGGTGGACAATAAAAGTGCCACACAGACAACATGGCTTACTGTATGATGATGCCACAGAAATTTGGCTGTTTGAAAAAAAAATACAACAAAGCTGAACGAGGCCCTAAAGCCACCAGCCAACAGTTGTTGGACAAGCGTGAATGATTTTTGAGACTGCCAAAACCATCAATGAAAGCTCCTCTTCATTTAACTCACTTTAAATTTACTCAAGTGTCAAGAGGACTTCAATCCGAAGTGTCAAGGGTACTTCCTGCTGGCCCAGATTTGTTATGTAGTAATTATGGATGCTAATGTATTGGCAATTTCTAGTAACAAATTTAATACAACCAATATTGCTAGGCGAGACCAAGTAAGTTCTGGCAGATATCGCCTAAGGTGCTCCCACGGTACTTCGCAAGAGCCCTAAGAGATGCTTGCCTTCAATTTCCAATTCCCAACTTCTAGCATGAAAACTCAGGGCCCAATAGCTCTCTTAGCTCCTTTGTAGTCATAACTCTTTACATCTGAGTTTTGTTGAGTACCACAGGTATTTGCTCCGCTCTTAAGACCTTCATCATACTACTGGATAGCCTTCACTTGGGCATGATGATTCTAGGATGTTAAGAGTTATAACCAAGGAGCTAAGAGAGCTATTGGGTCCTGGTTTTTCATGCCAGAAGTGGGGAATTGGGAATTAAAGGCAATCCAGGAATTATCATGCCCAAGGGAGGGCCATTCAGCACTAGTGATGAAGGTCTTAAGGGTGGAGAGAATATCTCCTGTACATCTCCTCTTCCAAAACGTTGAACAAGAGACAACTCAAGACCACCTCACTCTCATTTCCAACACCTTCAATGATGCTACCCCCCACTCTGCAAGCCATCCCTCCATCCTCCACCACTGACCAACTGCTGGGAAATAGGGAAGGCAACTGGTGCATTGTGTTTCTGCATGGCTCATTGCTTTGGCTTCTGCACGTCTTGTCCCAGGCCTGCAGTCCATTTTCTTTTAGTAGCAGCAGCACTGGACGCAGCAAGGCAGCATGGTTGGATAGACAGAGGATCCACCTACCATACTCAGACACTATTATGATACAAATGTTCAGTAAGTACATGGGTGTAAACAGTCTTCCAACAGAAGATACAAGGTCCCAAATGAAGATTTCCATCAGGGAATACCAACTTCATACCAAGGCTAATTGTATTGTTAAGATAACAGCCTGTATTCAGATATGATGCTGTGGTAGATAAAAGCACTCCCAGTCAGCCTAGAGCAGTGATGGCGAACCTTTTAGAGACCGAGTGCCCAAACTGCAATTCAGAACCCACTAAATTTTTTTTTTGCAAAGTGCCAATACAGTAATTTAACCTGTATACAGGTGGCTTTAAAGGGGCGATGTTGGGTGCCCATAGAAAGGGCTTTGAGTGCCACCTTTGGCACCTGGGCCATAGGTTCGCCATCACTGGCCTAGAGGGATTTCTGCCAAAAGTTCACGCTTGCAGAAACTTCACATCACAAAATTCTGTCTTGAAAGGATTTGCAACCCTCAGACGATTTTTCAGAAGGTAGAAGGAGCTAAAGGAGAGGCGAGGCAGAAAATCCTTTCCCCCAAAATGCAACCTGAGATGTCCTGAATATAAGGTATGAACAACATAGCTATAACATAGCAAAAAAAAAAAAAAAAGAGAGAGAGAGGTCCCCTGTAGCAAGAGATGACAGCACACAGTGTTAATTGATGAACAAGAAATCTTACATGCTCCGAAAAGAATCTTTCTGAAAAGGACGCTACTATTCTTCGTGCTTCCACACCAGCTTTATGCCGTTCTTTGTATTCTTCCAACCAATTTACAGTATCAGCCTGGTTGTAGTGTTTTATTAGGGATGGCCACCTAAGAGACATAGAAGTAAGAACACAGGGATTTACCTTTTAAGTCTTCAAATTCAAAATAAGAACAAGCAAAGTTCTTGACTGGTGATAGCTATAGTCAGCTGCTGCCGGAAGACTTCACTCTCTGAGACCTTGGTGGCAACTGCTCAATCTCAAGAAACTACTGACACACAACATTCTTCACAACACTGATACAGTATGTCTGTGAAGATTCTCAGTCATCCAGGTGAGTTTATCTGAAAGCTGAGTGATGACAACTGGACTTCTTTTCTTGAGAGACTGAAAGGTTTCGCTCCTCATCCAAGCAGCTTCGTCAGTTTGAGGAAAGTTAGTGGCGACTCCTCCATTTTATAGTTTCAGATCATGAAATCAAGAAATCAGATCATGACATTTATTCAGATCATGGTCCACCCCCATGAACCTATTCAGGCTATTGGCCACCTAATGAGCCTATTCAGGCCTTCATCCAACTTATGAGCCTATTCAGACCAGGGTGTGTAAAATCAAGGCGAACTATAAAATGGAGGATTCACCACTCACTTTCCTCAGACTGACGAAGCTGCTTAGATGATTAATGAAACACTTTGCTCTCTCAAGAAGAGAAGTCCAGTTGCCATTACTCAACTTCCAGATACCTTACACATGTGACATGCAAACTTCCAACATCTATGGGTAAGTATCAGTAACCTTCAAGTTGTGCCTTTTCAGTGCTGTAGATTACAATTCACCAATCTCAGAGATGATGGAATCTCTAGTTTTAAACATCTGGAAGGTGGCATTGAAAGGCTAATCTACACTGTTTGCCACGAGTAAACCAGGTTTTTTTGGGTGGGGTGGGGTGGGGACGATGTTCTTATCTAGAGATGCCAGAGACTGAATCTGCGAGATTTTGCATCTAGAGTAGGTAGCTTAGCACTGAACTACTGCATTTTACTTCCCTTAGACTCAGTGCCCTGGGTTCCAATGACAGAAGAGAATACAACTCCTGGCACAGGAAAGCATCACAGGGAGAAACCATGTTTGATAACTGTTACCTATGTTTAGAACTCACTCGGACACAAAGCATACTGTACAGCAGCCAATACATTCACAAGATATCTGAGTGAATCTCAAGAGACTAAATGCCCTGCAGCCTCCATAGGCTCTTGTTCTTGCTCTAATTTCCGGGGAACTGCAACATGGGAAGAGTCAAGAATCTGGCTTTCATTTTGACCAGGAAATACAGGTGCTTGCTGCTGGCCTTCCGTTTTTCATGTACTGAGCAAAGGAGATACATGCCAACAGCTATTTTCTGTGGCAACTTCCCCCACCTCCAAAATGGCTCATAAATTTCCTTTTTAGCAAGGCAGGATTGAGGCTGTGATCTTTTTGGTTGCCCCTTTCAAAAATAAAAAAGGATCCTGTTGAGAGGGATGATCACTAATACCCATAATATACCAAATGCAGTATTATCCTACATAGATTTGCTGGCTGTTTTTCTAATAATGCTTTCCATGGTGTTATTTTCTCTTATGAGTTGACTTCTACAAAGCTATCCAACATGACACCAAAGATCTCTGTCAGTCACTGTCATTCCAGACCTTAAATGAAATGATTACTTGCTCCATTATATATTTTCACTTACTTTGCACTTGCATTTTTAAACTTTGTGTGTCATTTTGCTACACGTTCACCTACTTTGGAGAGAATAATAAAAGTGCGCTTGTATTTAATATTTAATTCATGATTATACTCTTATGTTGACCAAAGAGTCTCCTATTGGAGGAACATGTCCCTGCTTTGTTCATTGTTATGGCAACTGTTTATTTTAGGGCAGTGAATAAAATAAATAAATCCTCTAGCTGAAATTGCAGTGGAGATATAAAGGCACTGGTATGTAATTACTCAAGGTGGAATTAGGTCCAAAGTACTGGGGTCAGTATCATGAGTTCTGCCAAAAAGTTCAGTGACAGGAGAAATTACTTCTTTTGGAATACAGTACAGGTCTCTATTATCACCAGCCTATAATGAATGTCACAATTAGATTTGAATCCTTTACAGGCCTAGCATGGCTACTGATGTGATAAACTAAAATTACTGAATCAAAGGCACAGACGGGAAAGCAATCCAGAGTGAACTAGTGGGGTATCCATTGTTCACACATGCGGAGGGATTATCTCTTCCTTTGAGCTGTTCCATCTAGTTTTAAGAGCCAACTGGCAGTTAGAAAAAATGACAGAACTTGTCTTCCTCTGCCAAGATGTGAATCAAGCCAGGCTGCATATGACGTTAGTCTGTTCTCAAAAAGAGGCCATAAGTAGAATGTTACACATCAGTTCTGTTGTAGTCACTAAATGTATGTGGTAGTATAACTGCTTATGCTTACATTTTCTTCTCTCTGTACAGTATATATAGTTTTTGTCCGAGTTATATGTAACTTGGACTTTATCATTACTCATTATCCTTTATCATTAATACTCATATTCCATATCTCTGTATCTCACTTCCATACTAAATTGAGTATTATTTTTCAAATATCAACCTTGCCAAACTGACCATCATAATTCCTTTTTCTCTTTCTTTAGTTGACTATTGTTAATCATATTCAGCAAAGCAACCATGAGAGACAGTTGTATATTAATGTCTGTTATTTCTTCTTTTCTTATAAAATTAATAATATATCCAAATTACATTTTTATTATTTGCTACAATGTATGGAACATGACTCAGTTGGTTGACAAATTTGGTATTGGGTATACCTAACTCTCTTTCTTTTTATAGCCCATAGTATAATTTTAAATTAACCCCTCCTCTCTTATTTTTTTTTTTATTTTTGAAAGGGGCAACCAAATGGATCACAGCCTCAGTCCCACCTGCTAAAAAGGAAATACATGAGCCTTTTTAGTTGAGAAAGACTCTAACTAAATGTGTGTGCTGTACCATGAATAAGTCCACACCATTATAGAAGTGTAAAATACAGGGCAGTTATTGTCCCTGTCTCATGATAATATATCTTGACCTCACCAAATCAAGTGGCAGGTAATTAATGATTCAGGTCTGCTGAGATTTGATGGGTACTAACGGCTATAAAAGGAGATTAGACAAAAAAGAAAAAAAAGAAGTCTACCTATGGCAAATCACCATGAGAGATGGAATCATGGTGACTGGCCCAAAGTACACCTCTTAATACTAGTTGTGGAGTCATTAGAAAACTACTGTATTATCTTCCACCATTGCTTATGAACTTTGTTGGACTCTGTAACTTCTCTGTGGGAAACAGGACTGGTAGCTATGAGTTCAACAACTTGCATCTCACACCCATCAATACTCTTACAGTCTTTTCTTCCTAGCCAAAGCTTCCCTAGACTGGTCTTCTATGCCAACTGAAGCTGTTGCATGGCCCCACTTTCTTTGGAAGGCAAAGGACCTAGCACATTTTCAAATTTTAAGATTGCCTTCCTCAACCAAAGTACACTGTAAATATATTAGTCTGGAACTCCCTCCATGGCTGCACTGCTTAGACTAGACCACTAGAGCATCAGATGCAGGAAGCCTGATTTAAAAGAATTTCAGTCTCAGACTGGGAGTGAAATTAGTTCATTAACAAAGGTGCACCCTGTCAGAAGGATTTGCAATACTGGGTTCTGATACAAAGGCCAACAATTCAACATTGACTGTTGCACACCATGCATGCATTATATACAGTAGTTCTCATGAACAGCAAGGCAGTTGTTGCATAATTTTGTTCAAGACCTTCCAGTACAGCGACTGTGTTGACTTCAGAGAGCAAACAATCCAACTACAACTGTGGGATGAGGTTTCACAGAGTGTTTAGCAGAGATATGCAGGTTTGTTTACTATTCTCCTCATCACAAGCAAGTTTCTACAAAGCAGGAACACTATTTTATAGAAAAGAAACACTCTTTTCTTTGACTGATCAATAGGTATGAAATACAGTGGTACCTTGTATAAAGGAATTAATTCGTTCCAAATGAAATTATGTTAAGCAAATTTTCCTTTATACAAATTTCCCATAGGAATGCATTGAAAACAGAGTAATCCCTAATCACGACCATTTTTATGTTGTACGGATTCACCCCATAGGCAATTCTGTTAAGGAAATATTCCCTTTCTCCGGAATTTTTTATGTTGTACAGATTTTAACGTTATACAAACCATTTGTTATACAGGGGTCCACTGTATCTATCTATCTATCTATCTATCCATTCATCCATCCATCCATCCATCCATCCATCCATCCATCCATTCCACCTCTCAAGTTGCTCAAAAGGGGGGGAGAGCTTGGGTGCTAGAGAATATCTAAGAAGATTTGAGGAGGAAGGAGTATCTTGGAGGCATAGAAGAAAGTAATAAGACTTTTATGTGCATCTGGTTTGTCCTTGTCTTTTTCTTTTTGGTGGCAGGCTGTTGGGCTTGTTTTCACTGCAGTATTTTGCCTCAGTTCTGTTTATGTGTTATGTGTAAGTATGCTAGTTGCTTGAGTGTGTCTGTGTATGGTGTTTTGTGCATTTGTGTTTTCCCCAGGGTGTGAGAGCAGTGACTTCTTCTCTGTCTTATTAATACAAGCAGCACCTGCCAACAATTCTCCTTCTAAGCAACTATTACAGGAGCAAGCAATTACAACAGGAACCGTTCTCAGCTGGTCATCCTAACAGCTTGGCAGCTTGTACACCCCAAGACTTTCACACTCTGACATTTATTGTAAATTACTCTTGGGCCTGAAATTCCACCACACTGAGTTATCTCCCTGCCTTATCTTCCACCACTCCTGTTCATGCACCTGAACATGATGTCAGTCTGAAAAATTCCTGGCCATCTCCGGGTGCACTCCCAGCCATGACTTCCACAGAAGCTGGTTTGATGAACCTTTAGCACACCAATCTGCTTTGTACATCAACCCCCAGAATCCCCAAACTGAACTGTCAATGATACAAGTGTGGGGGAGTTTGTCACTCTATGCAGTGTGGTGTAATTATTATTTTGGACACCTGAGTACACTGTGACACCAGCCCCAATCTCTTCAGCCCCACCAACCTGCCAAAACTGTTATGAGTTGAAAAGAAGAGCCATAAATACAACCTCAGGAGTCAATACCAGAAAACAGAAAACAATTATTTGATCACAACGTCTTGTGACAGGAAATAAAGAACAGAAATCTAGCAGAGGTCAATATCTCCCATAAGGTACCAAAATAATACAAAATTATTTAGTATTGAAGAACTTGTCTGTCGGTAGAAAGTTATAAACACCTGATTTTCAACCCAGCCATCAACAATACACTTGAAACAGGAGGGCATTTTCAAGTGTATTGTTGAATCTCTTGCCCTTAGCATTACTTCAGGCATGTCCAGACTTCGGCCCTCCTGATGTTTTGGGCCACAACTCCCAGAATTCAAAGTCTGTATTGCCAATGATAAAGGACTGTGGGAGTTGTTTTTCCAAAACATCTGGAGGGCTGAATTTTGGACTTGCTTTAGGAAAGCTCTGCTGCAGAATCAGGTGTGCATAGGTGGTCACGGTATGCTTGCAGGTGTATTGCTGTACTGCTCTTTCTATACTGACTGATTGAGCCACATATGGAATCCAGTAGAATTCAATGAAAAACAGGCAGGATATTTACGTACAGCAACTGGACTTAATTGTAAATCAACTTATTGGAGGCCAGGACTGCCCTATCTCTGCTGTCTTTTGGGAAGCAGGCAAAGACCTTCCTCTTCAAGAAAGCTTTTGATTACCTATTACTGTATGTGACATTTATACAAGGTACCACTGTGTGGGGGGGGAGAGAACTGGGAGGAAGTGATAGATAGATAGATAGATAGATAGATAGATAGATAGATAGATAGATAGATAGATAGATAGATAGATAGATAGATAGACAGAACAGGGATGAAGGGGGAGAGAGAGAGAGAGAGAGAGAGAGAGAGAGAGAGAGACAGACAGACAGACAGACAGACAGACAGACAGACAGACAGACAGACAGACAGAGAGAACAGGGAGGAAGGGATAGATAGATAGATAGATAGATAGATAGATAGATAGATAGATAGATAGATAGATAGATAGATAGATAGATAGATATCTGATAGATATCTGATAGATAGATAGATAGATAGATAGATAGATAGATAGATAGATAGATAGATAGATAGATAGATAGAACAGGGAGGAAGGGATAGAGAGAGAGAGAGAGACAGAGAGAGAGAGGGAGGGATAGATAGATAGATAGATAGATAGATAGATAGATAGATAGATAGATAGATAGATAGATAGATACAGAGAGAGAGAGAGATAAGGGAGGAAGGGATAGATAGACAGACAGACAGACAGACAAAATAAATAAAACCAAACACAACTGAAAGCTCACAAGCGAGGCACGAAGGACTCCCGCCCAGGCTCAGAGGCGCGCTCTCTCCCTGGCCATGACTGCTGCGGCCACAAGGCTCTGGAGGGCCCCCCCATCCCCCCCGCCCCCATAAGTACCCCGGCCCCGGCCCCCTCTGGCGAGGCCTTCCCCTCCCCTCCCCTCCCTAGAACCCACCCAAAGACCGACCGACCGACCGACCGACCGACCGACACCCACCTCCGCCGGAACTGCTCCCTCCAGGCCTTCCCGCGGGGCTGGCAGGCGTCCCGGAGGCGCCGGCAGGTGCAGGCGAGGCGGCCCACGTCGTCGGCCCTCAGGACCCCGCAGCACAGGATGAGCTCCAGCAGCTCCCCGGGGAGCTCCGTCAGGCCCGGCGGGGGCTCCGGGGGACGCCTTCGTCCTCTTCCTCCGCCCTCCTCTTCCTCCTCGGTCTCCTCCGCCTCCTCCGGCAGGTCCTTCTTCTCCGGCGCGGCCGCCTGAGGAGGGGAAACCGCCACCCGCCGCGCCGCCATCTTGCCTGTTTCCCTGAGGGACCTCGCAGGGAGCGTCGCCCAAGAGGCCGAACCCGGGCGCAGGCGCAGACCAGCCTCCATTCGGGAGAGGGAGGGAGGGAGGGAGGGAGGGAAGGAAGGAAGAGGAGGAGCGGATTGGTCGAAGAAGCCGCGCGAGGGACCGTCGCCGAATTCACAGGCTCCGGCGGAGGCGCAAAAGGGCCTGGCTCTGTGGCTCTTAACGGGCAGCAGGGCAACCGGCCATTACGGGAGGTGTCCAAACTTCGGTCCTCCTGATGTGTTGGACCACAACTCCCAGAATTCCAAGCCGGTATATGGCCAGTGACAAAGGACTGTGGGAGTTGCGGTCCAACACATTTGGAGGGGGGGGGTCGAAGGTTGGACACCAGAGCTGGTGTGTGTGTGTGCGTGTGTGCGTGTGTGCGTGTGTGTGTGTGCAGGGCAACCCTCTAGAGCTGGTCTCTCTCTCTCTCTCTCTCTCTCTCTGTGTGTGTGTGTGTGTGTGTGTGTGTGTGTGTGTGTGTGTGTGTGTGTGTGTGTGTGTGTGTGTGTGTGTGTGTGTGTGTGTGTGTGTGTGTGCAGGGCAACCCTCTAGAGCTGGGAGATGGTGCGCGTGCGTGTGCGTGCAGGGCAAACCTCTAGAGCTGTTGTGTGTGTGTGTGTGTGTGTGTGTGTGTGTGTGTGCAGGGCAAACCTCTAGAGCTGGTGTGTGTGTGTGTGTGTGTGTGTGTGTGTGTGTGTGTGTGTGTGTGTGTGTGTGTGTGTGTGTGTGTGCAGGGCAAACCTCTAGAGCTGGTGTGTGTGTGTGTGTGTGTGTCTGTAACCCAGTCCTGTGCTTTTCGGATGCAGCTTTTAATAACAGCCCTGCTGCTTCCTGCCTCCTGTCACAGAAGACTGCCTGGCTAATATTTTGCCCAGATCTTGACATATAAGAATGGGAAAAAAAAGGGCATTTATTTTTTGTTTCATTTATTTTGTGAATGACCTCTTGACCAAGCACATCTTTTGCCATGTTAGGATTTTTCGTGCATGCATGCTTTGAAAAAAAAAGGGGCATTTATTATTTTTTTACTTTATTTTATTTTCGAGGTATTGCCCTCAAAAGTTTGCAATGATTTTTATTTTATTTTATTAGTGGCCTCTAAAAGTATCACCTATAGCAGTGATGCCGAATCCTTCACTCTATCACCTCTTCCTCAATCGCTCTTTCAGACTGCTCTCTGTCTGACCCCAGACTGTACTCTCAGTTTCATCTCTCCCCAGGCAGTGTCAGGAAACGTTTTATGTGAGCAGAATTTTAGGCAGTGGGATCTACTCAGCAGCACGGACTCTTGATGAGTACAATAATGTGAGGAGGAGTGTTCGTTTGAAAGTGGAATGTCTCTTGTGATTATGCCCGGGCAGCAGGACTGGCCATCAGCTTGTGAGGCAACTGCATTTGTCCAACAGTGCTGAACCCCTCATAAAATTCATCCTAATACAGTCAGATGCGAAAAGACAAGGCACAGCAGCGGGGTGAATTCCATTCACTTTTTTAATTGATTGCAATGCAAACAGGCATATGTATTGTTATTCCATAAAATCGGAGGATCTGAAATATACAGAAAGGGGGTGCATGCTTTAGAACAGTGCAGATACCTTGTGAACAAGAGCAGAAGTCAGTCCATAAGAGAGGTGCTGAGTATGTTGTACAAATGTTAGAGATTTGGCAGCATTAAGAGCTTGGAAGCAAAGGAATATAAAATGTTTCCGATTGCTTAAAGCACTGATACCAAATATAACACCCACTCTCCCTCACACCCTCCAAAGGAACATACATTTGTGCAATGTTCTTTAGACTTTACAAAGCAAATTTCCTTGTCCATCCATACCAGGATATAAACTGTGATTTGTTCATCAGCTTTTGATTTATGGCAGTGACATTAATAATAATAATAATAATAATAATAATAATAATAATAATAATAATAATAATAATAATAATAATAATAGTACAAAGAAGGCACAATGACACATGGAAGCTGAGTCAAAGAGCTAAGAGCAGGAAAGTGGTCACATTAGCAGGGAATAACCCATTAGCTTGGGAGACTTCTAGGCAATTCAAGATGGCACTCATATTATGTCATTGTTCTATTCAGGCATATATATATATATATATATTGCTCAGCCCATGACAATTATTTTACGTTGAACTCTAAAATCAATGGTAGGATGTAGAAATGTTTGCACAATCAGTATATAATAGTTATTTTTATCCAATCAATATTAGGAGGCAGGCATCCATTAAAATTGTGGTATTTATGTAATTATTCTTTGCCCTGGAACTGATGTACATTTAAAAAAAAACATGTTTCCAATCTGTTCATTGTAATACTTGTATTCCACCACTTGGTGTTGCTCTAGTCATGTCTGCACAGTTAAGAAACACTACAGCAGTACCCAGTGTCAAAGCATAATAAACACTAGTTCATAGGAAAAAAATGCTCTGTTAAGCATGCTGGTCTTCCATTCCTTTTTCTGTGGTGGCGGGGGGGGGGGGGGAGAAACTATTGGCTCAAAATCAGGCTGCACTTTCTTTTAGACAAAACAAGCAATGGCGGCGGAGGGGGGTTATCAAAAGCTCTATACTAGCTACTCAAAGGGACTTGCATGGAAAAGCGACTAGTCAAATGTCTGGAGGGTGGGGAAGGCATGAAAATTGATTATAATGAAAAATCCATGAAAATTGATTACAATGTAAAAAAATAGACTCAGTTGCATTCTGAATACAGTTTTGGCAGTAATCTGATTAGCAGTTAAAGTCATATCTTTCTTAGCATTTGATCTCTGAAGGACCTGTTCTATGCGCGTGCCATGTTCCAATAAGTCTACAAGCATTACTGTTGGGCCATTTAGTCTGCTGCTGGTCCTTACTGAATTTCCTAGTTGCCATCTTCCTGTACGTCCTTCTTTCTTTTTCTGTTCCCATTTTCAATTCCCCTATAGCTCAAAACATTAATATTTAGATAAAATAAATAAGCATATACATCTCTGCTTAAACTCATAGTAAAGCGACTTGCATTCCAAGTATCCAGTTGTACCCTCCAACAAGCTTAAAGGTCAAAGTATGCCTGGAAAAAATATGATTGCTAACATGCTGCATTAAATTATGGGAAGCAATTATAGTGGGGTGGAGTTCTTTTTTTGCTAGGAGACATGCTACATTTGTTATTTGATGCCGGAGGCATGACACAGAATCAAGATTTGGAGAATGCACGAATTTGGGTTTAACACGGTATATTTTGAACTTGCCAGATCTAGGATATGCCAAAGGATTTTAATCGTATATAACAAGGTTTGTCATTGTATCTCCACTTAGAATTAGGTCCATTGCATACAGTCAAGAGCAGTACTAGCAGAACTTGGAAGTTCGCTTTGAAAGAGAAGTTATCCCGCATTATGTTACCATCATCAGTTAATGTAGTTATGCATTTGTCACGGAAGTCAAGGATTGAACAGGAGTAAGTAGTTATTTGTTATTTCCATGCTGTGCAATTAAGTTTTTTTTTTAAAAAAAGCACCCCATAATCTGCTTTCTCATCTGTTCTGCTCCTAGATATGTTAGTAAAGTCGCACTGAGGTTTGGGGGTGGCAGGGAAACCAAATTGACTAGAAAAACCACTTCCATTTGTAGGGAGAAAGCTTCTACAATGACAGCTCAATAAGGCAAGTTGTAGGATGGTTCATGCCTAGTTTTAGTGTGATCTCTTGTCCTCCAAGGGGTGTGGTGGCTAAGTGGACTAAGGCTCCGAAAACTGTTGGTTGCAAAGTCAGCAGCTCGGTTGTTCGAATCCTGGGTGTCATGCAGCGGAGCAAGCTCCTGCTGATAACACCAGCTCCTGCCAACCTAGCAGTTCAAAAGCATGTAAATGCAAGTAGATAAAAAGTGGAACTGCAAAACAGTGTTTTCTTGCAGCCATGCTGGCAACGCGGCCATGGACTTGCACAACACTGGCTCTTCAGCTTGAATATGGAGATGAGCACCGCCCCTAGAGTCAGACACAAGTACTGTAGTATGCATGTGCCGGGGGGGGGGGAGAGAGAGACTTTACCTTTACCTTGTCCTCCAAAGACATTGTCCTCCCATTGTTTGAAAACACAAAACTTATTTTTTTAAGGGGGAAATGAAAAGAAATCTAGAAATCTAGGCTTTGGGCCTTGGTAGCCAAATGCAGCCAACATGACCCCCACTCCTTGTCTATAGAAACAAGAAAACCTTTGACTGGAAACATTACTGGGGCTACTCATATTTAGTATACAGTATATTGCCTGGGACAATTGCCTTCAGCGTTTCAAGCTCTTTCTGAATGGCAGACAAATAATTCTTTAAAAGGCTAAATATGTGCAGAAAAAAGTTATTGTCTCAACTAGCAGTTACAATAATGTACATGGGAAATGTTCCACCTCAATTAAGAGGCTGGCATGGACCTATTGTGTTTACACCGGCAGCAAACTCCTCCAGTGCAGTAGTGTCGTCTACTTACGTCCAGGCTGGGAGTCAGCTGTTTTGCTACAAATTTGTGAATTTATGAAACAATCTACTGCTTTTCATTACAATAGTTTAGATTATAATTTACTGCAAATTTGGAAGATTTGTACACATTCTGGACAGATGCCTGGATATTTTTTTTTAATCCTTGGCTGTGGCAGGTGGCAAGTTTGTAGGACTTTAAAAGCTAGTTGTGTTGAAAAAATCCAAGTAAGCTTCATTCCTCCTACCTGGAAGCCTGCAGACTCTGCATGTCCAGCATAAACTTCTGCATAGGTGGTACAGGTGCATTCACCTGGATGTGGTTATGGAGTTTCCATGACTGGCTGCCCTTTCTTATGAAAATTACTGATAAGAGAAGTTATGCATTCAGCTGAAGTAGGAGGCTCCATGGAGTTTTGATTGAAAAAGAAGGAACACAATTTCAGTGTCTATGCAAATATTTGTGCCGAACACATGGAAATCTGTGTAGGACTTCTGTGTGTGAGGCAGAGATGTGGTTGTAAATGTTACCTGTGTCTCCACTTATGCACCATTCTTTGAGCCCTACATGCTTTCAAGGTGAACACTTGAATAGTGGCCCAGTGATATACATTCTACCTTTTCAAAGTGTACATGGGGTGAAAACACTATGAACGTGTTTCTATGTGTATAAACTTACTCATGTATTTTAATGCCAAAAATGTTAACCTCTGCTTTAGAAGATCTTTCTTTATATTACAAAAACACGCAACTGAGACTGGACCATTTAAAAATAGAGAACTGTGCCTTCCTGTGGAGGGGAAGCAGAGAAGAAATTCCGAGTTAAAATGGGAAGGCAAGATATTTGAACATTGGCCTACCTCCAAGTATTTGGGCATAGCTCTGGATCAAATCCTGATCTACAAAAAAATTATCTAAACACCACCTAGAAAGTTGCTTCCAGAAATAACGTTATTTAGAAACTGGTTGGGTCAGAATGGGGTGCACACCCACAAACAATAAGAGCAACAACTTGTACCTGTACTAATCCACAGCAGATATGCTTGTACCATATCATATGACTCAGCACATGTCAAACAAGTGGAGGTACAGTATATCACAGAAGTGAGTACACCCCCTCACATTTTGTAAATATTTTGGTATATCTTTTCATGTAACAATACTGAAGAAAACTTGGCTACAATGTAAAGCAGTGAGTATACAGCTTGTATAACAGTGTAAATGTTATAACAGTGTAAATGTTATACAAGCTGTATAATGCAGCACACAGCCATTAATGTCTAAACTGCTGGCAACAAAAGTGAGTACACCTCTAAGTGACAGTGTCCAAACTGGGCACAAAATGTCAATATTTTGTGTGGCCACCATTATCTTCCAGGACTGCCTTAATCCTCTTGGGCAGAGTTCACCACAGCTTCATAGGTTGCTACTGGGGTCCTCTTCCACTCCTCCATGACAGAGCTGGTGGATGTTAGAGACCCTGTGCACCTCCACCTTCCATTTCAAGATGCCCCACAGATGCTCAATAGGGTTTAGGTCTGGAGACATGCTTGGCCAGTCCATCATCTTTACCCTCAGATTCATTAGCAAGGCAGTGGTCATTTTGGAAGTATGTTTGGGGTCAACTGCCCTGCGGCCCAGACTCTGAAGGTTGGGGATCATGCTCTGATTCTGTATGTCATAGTACATGTTAGCATTCATGGTTCCCTCAATGAACTATAGCTCTCCAGTGCCGGCAGCACTCATGTAGCCGCAGACCAAGACACTCCCACCATCAGGCTTGACTGTAGGCAAGACACACTTGTCTTTGTACTCCTCACCTGGTGGCCACCGCATGCGCTTGACACCAAATAAGTTTAACTTGGTCTCATCGGACCCCAGGACATGGTTCCCGAAACCCATGTCCTTAGTCTGCTTGTCTGCAGCAAATCGTATGTGGGCTTTCTTGTGTGTCATGTTTAGAAGAGGCTTCCTTCTAGAATGACAGCCCTGTAGACTAATTTGATGCGGTGTGCAGCGTATGGTCTGAGCACTGACAGGCTGACCCACCCCCACCCCCACCCCTTCAACCTCTGTAGCAATGCTGGCAGCACTCGTATGTCTATTTCCCAAAGCCAACCTCTGGATATGACGCTGAGCATGGGCACTCAACTTCTTTGGTCAACCATGGCGAGGCCTGTTCTGAGTGGAACCTGTCTTGTTAAACCACGGTATGGTCTTGGCCAGCATGCTGCAGCTCGGTTTCAGGGTCTTGGCAATCTGTTTATAGGCCATCTTTATGTAGAGCAACAGTTTGTTTTTGTTCAAGTCCTCAGATAGTTCATTAGCATGAGGTGCTGTGTGGAACTTCAAGTGACTAGTATGAGAGAGTGAGAGTGGTAACACCAAATGTGAGAGTGAGAGCGATAACACTTGCTCCCTCTTTACACCTGAGACCTTATGACACCAACAGGACTCATGACACCAGGGAGAGAAAACAGGTACTTGTCACTTGGGGTGTACTCACTTTTGTTGCCAGTGGTTTAGACATTAATGGCTGTGTGTTGCGTTATTTTGAGGGGACAGCACATTTATACTGTTATACAAGCTACAATATACTAAAATATTTACAAAATAGGAGGGGGGTGTATTTGCTTCTGTGATATACTGTAGCTCTTAATGAATCATGAAGGATTACTACTGACTGCTGGAAACCTACGTCCACTGAAGAATATTATTTAGCTGGATTTGTCCCTTTGGATGTGTGCTACGAATAAGGTAATCCAGAACCAAACTCAACTACTTCATGAACACCAACCCACTAGATGACAGCTAAAATTGAAGAAAAGTTTTCTGCACACCTCTCAAGGTCCAAATGTTAAACCAAAAGAAGCTAGACGAAATCTATGGAGCGAAAAAAAAAAAAACCACACCTTGCCTATTGGATGAATCACAATGAGTGTCTACCACTAGGACAAGATATTGTCTGGATTATCTGGAAGTGACTTTACAGACTTCAAAATAAAGGAGAAAAATCAACAAATAACCAAGTAAAATGGAGCTACTTGGATACTGGACAAATTTTCTGTGAATCTGGGAAAATACAATCAATGCAGCATTGATGTGCATGCATTTATATCCCACCATATATAATAAAGATCTAGTAAATGGCTGAGATAACGCTATTGAAGCAGCCCACTTTTGGTAAAAAAAAATAGTGCAATCATTTTGACATTTTAAATTGGTATTAACTTCACCTCTATTTCATGTATGCCAATAATGTTAAATTGTGCAACACTCTGAAATGAATAAGGAAAGGCCAGAAGTGTTTATTGGTACATGATGTGAATATGCCCCTCTATCATCCTTCCTCATAAAAAAAAGTACAACTAATATTTGGAATGAGTAGATGTAGAAGAATGAAAAGAAATCGGGATATATTGGCAAGTATACAGCACATGGATGCAAACGTGTATCAGGAAGGAAGGAAATTATTTCAGAGGAAATACGGTAAGTTCAGGATGGCCTATCAGCACCAGCGGTTGGGTCACCCTAGTCTTATATGCCTACCTGTCTTCAAGGGGAGACAGTATGAATCAACAAATCCCAAGCCAAGTGTCAA